>WEIV01001341.1:105619-132481 GCA_013390005.1 Calyptomena viridis | reverse complement strand
TTGCCTACCTAGTATTCTGAGTGAGTATGGAGTGGTTTGGGGTTTTTGTTTTGTACTGTCTGTTGACATTTGTTGTGTGACTGAAACAAGTTTCTGAGTTAACTGTGCTTTTATCTTGTAAATATCTCTCTTCAGATGTTCGGTTGCTGCTTAATAATGACAATCTTCTCAGGGAAGGAGCAGCCCAGTAAGTACCAGCTGCCACATACTCAGTTGCATAAAAGCAAGATGTTTTTTCAGTANCATTCTTTTCATTTTGCTCAGTCAAACTTAGGAAATATGAAGCAATAAATTGCCTACCTAGTATTCTGAGTGAGTATGGAGTGGTTTGGGGTTTTTGTTTTGTACTGTCTGTTGACATTTGTTGTGTGACTGAAACAAGTTTCTGAGTGAACTGTGCTTTTATCTTGTAAATATCTCTCTTCAGATGTTCGGTTGCTGCTTAATAATGACAATCTTCTCAGGGAAGGAGCAGCCCAGTAAGTACCAGCTGCCACATACTCAGTTGCATAAAAGCAAGATGTTTTTTCAGTAAGACTTTCATAGTCAGCAAGTGGGAAGTTTAAACGATGTGTGCTTGGCAAGTAAAAGCCTATTGTGTGTGTTGGGCATCTTTGATCAAGATTAAATTCTTGGCAGAGGAGAGATCCGTATCATATCCTATTGGTTAGAGCAACTGTTTTGGAAATGAGTGACCTGGATTTTGGAATTAATCTCTACCTTTTTGGATTTAATTTTGTGTTTCTTGGTGGATGTTAATAAACATCTGAAAGATACTGCTTTCTTAGACCCAACTTTTATGTCAAAACATTATGCCTACTGTGTTTTATGCCAAAATTAGTTTCATCTGTAGGAACAGAGATGTCTTAGTAAGTTGGATCCCTGTTGAATTTAAACTTTATCTGTTCCTCCAGTTTCTATGAGTTACTGTAAAGCTTATGTAAAGCTTATGTGGTTGTCTCTATCAGGTTACTTTTGAACATTAGTCTTTGTGTAATGATGGACAGAATCTGTAATATAAGCACTGAGTGAACCAAGGTGATTCCAAGAATTTAGACCTCCTAGATAATAAAGAATTGGTATTTTTTTATGCATCATTGCTCAGATTATTAGCTATTGCTTAAATCTTTTACAGCTGCTGAGGAAAAAGATTGTGCTTTATGCAGGCTTTTGTTGTGTTTTTTCTCTCCTAGTGCATTTGCACAGTACAACTTGGACCAGTTTACTCCAGTAAAAATTGACGGTTACGATGAACAGGTATGAATACAACTAAATACTTGCAATCTTCCTTAAACTGTTAAAGATGTTCTAGTATTGGAACATTTCTTGGCAAGAAAATTAAAATAAATGCATCTTCCCTACCAAAACACAGAGACTGTGCCCCTCCAGTAGTACCAGTTCTGTAAGTTAATCACCAAGGGGCATCTCGAGGTTGAAATTCCAGACTGCAATGTTGGCTGAATTTGGTTAGATGTGTTTTGGAGCTGTAAAAACAATTTGCTCCATCATCAGTACTAGAAAACATGAATTTATATCTTGCATTGTTTGTTGATTCAAACAATGGGTAAGATTCAAAATTTTTTTTCTGAGGCAATGTGTCATACTAGCCTTCTCCTCTCTTGCTATGTGTATATTTTGTTTTAAATGTGAGTCNTCCAAATGGTGTCTGCACAGTAAGTGCTACATTACATAACCACTGTACCACTATAGATAAAAATAAATTTTTACAAAGTAGCTATTTGTAAACCAGGAATATAGGCAGTTTTGACTGTAAAGAATTTAGTCCTGTCAGGAATTCTTACAGGGAAGTGAGGGAAGACTTCAGAAGCTTAATATTTCAGCTATTGGATTATTAATGGATGCTTACTGCAGGTCATAGTGAGGACTTGCCTCTCAGTTTTGAAGCATTTTTATTTCAATTTCTTAAAAGCAGTGTGATCTTCTGTGAACTAGTGCAGGTTGATCCCACTGATCCTGGCTACCTGTCTGGTTGCTTAGTGAGGGCAGGGGAAATTCCATGATACAAATGTCTGCCTTGGCTTAGTTTACTGACAAAACTGTCTTAGTAAAGCAAACTGTTTTCTCTCCATCATATCTCCTATATGTCAAAGTGCCATATTCTTACCACCAGAACTGGTGGTTCTTATGGTGGTTCTTAAAATAAAACCTCTCAGTCTGGACTAAAATAGCATTTGTTTGCTGTTAGAAGCCCTATGGCTATTTAAACCTCAGCAAACTGATGTATTGATAGCTGTCCTGTGCTTTATGTTGACGTGAAAGAAAAATTAACTAGGGAAAAAAGTACATCAGTTGCTGAGTTAACAAGTTGAATTGGATTTCCAGGCAGTCAGATGAGTTCCAGCTCCTGTACCGGAGAGTAGATTGGATGTTCATTGAGATAATTTTTAGAAGTATTTGATTTTGGGGCATATGGCAGAACAGAGGACCAAACCCACCCTTGTAGTCACCTTTTTGCTATTCTGTGGAGGCTTAAATAATCGTTTGGTTGTAGAATAACCGGTGTTTGAAACTCAGCTGGTAATATATATATATATAGTCTCAGTAGTCACTGCTATAGGCAAATGAGTTCACAGTATATACAATTCAGTTAAGATGACTGACCTTCAGGTTTTCTAATCTTAGATTTTTCTGCATTGTAATAAACACTTGTT
The DNA here is from genome assembly GCA_013390005.1 of Calyptomena viridis. Lineage (NCBI taxonomy): Eukaryota > Metazoa > Chordata > Aves > Passeriformes > Eurylaimidae > Calyptomena > Calyptomena viridis. The sequence goes on along the minus strand of WEIV01001341.1, from coordinate 129,809 downwards.
TCATATGTAGAATGCTATGTAAGAACCATAGTGGTTGTAAAAGGAAATTTCAGAATTTATGTAATGGATCGAGAACCAGGTATCTCTAAGCAGTTTGAGCAATATATACTGAAACTTGGATTCTGTTCTTTTTTTTTTTTTTTTAAACTCTTCCTTTTTTTCCTTATTAAGGTGTATGGTAAGACAATTGATGGACAGCAAACCATTATTGCATGCATAGAGAGCCATCAATTCCAAGCAAAAAATTTTTGGTAAGTTTTGTATAGATACACAGTAAAATACAGCAAACTGAGTAAGTGCCATTACACTGATAATCCTTAGTTCAGAGAAGATGAGTGCACATCTTGCATGTGACTTTTTTCTCCTTCAACCCCACTCCGAGTTTTTCTGCCAAAACTGTAGAAATGTGTTCCTTTTTGGTAAGTAAAATGGCAGACTGTATGCCTGCACCTCCTTTGCAGAACTTTGTGAAATTCCATAAGACACTTCCAGTTTATCACACTGGCTTCAATACTCATGGCTGTATTCCCTAATGCAGTTGCTTTTGCTTGTGTTGCTTCCTTTGTGACTGACAGAATAAACCCAGCTCCTTCTGTTTTGAATGTCTCAGAGAAAGAAGGTGACCAGAAATTACTTTACAGTAGGACTTGAGTATTTTCGGAGTGAGGTAGATAAAGGTGATTTTGGATGAAATGAACTCTTATAAACTTCAGCTTTCTATTTTTTCTGGACTTGGCTGAAAGATGTTTTCCACAGCCTGGAGTGAACTTTGGATAGCACCTTGCAGGAAACTGGCCAGAGTTGAGATAAATATCACAGTATCAGGAATGGGTTAAGGAGCATATACCCTAAAGATAACTAATGTATGCAGCTGTCTGAAGATATGTATTTCATTATTATTTTAATTGCAATTTTGCATCTGCTTGAAATTTATATTTAATAATCCCACAGGTAATGAATGGAAGTGTAGGAATCTCTGTTTTCTGATGCTGAAGGTGGATATTACATATGAATAGTATCAGTTAATTTATCTGCCCACTACAGTGATTTTTATTGAATTGGCACAGCTAATAAATTATTTTTCCTGTTGACTTAAACTTAGTGAGTTGAGTCTGCATGGTTTACACCAATATTAAAAGTAACTTAAAATAATACTGATTTTCTTTTTTAGTTTGGAATTATTAATAAATTTTGATATTCCAAATAGTTACTTTAATATTATAGTCTTTAAAGAAGAGGAAGAGATATGCAGCAACCTTTGATAAATGGAGAAAGTACTTCTCTAAAGATATCCCAGAGTGGAAACACTGTGGCCATCTTAACTTCAAGGGACCACAAGTAGCTAAGAAGCAAACAACTCTGTTAGCTAGCTGTTGAATCCCAGGTATCTAAAAGCTGGTATTATACCTGAAGTGTAGTTCAGCATGTAAACCTTCTCACAACCAATGGATCAGTCTGTAAGGCTGCCAATAATGTGAGTGTCACTGTGTTGGGCAACCCTTTCAGTTTTCTTAGTGACACCAACAAGCTTCTGAATTGTCTTAGTCTGAATTTTCAGTGATAATTTGGAATTTGTCTTAAACAATAACCAATAGCTTTATGGTTAAGTTATTGTTTGTATCCAAGATGTGTCAATATATAGATTCATTAGTAGCTGTTAATTTTAGTATTTTATTTCTTTCTTTCCCCTTGTTGAATGCACTGGAATCTATACCTAACATTAGCAGGATTGGAATTCAGTCTCAACTTTCTTTCCTTCTCTAAGTGAAAACACAGGAGGATCAAGGGCAGCTGCAGTGCATTCTTAATACAGCTCTAGTGTACTAACCTTTTAATCCACTAACCTCATAACTGAATAAGATGTCTAGTCTACAGGAAAGAAATCAGGTGAAACTACACTTTCCCCATACTGTTTTCCAGATGTTTGAAACTCCCTTTAAGCATTTTGGCAAGGATACTGAACTTGTGGAAGAGAACTGGAAGGAAATCATTATCCTGGAAGGGATATGCCAGAAGAGCTGAAAGGCCTAGTTGCAGTTCAGCATAGCAGAAAGTCTTGCTACTTTCATGTTGCTTTCATTCAAGTTTTTGATAGCCTGAGGTGAAGTGTGACTTTGACTAATCCAGCAAGTCATCCAGGTCCTGGAAACAAAATAATGACTGTATATGCCTACTTAATGCTAAAAGAGGGAAAGAACATTGGAGGCTTTAGATATTTTCAGAAGTCCCATTGTTAAAAGATCCTTACGAATAAATCTCCTTGGTCCACATTGAAAGCTGAGGTTAAATATTTTGGGAAACCATTCTGTTCTTCACTGATTATGAGGCTAAATCTCTAGGGGAAGATTTTGTGCATGTGTGGTTGCACTGCAAATTTCATTCTCTGGTTTCCTTTGACTATTAGTTGTATGTTGGGATTTTTTTTTTCTTAACCAGTGGGGTAACATCCAATTTCTGTTTTCTTGTTTTTTAAAGGAATGGCCGTTGGAGGTCAGAATGGAAGTTTACAATTACCCCTTCAACCACTCAAGTGGCTGGCATCTTGAAAATTCAGGTATGCTTATCTCAAACTGTGTCCTGATCAGTGAAGTCTCCAGTTATTACTGAGGGAGACTCAGGCCATTGTATTAAATAAGAGAATTCGGGTTCCCAATAGGAAAAGCAGCAATGCCCATTCAGTTACATGTTAGTGACTTAATTGCATATTTACCTAATCCTTACTAACACAAAATACGAGTTTAATGTAATGACTCAGAAGACTTCAGAAGGTGTATTCACCTCAGCTAGGCATATACCTCTTTGGTTTCCTGTTTCTTGAATTCTCAGTGGGACAAGCCTTTCCTGAGGGTAGGCTTTTCTGAAGAACTTTTCTTTTCAACTGATTGTGGAAATACAGCACTATAACTGATTATAGGTTTTTTATGTTACCCTATTGTTCAGAAAGGTGGGACCCTTTGGTTTCAGCAATTGAACCATCAGAAATTTTTTAATCTGAGTCTCCTTCATTCAGAATTTGCACTTCCTCTTGACTTTAGGACATTCAGAAAGGAGGAATTCTAAGCAGGCAGAAGACTTGGCACCAAAGGAAGTCTGACTGTCTTGTAGTAGGCAGGGAGACTTGACTTCCTGGATTGGTTCTCTGGAATGTGAATGCATACTTTGCAGGAGTTTATTAAAACAGTTCTGGGATCAGGGACTAGAATCTTAGTGCAGTCTGACTTTCAGCATAGTACTTTATTATCTTTTTTACAAGACATAGTCAAGTTGCCTTTTCCTGCTCTTTTTGTGCCCCCATGAGTTTTGCTTGTCCTTACTGCTCAATGATGACTTCAGAAGGAAGATGTAAAGGGATATTTTTTCAGCCATAGCCTGAGGCTATGATGTTATTATGGATGTGGTAGCTGTGTTCAGATCTACCCAAGCAAGAGAAATTGAATCTGATTTCCCAATCTGGGGCAAATTCTGTAATATTTGGAATGATAATCAATATATGGATAGCCATTATTATGTTGCTGGATCACAATGGTCATGGTAGGCAGCACCTTAAGTAATTTCTAGGCTTCTCAAGACTTTGTCACTTAAATTCAGCTTGCAGCAAAACAGGCATTTTCTCCACAGAACGCACTTTTGTTGAAATGTCTTAAGAGGTTTTTCCAGAACAAGGAGGCAGGTGTCTACCTAATGCTGTAAAGGGTTAGCCCAGCAGCCTAGAAAGTAGTCCTACTGAGAAATTTATTCAGGTTTGTCATGGTTTGACTCTGGCTAAAAGCCGAGAGCCCACACATAGATCTAAAATTTCTCAGAGAAGGGAAAAAAAAACCNTCTCTTCTTCTCACGGCCCACGGGGTTCCACCAGGCCCCTCTGCTCCAAACACAGGATCACAGCCTCTCTTTTCCGACATGTCTCTGTTCCAGCGTGGAAAAATCTCCCAGTCTTTCCACGGGTTCACAGGCTGAAGAATCTTCGCCCCTATGGTTCCTCACAGATTGCTGGGGCCCTATTCCAGTGTTTAAGGCATCTTCTCTTTCTCCTCTCTCTGACCTTGGTGCTAATCAAGCTCCGCACCCTCCTGTCTCTTAAGCGGCCATGATGTTCTGCGCAGACTTTCTTTCTCTACTCCTTCTTAAATATGTTATCACAGAGGCGTTGTTGCCTGACCTTGGCTAGCTTAGAGCAGAGAAAAACTCTAGCAGCTTCTTAAAGAAGCCTCTCTCCTAGCCCCCCCAGCTAATAAAAAACTCTGGTTACTTAAAACCACAACAAGGTTCTAATCAGTTTTTCAATTTGGGCAGCTGATCTTGTCTTTTATTACTATTTCACATAATTAATCAAGTAATAATTTACATTCATTAAAGTCCATGTTCTGTAGAGCGTTTTTGCTTGTATAGGAAATAGTTGTTTCACCAAAGAATTTTGAACTCGGTTTCAAATTTTTAGAAATTATGTACAATTCCTTCAATATGTGAGAGTGCTCTCCTTTCACCCCTCAAAATAATCAAACAGAAAAGGTGCTTTAATTTTTTTTTTAGGAGCAAAATAATCACCTAGAATATGAACTCCCTACAACATTAGTGAAATTTTGGAATATTTTCAGTGTTGTTTGCAAAATCTTTGACAGCAATATTCCATTGCTCTGTTTCTGATAAGACCTTTTATGAATAAGTTGGGGAAACTTTCAGCATCACAGATGTCTTCGGTATTTTCAAGATCACTTGCACGATTTCTTCTTTTCCTAATTCTGTTAATAAATTCTAACACAGGAGATTGTCAACTGCCAATCTCTTACACTGTTTAATTTTCTTTTAATTATTTGTAAGGGGGAAAGCAACAGCAGAACTTATTACTAAAACTAAGTCCCTGCAGTGCTTAACATACTCTAACTGTACGTGGAAAACTTAAGTGTACTGGTTACTAATTTTATCTCTTAGGTAATTTGTTATTCTCATCCCTCCTTAGTTAACCTTTCCAAAAGGTTCTGTTCATAAAAATCCTCCTTGTAGTCTTCTGAACCCAGACCTAGTATTCTAGGAGGATGTCAGCAGTGAGGTATAGTACAGAACACTTACATCTCATATTTTGTTGAAGATATAACACATCCCAGAATTAGATTTGACTCTTCATGCCTTTTAAGATTTTAGGCCTGAGTGTTTGCCAAGAATGTGATTCAGTGACACATAAGATGTTTGTGCTGGTCTTGGCCTGAGAGCACAGGGGAGGTTGGGCCCCCTGCAGTAGATTGTGATGGACAGGCGAGGAGATTTATACTTCTTTGGGTTCTGCCGTTGCATTGGGAATTCTTAGAATTTTGCACTGAGTAAGCACTTCTCATCTCTTAGGAATTAGATTGAAAAAGGCTGGAAGTTTCACCCAGCAATGTTTGATTTGAAAAGAAACTTGTTTTGTCATTAGGTTAATACCTTTTGTTGCAAAACAAGTATTGAACTATCAGCAAAATAATTCTGTAAGATGAATCGTAGGAAATAATGTTTTTCTCATAAAGGAAACCTACTTTTCACATGGTATTATAGCAGTGTCATGTTTATTGTTATTTAGAAAGGTGAAGGTCTTTTGCACATGTGATCACAATGCATATGAAATTATACTATTGTGTATTAATCTCAAAACTAAAATGTTATCTTGTCTAATTTTCTCATAACAACTACTTTAACTATCTTGACTGTACGAAAAATTTTAAAAATTAATTAAAGATGCTTGTTTAAATGTCAATGACCTCCATAACTCTTCTATATCAATTATTGTGAATGATTACATATAATTTTATATGTGCTTCTTGGGTTTTAAGTTTTCCCACAGCTGCATTAGGAACTAAATGTTTTCAATTCCTTCCCAACTGAATTAAAAAAGGTAGCTTGGGTAGAGTTTTACTGGTCTCCTCCTGCAAAATAATCAAGGAAGCTGTTCTGTAGATATAACATTTCAAGAATAGATTTCATTCTACTTTGCTGTCTAACCTTGGCAAACTTTACTCCAAAGAACCCCTTTGTCGAGATAAATAGCAGCTTTTGTTATGAGTCATATCTAATAGAGGAAAATATCAAACCCAGGCAGATTTAGAAAGGGAAGCTTAATGTTGTACAGTCTCTAGAAAAAAGCTTGGGGGAAGCAGAAAACCTTCACTGTATCCTGAATAGTCTTGCCAAAACTATTCTAATTTTAAGTATATCTTCACCATTTACAATAGTCTAATTTATTCATTTTAGGAGTTTCTAGTGAGGTCACATAAATAGTATGTTGTTATCTTCATGATGTTAATCAAAACCTGTTTAGGTTTTGGTGTGCATGAAATATTGCTTAAGGCACATCAACACAAAAATGTTTCCAGAGTAGCCTCTTTAGTATTCCCCCTCAAAAACAGTAATTTCTACAATATTTTCGTTTTCCTATTTACATTTGTTTTGTAACATTTTATATGTGGTTTTGGTTGATTTGTATAGGTTTGTTACTATGATAGATAACACAATGCTTGGATTTTGCTGTATGTTGTTGATCTGTAAAATTTAATATAAGGTTCTTTGTTTAATTGTTTGTAGGTTCACTATTATGAAGATGGTAATGTTCAGCTGGTGAGCCATAAAGACATACAAGATTCTCTAACAGTATCTGTAAGTGAACTTTAAGGACCTTAATGGGTGTATTGAAGTGACTTTTTAATTTATAAATAAAAGCCAGCTCAAAAAAAAACCTCAGAAGTTTGGAGGCAAGTTTGTTCTTCTGCATGCATGGGAATTAATGTTTTAACTTACAAATATTTTTTAAATTATGTTTACTACTTTTACTTAACATCTAGTTAGTGTTTTAAAAAGAAAAAAAATTAATGTGTGCTTGCATGTGGCTTATATAAGTTAAATTAACTTTTATTTCAAAGCTTTAATTAGCTTGCTGTCTGTCTTTTTGTGCTTCTGTATTTAAACTTTTGCTTGCAGAGTGACCTATAGAATTAATTTTGGAATAAGAAGGAGGTTTGAGTTATAACTGACTATAGTAGTACAATCTCTAGGAGATTACCTCCTTTGCTTGCTAGAAGAAGACCAGTATGCTAAAAATAGTAAACAAATGCTACCAGTTCAAAAGCAGTAGTAGGTATTCTCCCTTCATTTTCTCCCTGTCTGTAACTGGTGCTGTCAGCTTCTTGCTTTTCTGTACAAAAAGCCCTTTCAGAGGTGCTTCAGCTTAAGAAGCATAAAACACTTTAAAGTATATATTTTTTTCAATTTTTTTCCAAACGGATCATTATAGTAAAGAGGAGCAAACAGTAAAAATAAAAATTGTTTGGAAATAGTACCAGATGTGTCTTTGAAGTGTTGCAGCACGAACGACTACTGCTTCTGAAATAATGTGTTTATAATTGTGTTTATAAATAGTAAGATTTTCTGTTGGAGTGTTTTTTAATAAAACTTAAGCCAGTGAGGTTAAACTGGCAAAGAGAAATTGTAGAAGTGAACAGTAGAAGTATTTTAATGATAACGACTAGCAGTGACCAATTTGCCTCAAAAGCTCAATTCATCAATAAAGCACATTGTTTGTTAATACAAAGCGAGGCTTGTTGGCTTTGCAGTTGCAATAGCACCATGGAGAATGGGGGAGTGTGGTGCCAACTGATAACACTTCTGGAGCTGTAGATAGAAAATTACTTTCGACCCCCATGAGCAAAGGGATCTATTTAGTCTTTCATTCAAATAAGAGTTACTTCCAGTAAGATTGTGTGGATGCAGTTCTCCTTTCAATAGCTTTTGCTTCACTTTCTGTTGGGAAGAAACTTAACTCTGTTTTGCAACTTCATAAAGCAGCAGCAGATTGATGAGTAGGAAAACATCTTTTACACAACTTTGCTAGAACAAAAGCAAGTGTGCTGCAGATTACCAATTTTTAACCTTGGCTTTGAGCTTCAAAGAGAGCAGAGGCTGTAAAAGTTCTTACTTCACACAGAAGAAATTGAGGCTCCTTTTAATCTACCGACCATGACTCCTCTTTGTTGTTGTTGGCAGAGAAGCCATTTTATACCATCAGCAGGCACAACTGAAATAAATGACTGAAGAGTTCTCTTGTTGCTGGAGCTGTGAATAATTTTGCTGAAGGTTATTTTCTTATCTCTTATTTTTCTCTGAAACAAATAAGACCTCATACCTCTGAATTTTTCCTTTCATTAGCAGAGCCTTTGAAAGCATCGCCTTAGTTTACTGAGAAGTCAAAACCATTTCCTTTGTTTTACTTGGTCTCTGCCTCCTCCTTCATCTCTCTTGCAGTGTCCAGGAGCACTTTCACAGCTGTTAAGTGCCATTTCACTGACACTTTGAACTAGTTGTAGTTGAAGCTGTCAGTTTTCTCCCAGTCTTTGCCTTTGTAGGAATAAGGGATCACATGGGACAAGAACACTCCTAACTTTCAGCAGCTTCTGCAAAAGCACTTTTGGGAATATCTCCCATGCTAAGTCGGAAGTTTGGAAATTCATGGACCCTCACTTCTTTCTTGAGACTTCTTTCAATCACTTCAGCTAAGTTCCATCCAGATTGACTAATGGAAAATGTTTTATTTTTAAAACAAACACACACTTTCATCTTTAAATAGTTTCTTGGCTTCCTCTCTCATCCTTATCAGTCATGATGAAATTTGGATGTAGTGTTTGCACCCTCATTTTTGCAAGATGTATTTGGAGATGTTTCTAGTAGGTATATGAAGTCTAGTGTTTTCCTCAGCTTAGTCTCCAGATTCAAAATCACAGATTATGCTGAGTTGGAAGGGACCCACAAGAATCATTGAGTCCAACTCCTGGACCATCCCCAAAAGTCACACCATGTGCCTGACAGTATTTCCAAATGCTTCTTGAACTCTGTCAGCCTTGCTGCTGTGACCACTTCCCTGGAAAGCCTGTTCCAGTGCCCCATCGCCCTCTGGGGGAAGCATCTTTTTCTAATATCCAACCTAAACCTCCCCTGACACAATTTGAGGCCATTCCCTCGGGTCCTGTCACTGGTCACCACAGAGATCAGTGTATACCCCTCTTCTTCCCCTCATGAGGAAGTTGCAGACTGCAATGAATGTTTAGAGGTTAACAAATCTATTTTGGTTTTGTGATTGTATTCTGCTATAACTTCTAGGTTAGCAGGTGCTTCTTGCATTTGAACTGGCAGTGTAGCATTATCAATATTTTGCATGTTTTTAGAAACTTACTATGTGCATTGTCATATTTCCAAATGCTGTTCTGTTCCATATGTCTTTTTAATCATACCATAGAATTTTTAATCAAAATATTTTCATGAGCTCCATGGTAATCATTATGCTTGTTGCAGTTTGACTGATTTTATTTTTCTAAGAAAATAATAATAATAACATGGGATATGCTTTTTGGATGAATGTTTTGTTCAGTTTTGGTTTAGCCTCTGAATGTGGTCAAATGTTCTCATCCAGTCTACTTGACATCACTCAAAACTATAGGAAAAACATAATCCAACTGGTCCTAGAATTATGCTCAACATCAGAACTTATTCAAATGCTTTTCTCCTAGAATGAAACCCAGACAGCAAAGGAATTTATAAAAATCGTAGAGGCTGCAGAAAATGAATATCAGGTATGTTGGAAACAAATGCTGTATCCTTACGCATAATTATAGCATTACCACATACTTAACCAAAGGTAGTATTTTATCACTAGCAAGCTTTTGATATTAAGATAATGCAGTTCCATATAAATAGATTATGTGCTGCTGTTAACTCTGTCTTGCCTTTCCATACCTTCTGCTCATTGGCCTCATCTACTTAACATTACAATAGAAGTAATTTTTGAGAGTGGAAAAGTTCCTGGCACAAATATCAGCATTTCTGATCTCTCTAAGCATTAGTGCATTCCTTAAGTGGAATTTTTGTACAGAGTCTGTTCAGAGGCTACTCTGTTAGACAATTTTGCTAAATATGATTACAGGCATTACCTATTTCAAAGTTAGAAAAGTGTAACTGTCCTGGATACTCTCTGCAGAAGTAGATATATGTTCATTCAGGTCTTAAACAAAAGGTAAATTTTAGACACCATGTTCTGTCAGTTTGAAAAAAAAAATGCTCTTTAATAAAAATTTTTGAAGTATGTACAGTATGCATTCAAGTTCATACAATGCTGTGGACCAACTTTACCATTCACACAGGAAAAACAGTGAAAGACACTGGTGTCTGGAATTACTGATGTATGAGCTAACTCTGATCAGCATTTTATTCATGATGCTAATTAACCACACTGGTTTGCTGAAACACTTTGGCTGTGACCAAGTTTTATTACATGTCTCACTAATCTTCCTCACATAGTTTGAACCTGTATCTAACAGCTTTCCTTCATAAAATAGGGTTTTAATTTAGCGTGTTTTTATTAAGCCAGTTTAAGGGGTAGCAGGCTACTCAGTCATTTGATGTTTGTATAGCCTCCTGGTTCTGTTCTTCAGGTGTCTTTGTTTTGTATGACTTTGTTTACAGACTGCTATCAGTGAGAATTACCAGACCATGTCGGACACTACTTTCAAGGCCTTACGTCGACAATTGCCAGTTACCCGCACCAAGATTGACTGGAACAAGATCCTTAGCTATAAGATTGGAAAAGAAATGCAGAATGCTTAAAGTGAACGTTGCATGACTGGATCATTTTAGTGTCGTTGTATACAAATAAAAATCATTACAAAAAGTATTTGGAACTGTCAAATCACCCAGTCAGCATGGGCTTTTGCCATGGAAATCACTGTAAGTAGTTTGGTTAGAGCACAAAGCTTAGCTAATTGACTTTTTTCCTTTTTCCTTCCTTTCAGAGGGTTGCAACTTCAGTATAGCTGAGTATCTTCCTTTAGAGTTTCTGTTGTACCTTTATTTTTTTATAATGAAGAGACCATGCCTTTAGTTTTCAATTACACATTAAAAACAGTTTGAAAAAATATTTTTGCATATGATAACCCTTTCTCTTGCTTTCATGTGAAATGGACAACTTCCAAAATGTTCTGGATTCCTTGTAGAGATCAGTAATGTGCATTTCTAGGTCAAGGTCAACATGGAGTTAGCCGTAGGTTTTAGAATCATCTATCCTTTCATTGTATGTAAATTTGGGAAAAGCATTTTCTGTATCATTTACACCTGTCAGAAGACTCACTTAGCTAGCTCCATGGTAGCTATTTTTAAAGACAAGGCCAAGGTCTAATGCTGTTTTAAGATTTTGAAATTAAATAAAAGTACTTACTCCGGAAATGCATTTAATGCTTTGTTCTGACAATTACTTAAATGAGCTCAAACTCCATCTGCCCTCAAGCTTTTTTTATCATAAAGCTACAAATGTATTATAACAAGGCGTATTGTAATATATATAATCCTGTACTCATTACTATGTCTGTTTATTTTTTCTTGGATTGAAATGTACTAAAATGCAATGTGACATTAAAACAAATTTTCTATTTATTTGAGTATCATATTGCTTCCTGATATAGCCTTTTTGGTGTTTCTAAATATTTTTAAAATTCTGCTTAAAACAGCCACAAACTTGTGTATTTGAAGATTATAATACCATTATCAATTGTTTCCATCTGCATTTAAGAAACATCTACATATGGAAGTGTACTTAAAACAGGTATCTTTTAGCTTCGTATTGGCTACAGAGGATGGAAGAAATTACTAGACCAAAAATTATTACATTCATCTGGAGAATACTTTCCCTGATATATCAGATATTGAAAATGGACATCAGGTATCTAAAAACACAGACTTCATTACAAATGCTGTGTAACACTTGTATGAAATGCATAGCTTTCATTTTTAATTGAATAAGAACTAGTTCTGCAATATGCTACTTACTTACATGTTCATGATGGAAAATTAAACAGCTTTTTTGTTTTTTAGAAGGCAGATATTCGTGGTTACTCCTAAACCAGTAAAGCTTACACAAAGGTTTTATGTCTCTGTTTACAGCATGATCTAGTTAATTACCTTAAACTGTTAAGTTACAGCATAGCAAGAGAGAGAGTCTAGACATAGTGAGTATAAAAATGTACACACAAAGTAGTTTGCTGTTTGAATTGTAATAGCAATACCCCAATATTCTGTTCTTCAGTGCTTTCTTATACAGAGCTATAGAAGTTCTTGAAACTGCTACTACTTTACAGTACTAAACTGTATAGTAGAAGAATGGGATTTGTTCTACTGCAGTCTTCCTGGAGAGCTGCCCTCTCAATTGTCTTTGTAGATGAACTACTGAACTGCTGTTCTTTTAAAATCAGCTTATAAAAAGCTGTACGTGAACCAATAATAAATGCTGAGTCACTGTCAAGTCGGTCTGATCTCTTAACCTACGTCTAAATACAAATCTTATTTGAAGAATTTCTTCCAACATATAGAAGAACAAGCTAAAAACCAGCAGTGAATGGACAGTTAGGAGAACTGATAAAGGGCAACCACAGTGCAAATAACTTCTAGCTGTTTAGAATGTTGCATTTGACCAGAATCTGCACTGACTAAAAGAGTGCTATTTTTCTTATCTGAAATAAAATGCTACTTTTAAATATATTCCTAATAAAGAGGTATTTTACTGTGAAGGACTCTATTACTGTATTTCCCTTTTATTCAGTCCTGTGATAGTCTTAATTTCCTTATCTTGAAAGAATAGCATCCTTCAGGTTCAATTCTAACAGTTGGATGACATAAGTAAATTTGTATTACTTACATTTTTTCTTGTGGTAATTTTTAGTCTCTGCGATAACTTTACACCTTGAACCTCAAATTTATTAAGTTATAGCTTCAATAAAGCCCTTCGTAAGTAAATCAACTATTCTGTTACTTGTTCAAAATTATATTGTATCGTACTTAGGGTAGTGACTCCCCTAAGTATGAAGCTCCAGATGAAGCTGACCTGACTCAGCTGAGGCACATGGTGCATTTGGAATTCTTGATTTCTATCAAAATTTTGGATATCACTTGTGTTTTTTGGTTTCTATTCCTACCCCTTTTAAATTGGAGAACTTTATAGCTTACTTGGTAGGTTTTAGGATATTTTGTGTAGGTAAAGCACTTTCTCTGAGAAATTTTGCAGTGGCAATTGTCTTAATGTGAATTACTATTTGTTTATATTCTATTTTTAAATAAAAAGACAAGCTTTGTGTTGTTGAATGTTGATATAACAGACATGGCTTGTAAAATGGATTTGTAAAATGCTTGCATTTTTGACGTGTATTACCTCTTCTGCATCTTAGTGACCCTTTATATGAAGGAATTTTTAACTTCTGCAAGTAAGCAATTTGTTCTTTATGAACATCTGCAACAGGACTGGCAATTCTGCTTTTGGTTTCTCCTGAGCAAGAGCTTTTTGTATGTCTGTTTTAAAATTCATACTGTGGATAGAACGAAACTTTAAAATCATTGTAATTTGGATTACATCATTACTACTTCTTTACAGCTTTACATGCTGATAACAATTCTGTCTGGTTCCACTGGGAACACTGCAACACAGTCCATTAGTAAATGGTCATTCAGCCCAGTGTTAAAAGCGTTGTGTGAGACCAAACATCCTAATAAGTGTGTTCTCTTCAGAGAGTTGCTCCAGCTGCATCTATGGCAGCAATGTAGTTTCTACATTTTGAGAGCAAATCCTTCTCTTTCCTCACTTGCCACAGGTTAGTTTGGCTGCCAAATCTGTTCTGGTGCCCTCGAGTTCACTTCCTTTTGGAGAACTCAGAACTGAGACTTGGGCTCTGGTGTGGACCAGATGCCCTCCAGCTCTGAATGGTGACCCAAGGCCATAGCAGTGGTTTCTTTCGGGCAGCTTGAAACCACCCATGTGTTGAAGATGTCTGAAGCATCAGACTAAACCTGACCTTCAAATTTCCAGACTGTATATACTGTAGGTATAGATGTTTCCATCAACTGTTTGATTCTGTGGGTTCACTCCTATCTCATTGAATTACTTGCTGATACAGACATGGCTTCTGCTGCATTTGTTGACTGGAAAGACTGAAACTGTTCTCCATCTGATGCAACTGTAAACTAAGTTTAGATTAAACTTAGTTCGTTCATAACCTTGAAGTGTCAATTTTTGTGTGACAGTGTCAACTCTGAACTTTTTTTTTAAGGGTAAAATTTGCATCAGATTTTACCCCCAAAAAGTCAATTTTTCTTTCACAGCTAAGAGAAAGGAACTGTGAATATGCACTTTATTCCTTCTGTGAAAATGAATGTTTAATACTTGGTAGGGTCTCTTATTAGCTATATTTTCCTCTACTACTGTGATTGGCTTACCTGTAACAGGTATTGCTCAGCATGATGTCAGCCATGTGCCCGTTAGAAGAAAGCATAAGAGTGGTAATCATTGCCTTAAACGATATATTCTTTAAACACATTTAGACTTTCTGTGCATCTTTTCTTCGCAAATCACTGAACTTGTGCAGGGGCAAATATGTCAGGTTTGTTCCTTTTAAATGAGCAAGGGCATGGAGGGACTTTTGCCTGGTAAGCTATAGTTTGAAATAACATCAGATCAGAAACCGCTTACAGGGTTGTAAATATACCTACTAATGCAGCAGTTGGTTGGTTTGGGGGGAAAACACCACATGCCCGTAATGACTTGTAAATACTCATTTCAGTTTTGTATTTAAATGTGTTTATTACAATGTCAAGTGTATACGGAGTACAACTGCTTTAGGGATCAGTGAAAGACTTAAGAGTATTTCCTTTAATAAGTAGCTTCCCAGTGTGCAACCAGATTTGAGTTACCTTCAAGATTATTTCAGAAATTACTTAAGAATAATATAGAAGGCTGATCTGCAGCTTTGCCACACCACTGTGAATGCAACGCAAGCAGCATTGTGACGAGGGGTTCAGAAGAACATGCTCACAATCTCTTTTCTAGCAAGTAAAAATGCCCCCAGAGGCTTTGCCAATTACAGTGCAACAGCTTGCTTGTGATACATCTGGAACCTATGCTACTTTCCTCAAACGTAAGAGAGTTTTAGTCCCCTGAGGTAAAGGGACTCAGCCTCCCTGGAGCAAATGTTCTTATAACTGGCTAAAAGAAAATGAGGCTATCTTCTCCTTTGCAGATGAAGTGTTTATGAACCAAACAGAAGAATCACAGCTGTGAGCTCTTGAGTGCAGGAAAAATACTTAACTTTCATTCTCTTTGGCTGCATTGGATGTGAAGTATTTTCCTTGTGCTGCTTGAGAAGCTTCCCTGCCCAGTGCGGTGGCTTTCTTGGGTACTAAGTGGTGGTATGTATTGTCACAGATTGGGCATCTGTTGCAGAGGCAAAATTTAGGTGCCCAAAGGCAGAAATGTTCAAATTCTTGCTGTGCTGTGAAGGTGCCAGAAAGGGCAGTTGTGCAGCAAGGGGCTCAAAGATTTGCCCTGGGATTTGAGATACTGTCATGCTGCCTTTTTGCAGGTAAGGCAGCAGATCCAGTTGTAACACAAGACGTGTCAGTAAGATGGTAAGAGGTACAAGGTTGTGATCAGTTATGATTTTCTGTAAGGAAGAAAGGTTCTGTGTGTTTCCACTCAACCTCCTGTTCCACCTGATGCTGCAGCTCTGAGGAATACAAGTTGCACTCCAGGAGTGCAGATCTGATGGAGGCTGGCACATCACTCACAGATGAAGTGTTCAGTAGGCAGTGCCTGTGAGCCACAGCCTCTGCTGCCCTCCTGTTTGGGCATGTGCTGCCCCTGAACCTGAGCCTTGCAAGTGGCAGCAGTGTGCTTCAAGTGTTGCTTGAGCTGTTCTCCCTGTCCCGGCACAGTCTGTCTTAACCCAGACAAAACCCCTGAGGCTGCTGCCCGAAATGCCTCAGTGGCCCTTCTGTAAATAACCTGCTGTTTGTACAGTAACCTGGCACCTCTTTCTCCTGTCTGGTGGTCTAATCTCAGTAATACCTCCCACCTAATTTGAAAATGAGGGAAACAGACTTGTAAAAGGAGCAAGTTAATTAAGAAATAAATCAATATTCAAAATAAGAACACATCTTTTTTTTTTTAATGCATTCTCAACTTTGCTGTGACACTTTAGTATCTGCACATGCAACTAGAGTAGAAATCCAGGCTTTCAGGAGTCATTAGCAGTTTTAAGTTGCAGGAAGAAAAATGTGCTTTGTTCTTTCCTTTTACATGATGCTTGATTGTCAAATCAGCTTTCAGATGCTATAAAACTGGTAAGCTTTGCAAGTCTTACACTTCACTGTAACAAAAGGAACAGTAGATAGCAAAAACATGATTAGCCAAAAAGAAGCTTTGGTTAAAGATACCAAAGTTCAATATTCATTTGGAAGGTTTCTGAACAATAGTGGTGTTAGAAATCTTTAAATCCTTGAATATAATGCAAATGCTCATCTTGTTTTTTATTCCACAGTGTGGCATGATCAGCTGCATCTTGACCGTATGTGGTAGGACTGTATGTGTCTGCTCTGAAATAAATTGTTAGAGATGATCCTTCCTCTCCAAGTTCTTGTAAGTCTTTGGTGTTATTAGTATTAAGGTAGAAAGTAGGAAAAGGTAAATCTGTCATGCTGGATCTTGACCTCTTTTATCTTAGCTGTGGGCAAAGAGAAAGGCCTGTTCCCTTTCTCTTTGCAACACATTTTAGGTATTTGAAAAGCGTCTCCAGACTATGTAGCTTTTAGATTAAAGACTGAATCCAGCAATTCTAAATTCTACATGAAATCCAATACTTTAAGTAATTTCTTTACATCCTCCTTTTTGGTTTCTGTTCCTTTTGAGTAACTTGTTTTTCCTGTAGATTATTCATTTCAGTCCTGGTGAATAGTCATTGCTGGCTATCATGGTATTAACCTAGTACTTGGATTTCCTTCTGCTAAAATCTGGCCTTCATTGATATAATATTTTCTAACATTGTCTTCATCAGCATTTAGAAGATTTTTGTTCCAATTTTAAAGCCCATGCTAAATTAAGGAGGTAAAAAGAATCAACCCACCACTGCTACGTATGTGTGCCTGATGTTACCCTTCTCTGACAAAGTGGACACTGGGAATGTGCAAAATTGAGACCATCTGTATCCTAATGATGTGGACCAGCCAGCAAATGGATTCTGAGCTAAGAGTACCTTGGCATGAAGAGACAAAGGCTGGTGTGAACTTGTCCAGGGTGATGAGTAGTATCCTTGTTATCTGGGATATTTGTGCCAACAACAGGCAGTTTGTTTGGCAGTACCTTGCAGGTACTGATGTCAGTCAAAATGAGGAGGTAAAATGCACCATCCTGTCTTGTGCTAGGAAGCACATAATAAGCTTTTTCCCCTACCTTTTTTTCTATAGAAAAGAAAAGAAATCAATAATCAGTCAGAGTTGACAAGCAGTGGAGCGTATCTCACCTGTCCTGCCATGGATGGTAGCTGGTGTAACATCCATGCACGCATTTTTGGTATGTCTCAGCGTGTAGGGACAGGTAGTATCCTCCACCAAGCTAGCCAGAACTACTACTAGAGTATCAGAAAAGTGTGTGTCATTCAAGACCCTGTTTAAAGTTTCTGTAGGCATGGACTGAGTATGAAGAGTCCTTTCACACCTCACAGGTGCCAGGAGCCAACTCAATTGCAGAAGATTAGACCTGAGAGATGTTGGTAAGAAAGTAAATGCCATATGCTCGTGAAGAATTGTAGTGCTGCTCCTGTTTCAAGGCTTTGCTGCACAGCAAAGGTTCCTGCATGACTGATTCTCTGGGTGCAAAAGAATAATTTAAAGTCAGTAATGAGTATGTGTCTTGTCCCAGTTCATTACTATACTTAGTGAGCCATCATCTTCCATTTAAGAAGGAAAAAGGGCCTACTGCGAAATCAATGAAATTAAAGATTATATTAGATGTCAGGAAGAAATTCATTGCTGTGAGGGTGGTGAGGCATAGCAACAAGTTGTCCAGGAAAGTTGTGGATGCCCCATCCCTGATGGTGTTGAAGGCTAGGCTGGGTTGGGCTTTGAGCAACCTTGTCCAGTAAAAAGTGTCTCTGCTTATTGCAGGAGGGTTGGAACTAGATTATGTTTAAGGTCCCTTCCAACCCAAACCATTCTATGATATGATTCTATGAAATTTCCTCTTGAAATTATTTCAGGTAACAAATGTGAGTATCCCATTTCAGTGCAAGATATGACATTGGCACCAACAATTAACTTTGATCTTTGTTTTAGGTTATTGGGCAACCCTGGTGTCTGTGCTAGTGGCAAGCTCCATTCTCTCTTTCCTGGACCTATTATCTGTCCATGCAGGGCCTGAGACAGGCTGCAGGGTCTGTCAGTTCCCACTAACTGAACAGAAGAGTTTTATAGACAAGGGCAGCGTTCCCCAGCCACATCAGAAGTGGGAAACACTGCCCATGGGGTTATTCTGCTGCTTCTTGAGTATTTAGAACATGGATTAGCTAAAGTCTTAGGCCAGGCTTGCTGTGAAATGTCACTTTTGCAGACAGGACACTTACTTGATAAATAGTCATCATAGTTTTTCCTTTCCAGAACTCTCTCCTTAACAGACTACATCAGGGTTATCAACAATATTGGGTATATTTTCTCATTACACATCACCAAAATACTTTCCTTTCTCTTTCACAATATTATAACCTAAATATAGCGAGGTAAATGTAATATGGTACAGTGATTGCATCACTACTAAAAGGGGAGGCAGGATGGACTGAATTAAAGGATGCTGTGAGAAAGGAATTTTATGTGACGAATACTGCTGGGTGCAGAAGAGAGAATGCTGTGACCCAGCAAGAACAGATCAAGCAAAACAGACTGAAGAGCAAGAGAGGGAAGAAAGTGATGAAGCCAACATGTAAGACAGACAATTATCCTGTACCTCAAATTTAAAGACAAGAATTCATGGGGACATCCATCTGTGGAGAGGGAAAGAAGATGGAGGCTCCATGGTCTGCAGAGAGAGGATTTCTCAGCAATGATGTACTGGATGGATGTGGAGAGGCAAGACAAGCAGGCCAAGGAGGAAAGAATCACATCAGGCAAAGCAAAAGGGTATTTTGGTAGTTGATTTTGCAAAGGTTTAACAAAAGTTGGCTTGGGAGCCAAATCAAGCTGTGATATAAGGAAATTGTGTGCCATTTGGGTGCTACCTGCTTCCATGGCACAGGATGTGCTGCTTGCTCTATCTCTGCCTACAGGCAGAGCTGTTTTTATCCTCCGTAATAGTTGCCAGCCTCAAGCAGCAATAATTATCTGTACGTGATCCAGCACTGTGACTGCTTGATTTCCTTCCTCTGAAATTTTTGGAGATTAAGTAAAACGTAACTGTCACTGGATTTGTCCTTCTACCAATACGTAGTCAGTAAAGATGCCATGTTGCAAATGATAGAGGGAAAATAAACTATGCTTCACTAATTGCAGATCTCAGAGAAGACCTTTTTCTCTCTGTAAAATGTTTGTTCATTAAATTAGTATCAATGCTCAGCAAATTGAAGACCATGCTCAACATCTTTTTCCTTAAGAAAAAAAAAGGTCAATATACCCATCAGTGAAAAACTGCAATGTCTTCTCCATCTCCCACAAATGCATCTCCTTTAAAAAATATATTTACTGTTTGGCTTCAGTCCAAGACATGGATGTGGGGAGCTGAGTTCTTGTCCTTTTCCTTGACCTAAATGTGGGAGAGAGAAACCAGTGCTGGTTCCCTCTGGGCTTTTCACCATCTGTCTCTGCCTCCCTGTTTCTCCCACAGCCTCCCGTAACATACAGAACATGTGTGGATGGTGATGCCAGATTCTGACTTACAGAGAGCTTTTTGAGCAAGGGCCAATCTCACAGCTCACATGATTCCTTTATGAATTCTATGCATGTACCATCTTGTACAAACACTGATATGTCTTGCTCCACCACCTGATTTTTATAAAGAATCTAATAAAATGCCTCAATAAATGTGTCCACTTCCTTCATAAAAATATGTAAGTGCTACTAGGGGATATTTCCATGGATTTAAAAAAAAATCAATCTGCTTTAGCAAATGTGTGCTTTTGGGATGGGGCACTGCCCCATATTGATGCCTAAGTGGTGCCAATGGTCAGGGTGGAATTCCCTTTTCATTTTTAGGGGAAAAAGTAATTTCTTAGGCAAAAAAAGGAAAAGAAGAAAATAGGTTTGGATTTTTTTTGTGTTTCTTTTGGGATTTGGTTGGGATTTTTCTCTCATTAAGAATTATTTTGAAAGCTACACAAAAACACTGAAACTCTGCCGAAACCAGCTATTTAGCAACACCTTCCTTTGCCTTGTCTTTCCACTGACATCTGATTCTTAACTAAGCCAGTTCTTACTTGGGATTTGTGGCTTGCAATTAGAGCAGCTTGTTGGTTGATTTTTTTGTCAGTAAAGATCTTAAAATTATTTTTAGGCAGTCTTTCCTCCTTCCCATGCAACTACCCAGACACATTCTACACCACCCTGTTTTCTGGCAGTCCTCATGGCTATGGACAACACCATGGTAATAATGGAGACAATTTTTTTAAGCTTTCTGACAAGTAGTGTCCAAGGCATATTTGACTTTTCCTCATTAGTAATGGTGGCATATTTTTAAATACTACTGTCTTCCTTTAAGCTGAAGAATATTCCTGTAATACCATAATATATCACTTTTAGAATGAGGAACAGAAACTTTAGCCTGGGCACACTGTTCAGAAGTCTGTAGTTGCATACTTTTGAAATATCTTTGTTTTAATGAAAATACATTGATTAAATCGTAAATTAAGCATGAATTTTTATTTCAGTGTTTCTTAGCATGTTTTCAGTTCTCTGGACTGTGACTAAGAATTGTGTGTACTTTATTTGAAAACAGATTTTTGGTATGTGATTAAGCCATTTTATGCAGACTTTGGTATGTCTGAAAAGTGCTGAGTACAGGATCCCACTAACTCTCCTCCAGTGCTTTCACTCGCATTGGCATGCTGCCTCTCACCATCACTGACTCCAGTTTAGACTGCCATCTCCAGTTCAACCCTGATATTGTTTAATATGCAGCTGATAAGTTTAATAGTGCACTATATGCATATGTATTTACATGTACGTGGATACACGTGTCGATACAGGCATGCATATGTATATTGTTTAATACATCTCTAGATTAAAAGGGGTTGAGCATAACACTGCTTAACAGGATTCAGTTGCTTAT
Organism: Calyptomena viridis; assembly: GCA_013390005.1. Classification (NCBI taxonomy): domain Eukaryota; kingdom Metazoa; phylum Chordata; class Aves; order Passeriformes; family Eurylaimidae; genus Calyptomena; species Calyptomena viridis. The sequence continues at coordinate 108,679 of WEIV01001341.1, read as the reverse complement.
GAAGCATCAGTTGAAGGTCAGGGGGATGTCTGGCTCCTTTGAAGCAAGCTGACAACATTTTCCAGTGCTCACATATATGTGGAGCTCATGTAGGTCTTGTTTGTGCCCTTGCTGAATGACCTCAACTAACGTGCCTGGTCATCTTTCCATTTCCAAGACTCTAATGCAATCTTATTTTATAGCCAGGTTGCAAGGGAGTTGTACATCGTGGGCCTAGAAAAAGTCTCTCATTCTGATCTCTGAAATCATCAGACAGAGGATATTTTAAGGCTTATTAAAAAAAAACAAAAAAACAAAAAAACAAAAACAACAACAACAACAACAACAACAACAACAACAAAAACCAACAGAACACTCCAAAAATTAAAATCCTCACTACTTTGGATCTTGACCCACACAAAGATTGTGTAGGTAAAATTTTCAAACTAGACTTCTGCTGCATAGTGGTCCCATCTATTTCTTACTTGCCAGGACCCAAGTTCAAGATAATTTTTTTCTTCTGGAAAGAAACAATAACTTCACTGTACCTCATGTTTAGTAACTGTCATCGCTTCTGCTTCCTGATTTCATTTAGCAAAGTCATCAACAGTCATATGAAAAACTTGGAACACTGAACTCAGTTTATGTCTTACAAATTAGTGTTCAAAGAGGTATTATTTGGAGGTAGGAACTGAGGGCTTGTGTGTGAAAACTCTAAACAAGTGAGATAATTGAGTGGAAAATTTTAACAGAAAGGTAAAAGACTATTTTCAAAATTATTTTTGACCAATGATCACTTCAGCACAGTATTCTGTTATATCTTGACTTAGCAAATGAGAGCCTGGAGCCAGATGACACTCAATAAGATTGTGTCTCTTCATAGTGCTGAACAGTTTGCATCTGACTTATGAAATGCATGTTTCAAGGCTTTGTGTTAATGCTTGGTATTTCTTTCAAATAGAACTGGGAGAGGAGAGATGATTTGTGTTAAATAGAGCCTGAACTGTGAACTTGCCTTGAGTGTCAGCTTAGGTGCTTCTTTAATAGGAACAACAGAAATGTAATTTGTCATGTGAGTGCACAAAGCTAGTCGTGAGTCAAGATATCCTAGCACATAATTGCTCTTCATCTCACACAAACATTTGAATTTGGACACATGGACACACACTTTTTATTTCTTGAGTTTCTTGAGGATTTTGTTTTGGTTTGGGGGGGGTTCTTGTTGTTTTGGTTTGGGTTTTGTGTTGGGTTTTTTTTTTCTTCGTGTAGCACCCAATGAGAAAGCTGTTGGGGTGCACTACTGGGAGCCTGAAGAACTGGACTCTGTTGGTAGTTTGTTTTTTAGATACTTTATGCTCACTGTAAAAACACTGGAGATCCAGGAGTGAAATGCATTACATTACTGTAAAGTATTAATAACTGCTGTAATTTCAGGGGAAGAAGAAACAGTGATGCTTAGAGGAACAAAGGCATAAAATTAATAACTGTGCTTTTAGTGGGCAGAATTTTTAGTGTTTTGATCTTCTAGTAATACAAGAGATAAACAGAAAGCAGAGCTGGGGGAACCGACACACTCCTATCTTTCAGTAAAAGACAACAGAATGAAAACTTGTTTATAATAACTTTTAAACAGCTCCACAAACCACCTCTGTTTTTCATACATAAAAGGAATTGTTCATAGTTTTTTAATATAAGCAATAATATTCTGAAAATTAAAATATGCAGAGAAAAATTTGTAAACGTGAAAAATTGCATAGTGCTTTGGTCTTTTTACTAATACAGAGATTAATATTTTGATAACTATTAATAAATAACTATTATTAATATCTTTTATATCTATATATCTATTATAATATCTGCATAGTTATTATGCAGATAAATAACTGCATAATAATGTTGAGATTTTTCAGATGGGATTTAATATCTTAAGTATTTCTTCCCTTTAAACTGGAAGGGGAAGTGAAATACTTGAAATGTAGTTTTCTTTGGTATGTCATTAAACTATAAATTACTTTATTGTAATTTTAAAACTATTTTTGAAAGTTTTGTGGTTTCTTAGCTGGAAAAACTTCTGCCAGTACTGCACCAATACTCTGATACAGAGACTGTGGTTCCATTATCAGAAGATCCTGTCACCATCAAATGCACAAGACACAGCCAGTATTCCCCATACAGTTTCAAGTCCCATAGCAGTCCAGAAGAACAAATTTCATGTCTTTGCTGCAGTAAGAAGGTATCAATTTATACAACTACAGATGTATTTTGGTTTAATGTCTTTGGGTATTGTAAACATTTTGGAAAAGCTACTGTTTTTTTCCATGATGACTTTTTCAGTGGCAGACAGAATGGCTACTACCAGCTGGAGAAATTCTCTAGGATTTTTTGTTCTTTTGGTAATACTAAATAAATAGCACCTGTTTCTTAAGATGCTGGAGAGTGCTATCCTACTGGATGCAGACTGTGGAAACACAGGAGACAGATCCAAACAAATTGCAATATGCAGTATGTACCTACTAAGTGTTTGTAACCTATGTAACATTAAAAAAAAAGAAAAAAAGGCAGAGATCAGCTGTGTTAACCAATCTCTGAATTTTTGTCACATTCTCCTGTCAAATCTTGTTTCATCAATAAATACCTAATTCATGGAAGAAGCAAAATGTATTTCTCAAAAGTACAATTTTATGACTTGAAGTTCGTGCTCTACTGACAGTATTTTAGTGGGATACGTATCTAGTGGGTGCTAGCCCTGCTTTTGGCAGGGAGCTTTGGAACTAGGTTATTTTTAAGGTTCTTTCTAACCCATTTATTTTGCCATAAGGTTATCTTCCAAGGAGGGGAGTTTAACAGTTCAGGACTCTGCTGGGCACTGTACGCACCAACACACCCCGCAGAACTACATTGCTATGCCTGCTACAAGACGCTCAGGCAACTGCAAAANGAGAGCCGGCCCGGGGAGGGAGGGAGGCGTGAGCCATCCCACAAACACACGCTGAGAGCTCGTGGCAGCAGAGAGCAGCGTTTGGGTTGGATTCTCCCCCCCTCCAGCTCCGTCCCCTTTTTTTTTCCTTTTTTTTTTTTTTT
>WEIV01001341.1:32189-104985 GCA_013390005.1 Calyptomena viridis | reverse complement strand
TTTTCCTTTTTTTTTTTTTTCCTCTTTTCTCTCCAAAAAAACATGGCTGAAGCTGGGACGGGCTTTTTGGAGCAGCTCAAGTCTTGCATCGTCTGGTCCTGGACTTATCTCTGGACGCTGTGGTTCTTCATCATGCTCTTCCTCGTCTACATCTTAAGGGTGCCGCTGAAGATCAATGACAATTTGACCACAGGTAGGCTGCGATCATCTGCCCGCCGGCCCTTCCCGTGCCCCGGGGTCAGCTCAGCCCGGGCACAGGGAAGGGGCGGCCGCCTGTCGCTGGGGGAGCGCCCGCCGCGGCCCCCTCGGGTTTTCTGGTAGTGGCTTAAGCTATTTGGACTATGTGTATTGTACTCAAGCGTCTACTTTTTAAACAGGATTAAAACTTTTATTATGTTTCTGATAAAAAATAGATCTCGGCTGCTTGTTCTGAGTGATAATAAATAATAGGAGTGCAAGTTTTCTGGAAGATTATCACTGTTGCAATGGACTTTGGTTTGTCTGTTCAGAGTCGCTAAGGTGGTGTGCCACTACTACACTGAATCAGCAGTAACTTACGTAGTGTTAGCCGGTCTGGATTGGGCAGTTATGTCTTTATCTTGAAAGTTCTCATTTTTCCTACCTATCTACTTTATCATATAATTGCCGCCCCCCATGCTGGAGGAGGCTGTTTGTTTTGGGGGCAGATGCAATGTAACCCATGTGACATCCCTGCTGCTGGGAAGTGGAATGTTATCTGAACGTTTTTCATCCGTCCCTCTGGCCTGTACTCATTTGATAAGCCTTTGGCAAATCCAGCATCAAAGAAGAATTAAAAATAAAGGAAAAGAAGATTCAGCATACTGCAGTTTTCACTGTAAGCATAAACACAATTGTAAACAACCGTTAAATACAGCTTTGGTCAAATTTTAACAGTTTGTCTTTGAACAATATCCTGTTTCTTTTGACATTACTGCACAATGATTAGAACAGGATGTAATTCTTGTTGCTTGATTCTTAATAATTTATGTAATGCATATGTCCCAATTAAATATTGCAGGCCATGGATGTCAAGTAAAAATGTCAGAATGCTCTATGTTATAATTTTCACTGTTGGAAAAAATCACAGGGATCCATCTGAGACCTAATCAACCCCCTCTGATTTCTTCCTGAGTTTGAACAAACTAATTCTTGATGCACTGTCTCATTTGAAATGTTGCTCCAGCTGTCTTTAGCTGAGTCATCCTGGGACTTATGGAAATGTCTCAAAATGCAAGTAAAATCACACACAGAATGAAATCTTCGAGGAGGTTAAAGAGACAGAAGAAATTACCAATAAGCCCCAAAGTGACTGATGAAGATGAGTTACTAGGGGAGAACAATATGGGCAGTATGGTCTTTATGCATCGTCTGTTCCTGAATGGGGTTTGTTTAAAAACAAGCAGTGGTGATAACCTGATGGATTTTTGGTTTGTTTAGTTTTGTGAATGGATTAAAAACTATTTGATTTATGATTAATTTTTTCTCTCCAGCTGATTACAATAGGATACTGTTGTCAGTAGTTTAAGGTTGCTCATAAAGCAACTGGCAGTGTGATATCAAAAATACCTCAGTGATTTGAAAATAAATTTGTCAATGTGGCTACAAAAATTTCTGTGTGACATAAAGAAATAATGTGGTTAAAAACAACGACCAGGTATTTTCCCAGAACAAGCTAGAGATCTGGTAGTGAGTTGAGGTCATACAAACTGGTTTTCAGTACCACCAGAGGCAGGCTTAGGTAGCCGGTAAGAAAAATGCAGTACCACAGGTATGATCTGCACCTCATGAAATAGTGATTTGGAAAGGTTTTAGATATTTGGGTCAGACACCTTAAACCAAGTCCACAGTGGGCTGATGTGATATGAAGGACTAGTGTGGAATGTACAGGAGAGCACCTGCCAAAGGGACCTGGTAGCTTCCTACTGCTGTGTGATTTTGTTTTTTCATGCCTAATGTCAGTATTTTTCAAAGGAAGCGGAAAGACTGGAGAAGATAGTGGAAAAATGATTCAAAGGCTAGGAGAAGCATCAGAACAAGAGATTTTGCTTGGGAGGTGACTAGATTTTACAGTAAGGAGGTATTGTCATGAAGGAGAAAGAAATGGCCTTTTAATGTTGAAAAGAATCATAAAAATTAATGACTGGAAGCAGAGAGCAAACTCAATTTTGTCATAATTGGGCATTAATTTTTAGCAAACTGTGAATCAGCTGCTAAAAGACCTCTGGGTTTCCCATGTCTCAAAGTCTTCAAATTTGATGGTGAAATAGGAGTCACTAGTGTTCGTGCAGCCTTAAATCGGTTTTTGTCAAGGACACGGCAGCAGACTGGGCACCATCCGTGATCAGTCATTGCAGATAGTTTCACCAAATAGGCCAGTGGTCACTTGTATTGGAAAGCTTTACTGAGATAAAGTGTGGGGCCTTTATTTCCCTCTTTTGATGTTATACAGGTGGCATGCCCTGAGCATTTCGTAGCTGTGGTAGTGCAAGTTGTCATCTCATGTATTTCAGTGGGTTTCCAGACTTGAAAGTCCCCATGGTTTGGCCACGCATAATTTCAGTGTCCGCAGTGGAATATGTTACTGTGATATAACCAAAGGGAAATCTAGTCTGTCATATAAAAATATTAAATTTGATTGTGGTGTTTCATATGTTGTGGTTTTTTGTGATTTTTTTTTTGTTTGTTTGGGTTTTTTGTTGTTGTTGTTGTTTGTTGTTGTTGTTTTAAACTTGAGGTCCAAAATAATAAAATCCTTTACGAATAGGAGAGTTTGAACTACCATGACTACCAAACTATTAGCCAGAAAGCAAGAGCGGACACTTAGTATGGCAGGCTAAAATATGAAATACTGAATAAGCAGTTGAGGAAGCGGATGTTTTCATCTTATTCCAAAATAATTAAACATGATTATTTTATGTAACATACTGCATTTTCCTCCCGTGTTGGCACTTGTATGATTTCTGAATGCCACGCTAATCTGAACTAAGACACACCTCTTCTAAAAATGTGCAACCTGGCTTGTTTTTCCTGACATAATAGTTTGGGTTTCTAATCATATCTTAAGAAGGGAAGAGTCTCAGAAGTTAAACAGTTTCTAATTACTTTATTTATCCTTTCAAAGTCCAACAGAAAATCTGATTTAATGACGAGAGCATTAAGTGCAACTGGCTTGTGACAAGGCAGACAGGAGGAAACCTTGGGATTGCTGAGGGTAGAGAAATCAGAAAAAACTGATTTCCTAAAAAGGTAAAAAATAAATATACAGATATGAGCTCTGTGTTGAGTCTGGCTCTGTCAGTGTCTGCAGAGTATTACTACCTTTCTGAGGGATGTCCTCTTCAACTGTGCTGGAGCGAGTCCCCATGGTATTACCAGCTGAACCTGTAGAGATGGGAGGGTTAGAAACCTTCAAAATGAAAGCAAGCAAGCGACACCCTGCCAGGCTGCCGAGGTTGGCAGGTCCAGGATAACTGTGACTGGAGGAGGAAGACCATGTCACCTTGGTGAGGAGCTGGTGACTATGACAAAGTTGTCTGAGGAACAGTTGTCTTTCTTCATTAGAATTTTTTTTAATTATTATTACGACTGACTGAAAATAATTCATACTGAAAAATTACCTAGAATTTTAATTAATGTCGGATTTGTGACCATGTAATAGGCTTCTTTTAAAGCCCAGCACCTGAAACACTGCTCGTGGTGCCTCTTTGTGGAGAGGGAAGAGGTTGGTGTGGAGCAGGGCTGGCTGCACTGGCCATCGCCGGGTTCCCTCTCACCCCTGTGGTTTGTGCGTGCATGGGCAGGGGAGTGTTAGGGAGACGTTCAAAGTTCTATAAAACTATGATAACACTTTCCCTTCATCCAAGAGTCTCTCTGAAGACACAAAATGGAGAGGTTTTTTTTAGACAGCCTGATGCTATGGTGATCTGGGCCACCTCAAGTACGTTCACTGTTGTGTGCATTGCACTGATTTTGGTAAGCAAAGCACTTGCACAACTCCCATGTCATCGAACCCTCACTTTATGAAACTGTCTTGTATTAAACCATGCAAGAAAACTGGGTGTGATTCCAGAAGCAGAAATACTGTGGNGACTGACTGAAAATAATTCATACTGAAAAATTACCTAGAATTTTAATTAATGTCGGATTTGTGACCATGTAATAGGCTTCTTTTAAAGCCCAGCACCTGAAACACTGCTCGTGGTGCCTCTTTGTGGAGAGGGAAGAGGTTGGTGTGGAGCAGGGCTGGCTGCACTGGCCATCGCCAGGTTCCCTCTCACGCCTGTGGTTTGTGCATGCATGGGCAGGGGAGTGTTAAGGAGACGTTCAAAGTTCTCTAAAATTATGATAACAACACTTTCTCTTCATCCAAGAGTCTCTCTGAAGACACAAAATGGAGAGGTTTTTTTAGACAGCCTGATGCTATGGTGATCTGGGCCACCTCAAGTGTGTTCACTGTTGTGTGCATTGCACTGATTTTGGTAAGCAAAGCACTTGCACAACTCCCATGTCATCGAACCCTCACTTTATGAAACTGTCTTGTATTAAACCATGCAAGAAAACTGGGTGTGATTCCAGAAGCAGAAATACTGTGGGAGATGAAGAGATGGATCCTGCCTCTCGCGTTTGAGCTATGTTGTTTTAGGTGGTGGCTGCTGTCAGTGAAGCTCATCTTCCCTTTCTGGGCTTCCTGACCCTCCAGATCTGTACTGGGCACTGGTGCAATGTTCCTCAGTAATTTGCAATGTGAGAAAAAACGTAACTTTTCATTCCCATGGTCTCAAATTCAAGTAGCAGCAGAAAACATTTGTCTGTTATTAAAATTTAACTAACGGTTGCTTTTTTTGCCTGCTGCTATCTGGCAATCTGGAACTGTGTGTGTGCAGAGCTACGGTGATAAACCACCCTTAGGGCAGAAGGATTTTTGGGGACTGGATGCCCAGGGTTTGGTCTCCCTGGACTAGGGAGCACAGCTGCAGGTTCCTGTGTGGTGTGTTCGGTCCCTGAAACCACCCTGTGTGTCACAGTGTGTTTGCTGTGATAGCATCTTGACAGCCGGTCAGGAGGTATTGTTCCCCCTCATAAATTTAAGCTCGGGAAGTTAATCATGAGGGTTGGAAAACATTAACCTGACAAAGGCCAGGGAGTTTAAAATGGATTAAAAATGAGTGAACAGATTCTTTCTTTTGAGAAGAACTGAAGGACAGTTAACTTTAAGTTTGCAGACTTGCAGGTAGTTGCTTGGCCTTTCTTCAAAGCCACTTGCCATCATTGTGATGAGTTTCTCTGTAAGCATTTGCTGTGTAAGGTACAGAAGTGAGTTGTGGTGGTGGCAGTGAGTCAACAGAAAACCTGGAGCAAAACTCTGATGCCACCAAAGGAGATGGAAGAACTCCCTGCAAGTGCAGTGTAGATTTGGGGTTTCTTTATAAGAACTGGACTGTTGAAAGTGAAGTTTCAAGTGCATGACCACTTCTGTCAAGGTCAGCATTAATTCTGTATATCTATTTCACAGAATCAGTTATGGATAGATAGTTTGCTCACTGACCCGAAATCACTTGCATTAATTTTTGCATTGATTTTGTTATTATAAAGCAGATTTTAACAATTTTACACACATCTATTTTCATTATGGTACATTTGGAAACTCTGCCTTTAATTTTGTATGGAAATGATTATGATGTGCATGAGAATAATGCGTTATTTTTGACAAAAGTCTTTATAGATTAAACTGGGTGTTCTTGAGGGAAAAGCCCTATCAAAACTTGTTGAATCAGTTCTTGATGGATGCAGCTATACAATGATGATTGTTTCCTATGAATTCTGACACTTCTTTACCAGTTTGACTTTTTGATTTAGTTTAATTTTTCAGTCAGCATCAAATGCCAGAAACACAGTGAAGTTTGTAGGAAATGCAAGGTTTTCAGAAAACACTTCTTTAAGAAATTGATTTTCTTACTGCAAAAGCTGTAGAAGATTTGCAGCCAGCATTTCAGGGCAAGTGTGTAAGCCAGAGCCTTCAAAATAATATTTGATAACATCTTGAGTGAACTTACTGTAATGCTGACTGTATGCAACCATGGAGCTGTGCTGCCAACTTCTAACTGAAGTCTTAAGGTCCTGTGTGTGCTGATGGAAATCTACGGAAATGCTCCTAAAACTGCATATACATAGTGGGATTTTCCAAAGCACCCACTGAGTGCCTGGATAAATTTAGCCTGAAACAACATAAGCCCCCACATTGTTCATAGAGGTCATAGGTCCTAATTGTCTGAGCAGCTGGGAAAATACCAATATTCTACATTAAAAGAAAAATTTAAAATAGATTTTTTTGTGTTTATTTTGTAAATAAAGCAAATGCAAAAATCTAGATCATAAATTTGCATTTGTGAAAGACAAAAGAAGTGCTAAGTGGTGTTGGTGCCTGAAGGACTGAAAAGAGAGAGAAAAATACATAATTCTGTGCCAAGGGTCTACTAAGTGAAAAACAGGACATGATGCATGACTAAGAGCAGCACCTGGCAGGAATTAGGAAGATGATGTTGGATAAAACAAGGGGTTTGGAGGGAATGGCAAGCCTGTGTTTCAAAATGGATTCTCTGAGAGGAGCTATGGAGAGTCTATCAAATACACCATGCTAGCCTAAGGAAGCTCAAGCTATTTATCTAATCACAGAGAAGCCACAGAAGCTGTTTGACAGCAGTGAAGGAGGTGTAAAAACTTCAGTTGACAAACATATAGTGAGCTTCCTAGATATTTGGAGTTAAAATGCATGTTACACTTGGCAAAATTGGGGCCCAAAACATCTGTAGTCTGAAGAAGCAGCCTGGTTGCAAGAAATGCTGTATGGAATGCCCTCATTTTAATAAGAGAGGTGGTTGCTTATGCTGTAAACTGTGTGGTGGGACGAAAATAGCAGGTAGGTTACTAAAGGTTACTAAAGTAACCTTTAATAGAGGGGAGACAGATCTTAAAAGAATGGATGGCAGCAAAGTGAACCCAGAGGAATGCACATACTAGGTATTTTTTAAAAGAGATTTTTGAAGATGTGTTTTTGGACCCAACTGCGATGGCAAGGGATGCTCTGGCTCTTCAGCTTTGGCTCTTGTGGTAAGTTATGTGTAACTGAGACCGTCAGTGTGATGAGGATTGTCAGGCTTGACAGTGCGGGAGCTGGGAGTGAAATCTAATGGCCCATCATAAAGAAGAGAGCTGACTAGTTAAAACACTATCATACTGAGATTTAGAAAATCCCACACCCATCTGGAATTGCTTGCTGATGGTGGGCAACTATGTTGTGCAAACGCAGAGGCTCTCATAGTCCCTAGATGTGCCAGGACTTCTGTGCACGTGCCACAGAGCAATCCTCGCCGAGTCCAAGATTTGTGTGTGTCGCTCGGTCAGCTGCCAAGAGCTGTGCTTGAGGGAGAGTTATTTGTCTTGTTGGCAAGTGGTGAAGCAGCTAAAACTACTTAGGTTGTGACTTAGGTTGGATGGCCAAGCAGTTTCTTCTGGACTAAAATCTGCAGGAATGAACATTGCTGTCAGAAGTTCATGAAGGTACAGTCTTTTGTGCAGCAGTCACAACAAGTCAGGATTCAGCTTTTTTATATCAAAAATAGTTGTTTAAGAAGGTATTTTATATTTAGTGAAATAAGGCCCTGCTCCAGTTAACGTGTCAGTATTTTGAATACAACAGAGAGTTCTGTCGAACTGTACAAGGAGAGGTAAGCCACAGGGAAATGAGAACCCGATCCCACAAACGTTCAGTGGTTTAGTTTGTTTTGCAAGCATAAGTCCAGGGCTTTACTGCACAGGTAATTAATATGCATGAATTTTCAATGACTGAGGCCAAAATAGTTTACTAAGGTAGTGAGTGCAGGAAGCCTGTAGCAATGCTGGGGATAGAGTCCCCAGTTGCTTCAGTCCAAAGCCAGTTTTCCCTGTTGTGATTTGATGGGTTCTATGTCAGTTTTGCCTTTTTTACCAGAGCTACTTCAGGAACATACTTAGATCATGTGTCAAAGAATTGAGGATAATACTTATCCTGGTCCTGTCCATGGCTTGTGGGGATGTTACTCCTCTCTTGGGTGTTAAAGGGGGTGTCTGAAGGCCCGTTCCACCACCTTTAAGATTAGCTCTTTGTGGTACTGGAGGCGTCTGTTGAAAGATTGTGTTATAAACTCCAGCTTGTCCTCTTGTCTGTAAAGTGTCATGTGGACCAGTGATGCTGTGTAAATACTAATGAATGAAAGTTGCTTTGTAAAATCCTAACATAGGCTAATTGGGTTTTTTGTGTGTCTTAGTCAGGCACTGCAGCAGGGCAACCAATTTTAACTCTGAGAATACTAAGCTTAAGCAACGATAATGCATTTAAAGACAAGACTTAATGTCATGCTTTCAGCAGGCAGAACAAACAAGTTGTTACTGTTAAGCCTGAAGAAAGGGCCTAAATTCAAAGTCCAACTCAAACCTCACCAGCTGCTGAGAGAAGACAAAGATTTATTATTGTGAAGTCTAAACTGGAGATTTGTCACTGTGGTAGACTCAATGCTTAAGTGATTAAGTGCACTTAAATATACCAATTAGAAGGATGAAAGCTATAGGGCAAATGAAATGCAGTCATTATTAAGATTCCTCTTCTACGCAGTGTGCCAACTGCAACTGTGAGATTTAATTTCCAGCTCACTTTCTAGAAATAAACTTGGCTTATTAAATGTCAGGCCTGTTAGGCTGATGCACAGGGTCTTGTGCTCAGTGTCAAGACACTCAGGGATCAGATTTAAAGCACAAGAAATGTTATCATCATCGTTGTCTTATTTTGTAAGGCTGCCCTTTATTTCTCAAGAAAATATGCTTGTAACCTGAGAGTGTCATAGATGCTGAACTTCACATAACTAAATGTTTTCATGACACGTCCTATATGTTTTACAGTAAAGACCGAAAATTGTTTACAGCATGGCTTGGTCTCAACCAAGGTTATACGATCCACTAATGCACTTAATCTTCCATGTGAAATTTCTCTTGCTATTTTTAATTCTGAAGTGAACTTGATAGCAGTGTACTCAGCTGGTATGTTTTACACAAATCTTGGCTTAGAGTTCCAGGCTAGTAATTTCACCAGTTTTCAGAGACAAGGTTAAACTAAACCCCATCAGGAGAGCTTGTAGCTGGCCTTCCATAACCTGTGCAGGGAACAAGGGAACAGAGAGTCCCCAGATGAAACTCAAGGCACTTCTTGAGCTGAAGTTGAGTTTGTGCAGCAGCAGGATGCTGCAGCTGAGCTGATGAGCCCTCCCTGTGGAGAGAAGGAGCTGAAGAGGTCTTGTGCAGGGATGCACTGATGCACAACTACTGCTGAAGTGTCTTCTCAATAGTGCTTGGCTTTATGGGTTTATCTGCCTGCTCAGAGTAGGCTCTTGTATTGTGTAGTGTTATTATAAAAGTGCCTTCTGGTCCCTGTGTCTGTCTGTACAGCTTATTGAGTCAGCAAAGGAGGATTGATACAAGCACAACAGAATCTCCTTAACCATAAATATTATCATATGTATTTCCAGAAATCCTTGTCAAGAGTCTGTGATTTAAAAGTGCTATGTTATCAACCGCCCCAAAAACCACAAAGTCTTGTGGGCAGCACAAGTCCCAAGGAACTCTCATTAGCTCCATGATTTCTGAGGGTGCTTGAACTGCAGGATTTCCCCAGACCTGGACAGGAGGGTTTGTGCTGTGTTAGAATTTGAAAGCACTTTGTCAGTGGCTCCACGAAAGCTGGAGTTTTCATTCTTGATGTCCTCCTGCGAGAAGAGTGTGTAGGGGCTGTGCTCTGTGGCGCTAGAGTGCCATACAGGCCTCTCTGGGTCCTTGCCTCCAGTCCTCAGTCTTACTTTACATTATCTTGCCATAAACCACTGCAGTGAAAGACTTTTTCCAGAACTTGATAACTCTGGTGGATAGAAACCTTGCCGTCATTCCAGCATAGATGTATTTGTGGCTTGCTTGTATGTATTTGTGCTCATGACAGCTCTCTTCTTTACCTTCAGAACCAGCACTGCTGCCATGATGATTGGTTCCCAGTGCACTTAGGTGGGATTTTTCCTGCTTGTCCTTCTCTTATGAGACTGAATCAGTTGTGCTGTCTTAGGCTGCTTTCATAAAATGGCCGGATATCCTTGATTCCCTTGCAGTACTCTAGTCCTTCAGTTTTCTGTCCATTTCATAATTGGGTAACCAGCGTTGTACATCACATGCCCAGTTAAGGCTTCATTAAATGCCTTATACAGTGTAATTAATCCTCACCTTCCACTGGAAGTATTTTTCCTTGCTGATCCCTTGCCTTTTGCCCCATTAACTTTGATATGGCACCTCTGGCAGGTCATACTAGGCGCCTTCTGTGCCTCCTGGTTTTGTTAATAGAAATACTCAGTAGGGTTCAGTTGGCAGCTCCATGAGTTCTCCTCATAGTCCAGCACTCCCAGGCGAGCTGCAAGTTTCTCTGTCTCTGCCATTTCCTCTCTCTCTTCTCCACATCTCCTGTTTTACCTTTCTATGGCACTGTCAATACTTTCCTGAAATCCAGATGGTTTTGAGCTCCTAATTTTTCTTGGTAAGAGAACTGAATATTTTTAATAAAGAGGCACATCTGGTTGGTGGCATGATTTATTTATTTTGTGTTTTATCCACCTCCTTTGCTTAATTTATTGTTACCTTTAAAATTCTGAAGTTTCACATATTACTGCCTCATCATAATGCAGTAGCTTGGGTCTGCATATTAAATATAGCAATATGAAGGATTCTGGCATAATTTGGAGAGTTTTGTCAGTTTATTAAAACTGCCTCAATACTGAACCTCCTTTTTCGAATACCACTTCTTTCACCAGGATGATTTCTCTGTATTCTCTTAATCTTGCACTCAACAGTGTCTTGAGCTTGTTAAGCCCTTTGAATTATATCTCTTTTTCTCCTGTCACAGTATCTCTTTTCTTTTTTTCTTTTTTCTTTATTCTTTTTTTCATCCACATTCAACAGTTGTGTTCCTATTCAGAAATTAAATAAGTATTCACTTTGATTTGGGGTCTGCTGTGTCCTGTTTCTTACCTTGATGTCTCCTTATTTATTTTCTTTTAATAGTCTTATTGGTTTGTTGGATTTATTGTGATATATATTAACTGTTTCTATACAGCTCTTAAGTTATAATTTATTTTGACTTTTTGCAGATGTAATTTTATTTCTGTGCCTTTTGTCCTCACCAAACCAGAGGGGAATCTTTGAACATCTCAGGTCTTGTGGATGTTACTTGTACAGGGCTGATACTGCTTTATTTTAAAGCCTTAGCTGATAGTTTGATGTCTGTGAGGTAGAAATGGAATTTAATTTCCCATGATTATTTTGAGAAAGTCTGTGTTGCAGTTCTGGCCTCCTTGAAACAGCTGGCAAAACTCCTACTCACTCTAAGAAAATGACTAGGTTGCCCTGAGTTTTTTGACATTAGTCTTGATGGAAGAGGGTAGGTAGGTAGCCTGAATGACTCTCATACACCGTCCAGCAGTCTGACATAAGTCTGCACATTTGCTGCCTTCCTGGATGTGGAACATGACAGCTGTCAGGGAACTGAGAACTGATAGTAGTGCAGGTGAGAGCATTAAATAAAGATATTTAGCATTAAAAAAAGTTGACTTGTCTAAACTAATCTGCAAAGTTTCTCAGCTGCTTTTATGTTTAAAGCCTTTTAATCAGTTATCTTCCCACATATTTTTTAAGATCTTGAAGTTGCAGTATAAATTTTCAGTTTTACAAAGTGTCATAAGATTCCTGACAGTATGATGAATTTTACATGATATAAGCCAAACCCAGTAATTATTAAATCACTCAGCTGAAAATTTTGAGTGCTTCAAGTACTATTCTACTGTGTTCTAAAGGTCAGGTAGATCTAAAAATCCCAATTTTTCTGCAGGCCACATTCAAACTGGCAATGACTGACTGATGGAACAATATCCTTACTGGGTGACGGCTTTTATTGTGGTCTCTGAATAGTATATACAGTAATATATATGTTATATAATCATCATCATCAGGGCTAAGCTTCGTGAACGAAGATACGGGAAGATACCCACGCTTGCTACAAACGCACTGGTGGCTAAAAAGGCCAATGCAGAATAGACAAGTCTGGGAAGAAAAGGCACAGAGGAAAGTCTCTTTAGGTGGTATTGACCAGGCACAGTTCTTTCTGCGTTGTCTTTTCTCCTCAAGACTAATTCTACGTGAGTTTTCAAAGGAGGCAGCAGCGTTATAGATGGTGTGTCTCCATGTCTCCCGATTTGAGGCCAAAGTGGACCACTGGTGGTAGTCAATATGGCCAAAACTGAGGTGTCGTTATATAATGTATACAAAATATATTGTTATATATGTATAATATATATTAGTAATATATATGTAATAAAATACAGTGCTGTTCTCCTTGTGTTTGAGGCTACAGCTCTATCAGGATGCAGAGTCAGTGATGTGCAGGACTAATCAGCATCATTTGCTACTTTCCTTAGATAATACAGTCTTGAAATAAATATCCTACAATATCTTCCTTGCAAATCCATTCTTCCCTGGATGCGGTGGAGTTCCTGTTGTTGCAGGGCAGCAGTGTATGGGTTTGTGTGCGTCTGTGCTCTTTGCTGCATGGGCCATGTTGTCTGTTGTTGTGAGAGAGACTAGCCACCCCTCAGTCATTGTAAGATGGCTCAGTAGCTGTAAATGGTTCATTGGATCAACCAAGGGAGGGCAGCTGCCACCCTGGGGATCACCAAAGATCTCAGCTCTTCCACTCTGTGGTATGACCCATTTGCCTTTTGGCAATGGACCCTTAGTACTGGAATTTGTAATTTAGCCCAGGGCAAACACTGGAGACTTTCTTAGTTTAAAATAAACAACCAACAATCCCAAAACCAGCTACAGAGAGCCCCCAGAGAGAGCTGCTCTGGCCACGAGCTCCCTGGCATACACAGCCCTCTGTACATTGCCATCGTCCTCTTTCCAGTGCACACGAGATCCTTCTGCATGGGCACAAAAATCAATAATAAACAGGAAATGAATAACAAGAAGCCTGCCAACCAAAATCTCTCTTAACTTCGTGTTTCTTTTCCTTTCCTAATGTTACAGAGAGGCATTTAAGGGGGCAGGGTGCTGGGAATGATGAAATTTTATGAAGCCTTTCCTCACAAATGTTTTAGGAGCGAGGAGAATGGTGGTGTCTGTGGGGGCTGACGTTCCGTCTCGGAGCATTGCACGGCAGTCTGTGGCCATGAGGTCATGGGCTTTCCCCCTCAGAAACTCTCTCCTGTGTAAGGGTCAAAAACCCATGGCATTGATGGAGTAGGTAGTGACTGGTAGGTTGTCTGGTGCAGGGTCGGCTCTGCAGTTCTCCAGATGTATTTCTATTGGTATACAGAAGGCAGATTTTATCTGCCTGTGGTCTTTTAAGGTGAAAATAAAGTCATATTAAAAATATCTTTTCTGTTCCAATTTATAACATTATTTTGTTTAGGTTATGTATTTTAAACATGCAGACTGGAATTCTGTCTACAGGGCACTGTTTTCAGAAGCAGTCCTGGGTATTTCATTACCTAGATGCTTTAGTCAGCCATTAATTTACTTATTAACATGTACTTATTTATATACTCTTTATAATAAGCTTAGTAATCAAAAAATGCTTTGCCAACTGAAAGAAAAGCATTACTTTTAATATATACAATATATTACATGTATCTCTACTGGTACAGCTTTCTTTTACTTGTATGCTACTGTAATTCTGTACCTCATAGCCGTTGGTTTTGCAGGAAGTTATGCTGTCAGTTTTGAATAAAAGTTAATATTAATGAGAGGTGTGAGAACACCATAAAATAATAATAAACCAAAAATACATGCCAGTTCAAACAAATCTGGTTACGGTGTTTGCTTTCTGTGAATGCTGTAGTCCAGCAAGATGAACATTGACTGGCTTGGGTGCTCAGTGTCATTCTTAAAATATGAGTCCCTCTGGTCTGGTGATCACCAGCACAGTGGATGGGAAACATCTATGGTTTGAATTCTGTTCTTAACTTATAGTGAACAAAATAAATGGCATGTTTACTTACAGTTAACATTACTGTTCAGCGTGTTGCAGTCTAAGTTTAGTAGAAAGGATTCATCGAATTTGAAATTGTAGTTTCAATTCACGAGATGTGTATCATGCAGAAAGCTAACTAGAAGCCAGTGCCCTTGCATTTGAATCACTTCCGTTTCATAGTAGTTTGCTATTCAGATGGGAGCAGTGAGAACCCTATGCTGTGGATTTGTAGGGTTTTTTTCCCCCTAGTATTTGCTAGCACCCTTCCAGTCCTTTCCTTAGTGCTTGAGCCAGCCCTGCACTGTGTCTTGCCTCGGCTGCTGTAAAGTAGATTTTGCATTTGATACTCAGTAATGTGGCAGAAGTGGAAAAGTCCATGTACAGTTCTCGCACTAGAGGGCATCCTGTTAAAGACACGGGAGTCATGCAGGGACAAGGAGAGGCAGCTGCGGCCTGTGGGAAACAAAGTCTTACAAAAATGTCTGACGAGGTGTCAGAGACCTGGCGAAGGGTCATCACAGCAGCAGAGACACAGCCCTGTGCAGCAGACTTGTGAGTGTGGTGGAGCCCCTGCATCTGCAGCCGGAGCCTCTTGATTGTATTGCATCAAGTTACCTACAGAGGGGAAGTATTAAGGTGATAAGTAAGAAATAAAGTTGTAGAGCCGTCCTGCGACTGATGTATGGCAAAGTTAAGTTCCACCCTTGGCCTTTGGAAGTCTGGTTGTGAGGGGTCCTCTAGATTGCTTTTACAAGGTTAGATGAAAGTTGAGGTTCATGAGATCCAGGTCTTGGACTACAGAAACTTGAAGGACTGTGGTGACTGCTGTAGACCCAGATTGTTTTAAGTAGGAGAAAAAAGAGAAAATGCAGGACTAGAGGACTGATTGTTGTTTAAAGGTGTCTCATAGTTGTTTTCCTGAAGCAATTACCACAAAATAAATTAAACAACAATTTTGGAAAAGTTGTGGTGATGGGTGCTGTGTCTGTGTGCCCAGGCTCCTGCGGACTGCAGACTTCAAGACAGTGAGGACAGTTTACGTGGAGGTGCTGAGGAGGTGACTGGTACCAGCTTGCCTGCCCTTACTCAATCCACTGCCTCAACTGTTAAGGCCACAGACTGTTTTTACAGACTTAAAGTAATTTCTGAGGCTCTGGAAAACTCATGCTGGTTGTTGTTGGTTGTTGGTTTAGTATCTGTCTGACTGGCTGATCTGTTCTGTACAAACAGCAAAATTAATTTAATTTCCTCAAGGTGCCTCTCCTGCCCAGCTGTTACTAGGCAGATCTCATGTCCAGGCATTTTTGTATACATTCAGACATATTTTTGTTTTGATTTTGTACGTATACAAACAAATAAAAGGTGTCGGTTATTTTTTATATCCCACTCACCCCAATACATCTGATCCATTCATACATCTGTAACTATGGACACTGATACAAGTCTTAAAAAATGCCCCTTTTGTTTCAATATAATCTTTATATAAAAGAGTATGTATATTGCTCATTTTTACCATTTGACATCTTTTATCACAGATTTTTCAGGAAAGAAGTAATTTCTTTCCTTTGTTTTTTATGTCTTCCCTGTTAAAAAAAAATCATATATCAGTTTGTTCCTTTATCAATTTTTCCTTTATAAGTCAAATCAACTGTGCTCTGGTTCTACTAATTCAGTTTGTTCTCCAGCTGCTTTACAGTCTGGACCACCACTGGTATTCTCTGTGTGTGCAATAGCATCATTTAAAATGTAGGTGTTTGATGCTGCTCAGACAGTTAAAACATCTCAGACTCTTCAACATCAGGGACCTCTGGAAAAGTGCATGTCTGCTTCATTGGGATTTTATCCATGAGCTTATTTGGGAAGTTTCAGCTAGATTGGGGCTCAGGTGCCTGGTCTTTATACGGCTGTGTATTAAATGCTAGCTCCCACCTTTATGTGATCTATTCAGGCAGACCAAAGATAAATTAAATGTAAGTGACAGGAAATAAAAACAGCATTGCAGTTATGATTTAGAGTAGGTTGCCAAGCACTCAGCAGGTTTCAGTGTTTTGTGGTGCCAGCTCCCCACCTGTTCCATGCTTATTAAATTGACTTTTGTGTGTATGTATTGTTGTGAAATGAATGACAACTTAAGCTAAAGAGCCTTTTAACGAGTCACACCAGATAGAAACAATTTAAGGTTTTGTCTGTGAAGTATTTTAGTGAGAACAGTCTCAGCTGCAATGTGCTTTTATGACAGATATTTATAAATGGAACAAAAATATTTGCTAGTGTCTATCAAGGCAGCACCTTAATTTTAGAGATATTTCAAAGACAAAATACAAGAAAACAGATTTGTGTGGTTACCAGCAACTCGCATTGAACGCCAAGGGCATAGGGGTAGGTGTTCTGTTCTGGTGAGTTACCTCATGCATCTCTTTACATAGTCTATATTTCAGCCTGTCCTCTCTTGCACTTGACATGGTATAGGGTAATTGGAAGGATAATGACTTTTAAGGAATAACTGCCTTAAAAACAAGCCATTCCTTAGCTTACCACATCTTCTAATGCTGAACAACAGTGGCAAGGTCAGAAGAATTAGAAGAAGTTTGCATGTGAAGTAGTTTCCTATGGAAAATACTTCTAATACCCAAATTTATCCATTTGTACTGTAACATCTGAGGCTAAGAACAAGTAAGAGAATGTGAAATATGAGCAGGACTTACTGTGTATTTTTATTAAAAAAAAATTCTTCATATGTAAAGGAAAAGGCAAATTCCTGATTTATCGATTAATTTGTCAAGTGTTATCCAACATCATTTGAGTGTTGAGTTCTCATTTGCTCTCAAAATCCTGAGTGATAACTTTCTCACACAATCTTCCTCCAGTTGTGTTTGAGTTCACTTTTTTCTTGCTTCAGCCTTGTCACCACAGCTCCTTCCCAAATTTGTGGAACATGAAGGAACACAGGCAGTAATATGAAAAGAATTCAAAATCTATGTGTCACTTTCTTTTTACAGTTTATAAACCAAATTTAGGTAAAAAGCTTTTAACATCTATTCATACTTGCATCCTCTGTGAAACTCTCAAGGAGCTATCAAAGTAAACATAAAAGGGGTTGTATATTTTCTAGGATTTATTTTAATTTCCTCTATTCATGCTTAGAAGTAGGCTGTCTGCTTTCTGGGAAAGGTAATTTGATTGTAAACAAATAGGCGCAAAGGATGGGGTTTAATTGCCATGGAAGTTCAGTTCCAGTAGTCAGATATGAGTTCATTGTGTTGTATGGAAGAGTGGGCAACAATGCTTAGCAAGCTGGAGTCTGGCATCCAGATTACCAAGAAATAGTGTCACCAAAATGGTGACTTTGCTTCCTTTGATCCTCATCTGGAGTAATTAACACCCATTCGCAGTACCACTGTAAAATCTTAGTAGAGGCAAAGTCTTGTCATTTTTACTGCAACAACAAATGAATTTCTGGCTGTTATATAGCCCTGACCCAGCAGTACAGTGAGTAAAACCCAACTAAATCATGGCTAGATTTCACTCGATGTGAATGCCAGTGCAGTGGGAATTGCCTGTGGGAATTGCCTCATTGCTGTTGCCCACCTGACTTGTGCTGCAAAAGCAGTTTGTACATTTGGACAGATTTGGCAAGATGAAGTGATCTCAGTTAGCTCAAACACTTTTTTCACACAGTGGTTTTTCATACAGCTGTAGATTAGCTGCTGTGCTCTTACTTTGGGGGTTACCCCAGTTAGAGAGAGCGGGGACAGCAGCCATTCACAGTGAAAAATCACTTCGTGCCTGACCTGCAGGCAGAAATACCTGTCAGACCACAGCCTTAGTCTTGCCTTTGCATTTCCAGAGTGTCACATAGCTGAAGTTAGTGTGACAACTCACAGTGCCAGCTTCGGAAGACAAGACAGTCTGCTGTTGAAACATAAGGAAATGTATGTTGAAAGCTTCTTTAGGTTAGTGTGGAAATCATCCAACAGTTTCCTTTTATCTGTATGTATTGGGTGTGCATGGCCAGGTTTTGGTGGGGGGGGGTTACAGTGGTGACTTCTGTGAGAAGCTGCCAGAAGCTTCCCACATGTCCAGCAGAGCCAATGCCAGCTGGCTCCAGGATGGACTTGCCACTGGTGAAGGCTGAGCCAGTCAGGAGTGATAGTGACGCCTCTGTGAGAAGATATTTATTGTGCAGAAGTAAATGCAGCCAGAGGAGAGAGGAGTGAGAATGTGTGAGAGAAGCAATTGTGCAGACATCAGAGTCAGTGGAGAAGGTGCTCCAGGTGTCAGAGTGGAGATTCCCCTGCAGCCTGTGGTGCAGGCCATGGTGGAGCAGCTGTCCCCCTGCAGCCCATGGAGGAGCACAGGAATGCAGAGATCCACCTGCAGCCCATGAAGGAGACCCATGCCAGAGCAGGCGGATGCCTGAGAGAGGGCTGTGAACCCGTGTGGAAACCTGTGCCGGAGCATGTTTCCTGGTAGGACTAGTGACCCTGTGGGGGACCCATGTTGGAGCAGGCTGTACCTGAAAGACTGCACCCTGTGGGAGAGTGACCCATGTTGCAGCAGTTTGTGGAGAACTGTTGNGAATGCAGAGATCCACCTGCAGCCCATGAAGGAGACCCATGCCAGAGCAGGTGGATGCCTGAGAGAGGGCTGTGAACCCGTGTGGAAACCTGTGCCGGAGCACGTTTCCTGGTAGGACTAGTGACCCTGTGGGGGACCCATGTTGGAGCAGGCTGTACCTGAAAGACTGCACCCTGTGGGAGAGTGACCCATGTTGCAGCAGTTTGTGGAGAGCTGTTGCCTGTGAGATGGACTCATGCTGGAAAAGTTCATAGAGAGCTGTCTCTTGTGGGAGAGACCCCATGCTGGAGCAGGGAAAGGACTCATCTCCCTGAGCAGCCACAGGAATAACCTGTGATGAACTGACTGTAATCCCCATTCCCCATCTCCTTGTACCACTAAGGGGGAAGAGGGAGAGGCTGGGAAGGAGGGAGGGGAAGTTGTTTTTAAGATTTATTTTACTTCTCATTATCCTGCTCTGATTTGGTTAGTAATAAATTCAATGAAATTGAGTCTGTTTTGCCCATGGCGGTATTTGGTGAGTGATCTCTCTCCTGGTCCTTATCTCAACTTTGGAACTTTTTGCTATATTTTCTCTCCCCTCTTCACTTGTAGAGGGGAGAGAGAGAGCGGCTGTGGTGGTTGCCTGGCATCCAACCAAGCTCAAGCCACCACACTGTACAACAAGAGTTTTAACATGTTCTTGATGTTTTCAAGCAGTGTAGAGAATTTTGTGTGTACAAACAGACTGTGCTCCAGAAACTACACATAACGTAGAAATCTTTGTGGTGGAGTCACTTAGGACATTTCTGTGGTTTCAAGGAGGTGAGTATGGATTTTTTTGGGGGGTGGTGTATTTTTTTTCTTGGGAATAGGTAATACCACATGCTAGTTCAGCAGACAACAGAAAATAACTTCTAATGAAGGTGACAATTGTGATCTGCCCTTCCTTTGTCGTGATCTTACTTCCACATATGAGCATATGAGTTCGGTACTTGGCTTGCCTTTTTATACTGCTATGGATAGTCTTACTGTAATTCCAGTTTTGAGTTTTGATAGTTCTTAACTTCATCCTTGCATATTGACTGCTGCAAGTAAATTATGTGTTTAGTGAAAGCCTGTTTTCTTGTACTATTCTCAGTTTGTCCCTTATTTTATCGAGTTTCTTTGTCCTTTTTTTTTCCAATTCTGCTTTTTTATTCTACATATACTAACAATATCCCTTCTCCTTTAACTCTTATGTGACCTAAGCAATACTGAGTTTTTTAATCTTACAATTTGTATTATCACTGCTAAATCTTCCTCCACATTTCATCTTTTTTTGGATAGAGTAATAGTACTTATAAGGTATAGGTGAACTATGATACATAAAACAGATTATTTTTTTCATATTCTTCACCAGTCCTAATGCAACATTTGTTTGGCTGGTTAGGGAAACCTAAAAAAGTTGTTTTTTTCTGGCTCTGGCTGTTCATCAAGGCAGTGGGTTTTGTTGATCTATGTACAACAGAGCTCAGATTTTGTGCTCAGTCTGTTGCTCTGTATGGGGAGAGAAGAAAATGCAGTCGTTGTGTTTTAAATATAGTAACTTCTAGTAATTTTTATGATTACTAAGATGCCTTTTCTGATTAAAAATAAACCACATTGTTTAAAATATTTTTGACTATACTGAATTATGTCCCAAAATTGGAACAGGCTATGGAGAGTTTGGGAAAAAAATTATCATCAAGTTTTTGCATTCTTAACCGTAAATGGAAACAGAAGGGCATTCACTGACCAGAAGCTTTAATTCTATAGCCCTTCTAGCTGATGGAAAACATTATATACTGAAAATCCTGTCAGTTTTAGTTTGTCATGCTTTGGACGTTCTTTTGGAGGTCTGTAGGTGGTGGAAGGTGGCAAGCCCTTCTGTCTGAAGTTTCTTGGGCAACATGGGGAGTGCCAAAAGCTGGATGTGAATGGGTATTGCTATCTTCTGGGACAGGCAGAAGAGGTAACCCAGCATCACTTTCACTGAAGAGCAAGGCCAAGCTGGCAGACACTCGGGGATAACCAGGGGTTGTTGCGAAGACAATTTCAGGAGTTCAGGAGTTCGATGATCCTTTTGGGGACCTACCAACACAAGATATTCTATGATTCTATGATTTCAAATAATTGAAAGCAAAATCTGAGAAATTTAGTGTCTTCTTTGTTCAAAGGCAAAGGCTGCAAAGTTTGATGAAGTAGCAAGGTGGTTAGTTGAACTAAGGAGGAGGAGAGCTTACCAGGCAAAAAACCTAAATCAGGTCACTGCTTCTGTAGCTGTCATGAATCCATTTACATCCATGGACTAAACTGTCAGTACAGTTTATTTATACCACTTGAGAATCTTGCTTCTTTTTGCGTAGTTTGTCAAGAGATAGCATGTGCCAGACAGGAAGGTCATTAAACTGAAGTTACTGCTGTAGCTGAATATGAGCGAAACAGTGCTGGCGTGTATCTTTGCCCCCTGAGAGACTCACTGTTTGCTCTCCTCTGTGTACCATGTGGCATCTCTCTTTGTGTGCATGTTAGAGGAGACTTAACACCTGTGAGATGGAAGTGAAACTCCTTCCAGTGTCTGACCATTGCATGTGATGTACTCGGGTGTCACTTCTGATCTCTCATTCTGGGGCCAGAACACCTCTCCTCTGAAGAAAGGCTGAGAGTGCTGGGGTTGTTCAACCTGCAGAAGAGAAGGCTCCAAGGAGACCTTATAAAGGGGCTTATGAGAAAGACTGGAACAGACTTCTTACCAGGGCCTGTAGTGACAGGACAAGGGGCAGTGATTTTAAATTGAAAGATCGTAAGTTTAGATTATCTATAAGGAAGACAATTTTTACTGTGAATGTAGTGAGGCACTGGAACAGAAAAGCTGTGGATGCCCCATCCCTGCAAGTGTTCAAGGCCATATTGGATGAGGCTTTGAGCAACACGGTCTAGTGAAAGGTGTCCCTGCCCATGGCAAGGTGATGGACTCTTTTCAAAAATCGTTATGACAAGGTACCAAAGTCTTAAACAGTTTGGGAAATTATAAATAATTGTAGATGTTAAAAGTTTAGTGTTGTATAGTCATACATAGGAGTGTTTCACCCATAACAAGATCTTGACTGTGTGTTGTGGTTTTTACTAATGTGTATGATGAATTTTTCCGTTACTCATTTTTTCTAAAGTAATAAAAGAAGTATACACTACTTGCTACTTCTTTTATGGACTTGAAAGAGTCCATAATGATGGAAGAGATTTCCGAACAGTAGGTGTGTTTGAAAAATACTGCTTCTCTATCTCAAATCAGAACATAGGTGTCAGGTTAACATTTTTATGTTCATCTTCTTTCTGCTGTTGATTTGTTAACAGTTTTTCATCTTCAGCATTAAAGGGAAACCTAAGGAATCACTGTAACTTTTTTGTTATTTACTAATAAGTGAGCATCTCAGGAGCTTTAAGACATGTTTATAACCACGTGTGATATATCCCCATATGAAGTTAGGAATTCCATTTGGTGTATGAAAACCATTGATAGTTGTAACTGTTCTGATTCACACTTGTATCTCAGCACAGATATATTTCATGGACAGCCAGGGTCAGAGGAGGTTTTCTGTCACAGCAGGGCAGCAGTTTTTTTCTGCCAGTGAGACCCCTGAGTTTAGAAAGTCTCCTTATGTGAAAACCAACCACACTTACGAGCCAAGATGGATTTCTGCTCTATGAACTGTATGAACAGCAAGAGAAGTAGGAGATCCCATAGAAGCCTTTTACCCTAATGGACAAAAATCACAATAGGCAAGAAGGACTGTTTGGATTTGGGGTTTTGGGTAAACCCAGGGCTCTAGGATGGGATGAAGTCCAACCTGTAGGGTGTGTTAGATTTGTGTTGATTTTCAAGGCATTTGTGACTAGAAATATTGTTTTGTTCTGCAGGTTTGTTTGGATAGATTGACCCATGTAAGTACGAGAAGGGCAGTGGGCACATCCATACTCCTTCTCTTGGAGACACCTACCTTAAATATCCAGGGCTCCAGGAGACTGAGTTTTGAGCCCTGGGTCTGAGATCACTGGACGCTGCCAGGAATATGAGGTGGGAGAGCCTGTTCATCAGTAATCACAAATAGATTTTCTTAGAGAATGCAATTGCAAAAATAACTGTGGAGGTAGAATAATTTTTCTTATTTAATATGCTTTTAATACTGCCATGGAACATAGGTATCCTTGGGAGGTCCCGTGGCCATGGAGATGAATGTCCTCTCCTCAGCAGGTATTCAAGCAGTGTCTGGTCTGTGGATGTGCAAGGTCTACACAAAGGCATGAATATTGTTTTCTGCAAATACTTTTAAGTGTGCTGTATTCTCTAAACGTGTTCTTTACACTCAGCAAACCACTGTGTTAGCAGGGCAGCAAATGCTATAGCTTTTGAACATCAGACATGCTCCATCATTCCGCCCATGTTGCCTCTGTTAAGCACATTTTAGAAAACAGTAAATTTATAACTGCCCTTAACCTTTTAATGGGGTGGAGAGAAAACACTTAATACAGGTTGGACCATTCTGTGTTTTGATTACCACTTAGTTCTTTTAATTCCAGGGTGACATTATCCTGTAACATTTTAGTCTGAATGGTCTGACCTTCTCACAGTGGTGTCAATAGCTGTTTTCTTGCTGGCTTCTATAGCTAAAAGTCCATGGCAACATCAAAAGTATGTGTTCGTGTTTGGCCATGAATTTGTGGTTTCTGCCTAAGTTGTGTGTGTTTAGGAATAATTTTGTCGGAAAAATAGCAGCATAACTTTTACTATTGCACATACAGTCTATTCCTACTTGTTTTAGTAGAAAATAGAAAATCATGACAGTAAGTAAAGCCAAAGTAATAATTCAACTAAAGGAAAGAAGAAATGTAGTAATTTAAGGGAAATTTATTTGCAGTAGTATTTCTTGTTTTTCCCCCAGCTGTGCACAGTAAGATACATTTAGTTAATACAGTATCTCATTACCCACATGATCCTTGAGTCCAGTGGAGACATTCATCTGCTTTTATTTTATATGGTCGATGTACTTGTGTACCAAAGTGTGATGCAGTAGCCAAGGAACCAAGGAATATTTCCTGGTGATGACTGACATGGCCAGCCCAGACTCATGGTGTAGGTACACGGCCTTGGCATTTATAAAAGCTTATTTTGCCGAACCTTAAAATATTAACCTGACACTTCAGACCTGACATCTCTTCTCCCTCACCACTGACACAAAACACATCTTTATTTATTGATGCTATGTGGATAAAGAAGGAGAAACAAAATAGTTTGGTAGGAGTACCAGGCATTTAACCTCACTTTCTGTGCATGCATGATGTGCTTTTAAGAAGTAACAGGGAATGATGACATGGGAGACCTTCTCTCTGCTCATCTGGAATAAAAAATTCTTCCATAGGAGAACAGGCCAGTTGGCATGAATGATAATTTGTTTCAGGAAGGCAATTTAGTTTTAGACGTATATTATCTCCTATTAAATATTAAACTTTACTTATTTGAAGATCTAGGAGATCTGTCATGCTCCTAACACAGACAACATAATTCAAGCATTCATTTCAGTAGCTGACCAACTATGTGGCACTGAAATACAGTCTACCTTCCAGACAGATGTCCAGTTGTTGTTAGTGCCATTGTAAAGAGTCAGTCTTTATCCAAGTTTTTATTACAGAAGTTTTTTATTATTGCTGAGATTTGAAATGAAGAGCTGTGGACACTTGCTAATAAGAAAACTGATGGGGTTTATTCTATTGCTGTTCTGAATAGTATTTCCTGAGAAGGGGTTGAAATATTATGGAAATTATGACTAAAACCATTTGTTTTAAAATATATTATGCTGCATTCTTAGCCATGGATTTAAAAATAAATTGTCTACTGAGGAAAAAATGTTGGGCATGTTCCAGTTTCACAACAAAAAGTGGGGGTGGGGTTAGATGCTCTGTGCTTGTGCTGAAAAGGAAAAGTGCAGAGGGATTGGGTAAAGGCATTTCATGGAGACCAGAGGAGAAGTCCAGCTGCATGTCTTGCATGAGGGAAGAGTTTAAAAGACTTTCTCAGTATTTCTGAAAGTCAGTGCAACTCTATATATCACAGAAAAGGAGAGCTGAGAGATAAAGTGTCAAGAACTCTATCACCAGATTAATTCAACTTTTAGCTTTTTTTTTAATGTTACTCTTTTGAGTCTTAGTTATTTTGTGTACTGAGATTGTGATACAGAGAATGGAGTTAGTCTGAGGGTAGAAAGTCATAATTTGATATGTTCTATATCAAGTGTAACTGGAAAAATCTCTTGTGAATATTGCAGAAGATGCTTTAGTACTCAGTGCTTCTTGCCTTTGGACATCTTCCTTAAACCTCTGGTTTTAATCCCAGACTTTCATGATTTGTGGGATTTAAACAGGCACGAACACAGAGACCTCTCTGGTCTCTGCAGCGTTCACTTGAATATCATCAATAAAAGATTTTGTTGAGAAATGATGTGGGTATGGATCAGTGGTACAGGTGAGCTGTTGGACTGGTTAATGTCACCAGAATGAAGATGTTCTCAATTTTCTTCCATATAATTGTGCATCTAAGTCCTATTTTCAGAAGTGATGTGACTTTCTAGAAAAGCCAATGGTACTTGAATAAAGAAATTCCTAATTAACTTTTCAGAAATGCAGTTGGGTTTCTAAGCATTTCAATGACACAGCTGAACCAATATTAAAATAAATACATGTAGGTAAGGCATGAAACGTTTTTTGAAACAATAAGAACAAGACAATTAGCATGAAAGGATGACTGAGAGAAAATACATCTACCATATACAGAGCATGTGGCATAGCTGGTTTTGGTAGCACTGAATATCGCTCCTTTCCAGGCTGTCATTTCTATCTGTGATATGTTGTTTTTTTTCGTAATAAAAATCCAGTGGCAGTAAATAGGATGAAATGAAGATGCGTATAAAGGTCCTACTGAAAGGAAAAGATCTTCAAGCTGTGTTTTAGACTTTCTGAATACCTAAACAAAGCAGTGTGAAACAATGCAAGAAAACAGTAGGTGGCTTTGTGAAGTGAGTCAGGCTGGGCTGGTTTGCAGATGCTGGTGGCTGCATACCCTGGAACATGGGAACTTGCTTCACATCTCTGATCTCTGCCTTTCCTGGCTTCTGGTCAGGTGAATTGGCCAGAGCATGGTCTTGTGGGGAAAGAAACTTTGATCAAAGCCTGACTCACAGTGATCTGAAGTGAAAAAAGGTGGACTGAATGCAGTTGGTTTGTCTTAGCCTGGGCTAATGCCCTAGCAGGAGGCTCTGAGGGATCTTCTTTGTGCCTCTTGGTCTGCAGGCTTGTCTGGGCTTTCCTGGCAAAGTGTTGTTGAAACTCATGCACTTCCATGAAATGCATTGATGCAGTTGAAAATTATGCCAGCAGAAAAATCCCTCCTTGCTCTTCTAGGGAAACAGTGAATAGGAGGCTACTGGGAGATATTTATTAGAATTAGTCTTATAAACCTGTCATAGTGTAATTTATGCTTTCCTCTCTGTGCAGGCTACAGCTTTCTTGCTGTAAAGATTGTGAGAAAGCACAGAGCGGTCCCAGACCAAAAAAAAAACCAACCAGACTGGCTGTGAAATCCTGTTCTCATACAAATACTGAGAAAGATTACTTGAAAAATATGTAGGAAGAAAAATAGCAGTGACCATTATAGATAAAAAGAAAAGTCTAGTTCTCAAGAGGACATAAGCTTTGCCACATGTTAGGGAAACTTAAAAAAACAAGAATCATGAAAAAATATTTGGAAATATAATTTATTATTTTAAAAAACAATGAAGTTTGTAATGTTTTGTAAATGGCCATCACCATGGTCCCTTTCCATGAACACATCTCTGAGATTGTAAAGAAAGCACTTCAGATTCTTCCTAAGTGCTTCTGTTTCTTTTTTCTTCTTTTGCAGTCTTCTTTATTTTCTTTTTTTTGTCTTTTCTTTTGATCATAGACATTCGTAAGGGTCAAACACTTTTTTTATCAAATGCTTATGGGTTTCCGTTCTTTTTCAGATTTATTAAGATTTAATCTCCATTCTTCATGTGAGTTCATGTCACTGTGCTTGGCCATGTGGTCAACACATATAAAATCTTCCATGCTATAGTGCAACCAAATGAACATTGCTCCTCATTATTTTAGCTGCTTCTGGGAGTTTGTTCATGGCTGAAGTTGGATGTCTATTCTTCCGTCTGCTGGAATCCCAGGGATGTTACAATGCAATATTGTTCCTGACACAGAGCGATGAATGTGATCTTTACTGTGGGAAAATTCCTCTGACAGCCACACTAGTTGAGAGGAGATTTGTTGTTGATGCACTCTTCCATCACAGGATGTGGCTCAGGCGTCTGTGTCTGCACACAGAGGGATGGCTGACGCTCTCTGCCATATTACTCTGTTAGCCTTCTCCCACCTCCTGACATTGTTCTCTTGTGCTCACACCTCAGTCTGCCCTGACTCCATCTCTTCTCTGCAGTGTATTTTGATTGCCAGGTCTCAGGCTTTTCAGCAGAGCCTGGTCCCTGAAGCACAGCTCTCCATTGCAGTCTCATAAAGATTTTAGATAAAATGGTGTTGCAAACTCAAGCACATCCCTGTAACAGGAAAACCTTGGCTGGCCTGGGAAATTATCCCAGTCCATTGTGTGGAGTGCTGCCACACAGCAATCCAGCAATATTTAATTTTGGTTCTTCACTATTTGCTGGGAAAGGCTATGTCTTTCACTGCTGTAATGGCCCTAGACAGTCTCTTGTGTACTGCTTTCGTTAGCCTGTTATTTCTCAGACTAGGCTTTTGCTGTCCTTTGGTCCTGTGAGGGTGGTTTTGATAAGAACAGCTTAGGGAGAGTTGGTTTAGCTCCCTGTCAAAGCAAAATCAGGGAGCCAAGTCTGCTCTGCAATGGTGAAGGTGGGCTCCAAGGCATGCAGGAAGGCTCATGATGTGAGCAGTTTTTTTGGAGGTGGAGTGAGTGATGGTGACTGATGGGGGTCTCTGAACCCCAGCGAGGTGGGTGCTTGTTCCCTGTTCCTCAAGTCTCAGTTCCTTGTCTCGGTCAGAAGAAATCTGTGTCTGGACCAGGAGTGAGGAATAGGAGCACAGGGAAGAAAGCATTCCAGAAAGGATTTCTGTAAAGCTTCAGCCATGTCTGTATAAAGGGCAAGTGCGTGCCACATGGGAGAGCAAATGTTTACTGCTGCAGAAACACATCTGAGTACTGTATAGAGAGCACAGATTTCAAATTTGACAACCCAGCTCCTTCTGGCAGGGTCTGAAGCTTTTAAATAGAAACTGTGCTGGAACTCATGGGAAGCTGTTCCCTAGGAGAGGGGTCTGGAGGTGGGAGGCACTGAGGGGGCTCACTGCACTCTGCTGTCAACAGTTGTGCACAGGTTGTAGAAAGAGGACTTGAGAGTTGTGGGGTGGAACTGGAAAGAGGAATGTTTTTTCTTTGAGTGTAGGAGCAATTAGGTGAGACTTTGAGAGTGCAGAAGCCTTCTTAAGTTCCTGTTGATTGCTTGAAGACAGTAAACTGTGCAACAAAGAAACGAACAAATAAAAGGACAGAAGAGTTAGTATGTGCAAACAATTCCTGGTGAGCCCTCCCTCAGAAGTGGGAGTTTAGAGACTGCACTGGATCCACCTTTGTGGGACTGTGTTTCATTTCCCCAAACTGCC
The DNA here is from genome assembly GCA_013390005.1 of Calyptomena viridis. Taxonomy (NCBI): domain Eukaryota; kingdom Metazoa; phylum Chordata; class Aves; order Passeriformes; family Eurylaimidae; genus Calyptomena; species Calyptomena viridis. Next base: position 76,583 of record WEIV01001341.1, on the reverse strand, counting down.
TTTGTACCTTGAGACCAGCAGTTGTCTTTTGAGATGCAAAACTTGGTTTCCATTTAATCAGCACCTTTAAATCGAGTGAAATTTATAACTTTTTTTCAAACTTTATTCAGAAATAACTTCAGCGATGATCGAAATGAAAAAAAGATTGTTTGTATTTCCCATAAGAACTGTACTCTCTTTGAAAGAATAGCTTATACATGCAGTCTGTTGGTGTCTAAAGACTATTATATCCAAAAGCTGGATTCTACCTCTTTAGGGAACAGTATGTTAGATCTGCTGATCAGGTATCTAGGGGTACAAAGGTGACCAAAGGCTGTATTTTTAGTGGGCTTGCTCATGACCACAACATTTTCTGCAGTAGTAAGATCCCAAGTAGTGGGAACCCTCCCATCCTGTGGATCAGTAGAGATAGCAGAGATGGCCGTGGGTCCATGGTGGCAGCTTGTGTTGTGTGGGCAGTTGGTCTTGTGTACTCTTCCCCATGTTCTGCTCAGCCAAGTTCATTCCCAGACCTGGCTCCTCACGTGCTGCTCAGGAGACTGAGTACCAAAAGGTGGGTTTAAGGAACATAGGCTTACTCTGCCAGGTTCAGTGAGCAGATGGCTGCTGAAAGCAGGGTAGCAGTGCCAGGCCACAACTGCATGCAGCTGAAGAGGATCACAAAACAGCTCTGTAGAGCTTCTAAAGGCATGGTTTAGTGAAATTTTTATGCTGAGAAATACAGAAATCCATAACTGGCTGCTGCAGAAGCAACAAAATAATGCCACAGTATTGGCAGAAGAAGCATGAATTTATCTGAATGTGAAAGAAAATTAAACAACCAAGTTTTTAATATTGAGCTAAAATGATGCATCTTAAGAGAATGAAAAGTTTTGTTTCTTGCCAACAGCATATTAATTCATCTGTCAATTGTAAGAAAAAAACGAAGGTGTGATTGAAGTCACAATGCCTTAAATCAAGGAAATTCAGAAACTCTCTTTCAATTGTTTCACAACAAAGGCAAATAAGTATTTTAAACAGTTGTCTGATTATTTTCAAGAAACAATAAAAATTACCGTAACAATATAAACCATTATTTGGTTCTGAACTACTGTCTATACCATTTACTGTGCAATCCCCCAAAGTACATTATGAAACAGTCCTTGATTTGGGAAATCAAAGTTCTAATGATCTTATTTTATCTGCCAAAACTTCAGAACTCTCTGACACAATCTGTTTCATTAAACTTGATGACATGGAAGTATTTAGTCATGTCATCATTACATGTTTTTTTTTCTGTAGACTGCTGTTGAAAGAGTTACTTCTGTACTATTAGGTCTGCAAAAGGGGCCTGTTACTATTACAATTTCTATTTTTTTTAAAGATGCTAACAGAGGGGAAGTGAAGATAGACTTTCTGTGGCTTACCAATAGTACTTATTCATGTGTTAAGATCTGTTTATTATGCACTCTTAAACCTGGTTCAGTCTAAGCATTATTGGGTCTTAATTTGGCAAAAATTGAAGATTGTTGGTTAAAGTTTTCCCTGTAAAATGTTCCTCACAGAGATGTATGTTTATGACATTCAAAACCCAGGAGGATGTAACCATGAGCAGCCTGAGTGGACAGGGACTGGGATACCCTTGCAACCTGTGCTTCGTGGTGGCGGTTTTCAAGGGGCTTAAAGCAGAGGATATGGATCAGGGCAGAAGACAGGGGAGAACATTTTTCTGTGGGCTTGAGATTGAAATTGGCTGTGTACTGGGAAAGGGTGGGTGCTTCCTGAGGGGAGGGACAGACACTGGTGCCTCAGAGCTCTGGATTAGGAAGCGCAGGGCAGGCAAGGGCAGGTCTGGGAAGAGAAGGGCTGGGACCTGAGCATGCCTGTGGCTGAGAAGGTAGGACAGGTAGCCACCTTGCTATACCCATTTCATCCAAATTGAATTTTGGCTTGAGTAAAGATACATGAACACGACTGTATTGCTTTGTTTGAATTATCATCAGAGGGTGATTTATCATTTGGCTTTTTGCAAGGGGGCTGTTCACACTATCTGTGACCTGGCCCTTTTGGCCTTTGTTTGATCTGTTTTTGCTTTGTGTTTACTGCTGAAAACATAGTAGTCCTTGTCTGTTATAAACTAGTGATGCACTCTGTTTTAAATATTAATAACAATACAAACCAAGAAGAATTAAAAAGACAGGTTTTAAGACAATAAATGTTTTAACTTCAGGTAGCTAGCCAGGAAATTAGGCCTTCAGAAAGCTCCTGCCCTGGAGACATCTGGCTCTGTGTCTTAGTGCACTTAAATCTACTACACTTCGCAGCAGAACTGAACTATGACTGTGGCTATTGCAGTAAGAAATTCCAGTTCCCTTCTGGCTTTCACAGTGAGCATGCAGCATGTGTCTGCCCACCATCTGTGCCAGGGCAGGGCTCTTACCAAAGGACACACAAGGGACATTAAAACAAGATGTTTTTTAAAATCTTTAGTGTTTTGTCAGAGCAAAACAAAAGTTTGTGGCATTTCTGTAAGGGACTGTTACCTAACATTTAGATGGATGTTAATTTAAGCTAGTAAATGACAATGAAAAGTCAGTGAAGAGTTAGTTTACTGGTGAAATACAAATTCACATATATGTTGCTTCATTTGCATCTGTAACGCAGGGCTAAAGTAGAACCAAGTTAATTATTTTTTTCATAGAGTATACTTTGTAAAAACAATTGCTCTAGTAAGAATTAATTATTTCATACAACAAAAGCAATGTTCCAGAAGAGTCTTAATTCTCTCTGCACAGACATGAGAAATATTGCTGGAATAAGGGGAGTGTTGAGCACATGATTAAGACACAGTGGGACTTTCCACTGAGGTGTTCTCTCCAAGACCTGACACTGCATGCCAGGGTAGATGGTATGTTCATAGTTGGACACTTGGTAACACATGCCCTTTTCTTGTTCAAGTACTTAACCCTTTGCTTTTCTCTGCCTGTAATATGTTGTACCAATTTCAGTCAAACACACAGCAACACTGGTAATCAAACCTGGAAGTCTGTCTGTACCAGTTTATAAAGAGACGTGAAGGTCGAGGTCAGGGAAGGTGCCGTACTGGACTGCGTTTATCCAGTGCGTGGTTTCCAGTGATGTTTGATGTGAGCTGAGGGAAGACACAATGGTCTGTGTCATTTATTTTGGAATACGTTTTCTTGAGAATTTTCATTAAAAAAGATTTGCACAAGATGTAATTCTTATGCTGTTTGACAGATGTTTAAGGGACCTGTGAGCCTCTGCCCCTGGGGGTGCCTGCAGGGGCAGCCTGAAACAACTGAACACAAGAGGCAAGTTGTTCCTTGTGCTTGAGGTTGTGTTTTGGCCAATCACCAAACCATCTTCTGAAGGATAAGTGGTATCAAACAGTACTTGGCTGTAGTGTAAACAGGGCCAGAGGCTCAAGTGGGTAAATAACACTGACGGCAAACAGCGCTAAGCAGAGCTGGTGGCCATTTAAAGGCTGATGGGTTTCACGAAGCATCAAGAGGGGATGCTTGGAGGCAGCCTGCCTGCCCTGCAGGCTGAGCAGAGCTGTGTGCACATGCTCTGCTGCAAGGTGAAACTCTTCAGCCTAATTTAATAACTGATTAGATGGTGTTAATTAAACAAATCAGGTATATTAGAAAGCCACATACCCTTCTACTTAATGAAAGGAATGCGTGTCCATGCTTAAAATTTCTTGGGAGGAGGCACGTCTCTGATGACAGAGCAGACTTACTTTTTGGTGAATTGATGCCTGATGGTTTTATTGCCATTGTGTATCTGCAGATGCTGTGCTCAGCATGACCTTCCTGCTTGGGCTGATGGAGTTGATACACTTTGTGTGCCACCTAGTAGTGGACACAAGCCCTTGAATCTTGAAAGCCCATGGCATTGAAGTTCAGCAGAGAAATATCACAGTGCTTCAAACTGTCAGAAACTCACTGGTGTAATGCAGATCTCTGCAGCTGCAGGGGGCAGAAGGTTTTTTCTCTCACCTGAACATGTGCCCTTTGTATGACCTCATCATTCTGAAGTCTGGGACCTGTTCAGGAGGAGCTTGCATCCATAGCAGAGGCCACAGTTCAGGGTAGGTTTGATGTTCAGGGATCGACTTTTTCTTCCTGGAATTATGTGGCTCTGATCTCAGCATAGCCTTCTTCTTTTCCAGTGCTTCCCCTAAAACTCCCAGACACACAGGAGACATTTCTTTTATGTGCATGTAGACATCTGCACTTGAGCTGTTCAAATGTGATTCTGTGTGTTCTCTCTGTAGTCAGTGGAGAGAAATGGGTACTGCTGGAGTTGGCAATTACTGAACCAAGAACAAAACTATTTCAGAAAATCAGTGCTGTCTAACTGTGCTGACCAGGACTTCCCTGGGATGAGTGTTGTGGAGATTGGGGAGTGTAACTCTGTGTTTCCTCTCTCTCCTTATGCTTTGGTATACAGCAGCTCTGAGGGTACCATCACTTCAGGAGAGAGGCCAGGAAGGGGAATACCAGCACCTTGGCCCTGGGCAGCGTGGCCTACTCAGAAGGAAGGTTCTGAGAAACTCACGTAGTGTTAGTGTCTGATCATTTGTCACTAAGCTGCCAATGCTACTTACACTCCTGCCCATTTGGAGTCTTTGTTCCACGTGGTGGTCGTACCCTGACCGTGAACAGGCAGAAGGCACAAGCTGTAGTTACTGGAGCTTCTCCGTGCATTGGCAGCACAGTGATTTGCTGTAAGAGGAACCTTGTGAACCCGTAAGTGCTCATGAGCTCCTAGTAAAAGTCTGCTGTATGTCCTAAGATGAGTTTTCACATGGAGTTAGACTTAGGAATCTCTGCAGTTTTCCTTTTCCCTGGTGCCAGGTGAGAAGGCTGCTGGTACAGTTGACTCTGTCATGAGGTAGCAAGATACCACCATGCTTTCCAATCTTACTTTCCTCTAACTTAATACATAAGCCTCTTGCTTAGATCATTTTATTGATTCTTAGAAGCTTTTCTTCATCAAGAAAGGCTATGATAATCCAGTTGTCCAAACATTTACTATTTTTTGTGGTTAATTATTTTTATTCTGAGGGAGAAATTTTAGATGTCCAGTCTGTGGGACTTGCACTGCATGGAAGCAGAATGAAAACTGAAATCCTTACATGACTACAACATTGTCCAGTGGAACAGTTTCCAGTATAATTGGTTTCCCCACTGACTTGGCAATTGTGTTATATTTATGGGTGCAGTATCAGCTCATCTACTGTTATGAACAGGAATGTCCACATGGGGAAAAAAAAAAACCCTCTCAACCTGTTTTTTTTCCCATAGTTATGTTATGAATTCTTTTATGTCTGCTAGGGAGTGTGCTCAACATAGCACTCATGCATGCAGCAGGGACCTTCTTACTGGGTTTTGTGGATATTCCCTTGAAGGCTTAGAAGTCCTTCTTAATTTTTCTCATATGTACGATGACATCATGGCTATTTGTAATGTCAGATTGAGTGTTCTTAGTGTGTTTACTTGGACTGAGAAGTAATATAAGTTTGATCTTCCTCTCTCAACAGTCAAACTTTTTGCTAATCATGAAATTTCTGCTAATCGTAAAATATTGGCATTAGATCAGACATTATTAATGCAGATTGTAATGCAATGTTGGCAATGTTTGCTACTCCTCTAAGTCTCTCTGACTTATAAATTGGGTGTTTTTGTTTTTTCTGGGGCACACATGTTCCTCTGATGCCAGTTTGCACGTGGATTATTACAAGTCGGCCTGAATCCTAATTTGTGATCCCTCAGAGTTGATTAAAAAATGATGACAGTTTGTTTATAGTCTGTCTTTTTAATTTGTTATCCACCTCTGTTCAGTCTGACATTTGAGGCCTTCATGTGTACTGCATGTGCAGTCCCGTGGCATAGATCCTTGGAAATGACCCTGATATTAGGATACAAAAAAACCTCCCCCAAATATTTCTCTCGGTGTAGAAAATAAACACCTTTTTTTCCTTCTTGTAATATTTGATTCTTTTAAAAAGGTGTCTAAATAGCTGGTGATTTAAATTTATTTAACTTAACTACAGTGCAGATTTGGTTGCTTCCTTTGTTTCTAAGTTCTCCTTGGATCATATTGAAAGGTAGTGTCTTCTGCTGGGACATTTTTCAGATACAGAAGTGGTCCCATTTCATTATACAGTTGCATGCATTTGGGACAAAAACTGTTCTCGGAATTTAATGAAGCCATTACACATGTTCTGTTGAGCCATGGGGCTTGATATTATTGAAAAAATGACACAATTTGGTTTTGATATGTCATGTGCACATAGGGTTTAGATTGTCACACTGTATTGGTAACTGTCTTAGATATTTGTGGGTAAACAGTTCTGTGCTTAAAAGGAAATGAACCAAACTGCAAACCAAACCAACAAAACCAAAATAAAAAAAGAGGAGAATCATCATCCTAATCTTTTGACAGCTATACAGAATGTGAACTATATTCTACTACTTACAAAATAATCTTGCGTTTTTACCACTCTCACACTGAATATTGTGAGGGAAGTTGTTGAAAATGGACGATTTGTTCTGTACCCTCTATTGTAGGGAATGGGAATACTGTTCTGTTCTGTTACTCCCTGTTCCTAGATGACAGATAGGTAGGCAGAGTCCAAGGACTACTACCAGGGGAGAAATAGATACTGTGTTGTTTAGTATCTCAAGGCCCCGTTGGCTACAGAAGTTCTCCTTCCTGTGAGAAGGCAGAAGCCCAAGAGTTGGGGTTTCTTAAATTGTGGAAGTCTATCAAGGAGCAAACACCAAGCCCTCAACACCTGCCTATGATCTACAATCTCAGTCATACCCTAAAATTAGGTGCTTAAGCTGAGCTAATATTTTCTTTTTTTCTTTTTTGTATGCAGTGTTCTTTACATAAAGCTTTCTGTGTGTCAGACTGTACCATTTTATAACTTCTGGAGCTTCATGTCCATTAGATGTGCTCGAGATGCCTGAGAGGCCTGGGAGAGGCAGAAGACACAGAACTTCCTCTGTTAATTGCATAGCATCAGCTGCTCGATGCCCATGGTAAATGTCTTGCAGTAATCATGTACAGAGCTGTGCTGGAGCTAAGATCTTGATTAAAAGTGAAGTTGAAAGGCATTACAATAATGTAATAATTGGCTCATTGGTTCATTATGTCTCTTCTTTAAAAGCACTCTTGTCTTTTGAAGTTCATCTCTCAGATAAGGACCAATACAGATATGAAAAGATTTTTTCTGGTGGCACAAAGTACTTGTTCTTCAGTCTGTCTTGTTATTTGTGTGTAGATGCATGTGTATGTTTACTCAAAAAGCTTAGTTCTTCTTGGCATTAATTGCCTAAAAATGCTAGAGAAAAACAATTTTTACATGGAATGGAGTTGCATAAATGCAGTATGGACTGCACAGAAATATTTAAAAAATCAGCACAAGAGCAAATAATAATAATAAAAAACATCCCTGCAGTCCATAAATTAGTCTGGTATAAAATCCTTTTTCTATGTTGAACAGGACAAAGATCTTGACTTTTTTTCTGCCCACAGCCTCCTTCCTTTCTGTGCCAACATAACAAGGGAACTGCTGCTTGCAAAGAGAGAATGCAGGTGGAAAACCTCAAACAAAAGGTAATAAGAGCAGGCTATGAGGAGAACACTGAGGACTTCCAGACAGCTCAGATGTTCAAGGATATTTTTCATTGTCTGGCTAGTCTCCTTGCCTCCATGTCTTGGCTGCCTGGTGTGGTCTTGTCTCAGCCACATGCCTCAATCCTTGGGCTGCTCCTCTCTATCCAGCCTGCCTGCTGGTGCATTTCCACAAATGAAGAACTTCAGATATTTTGTTCAGTGGAACATGCCTTTCTTGGCTCTCCTTGGCTCTGAATGCTGTGTAATCCAAGCTGGCAGACCCCACTGGACCCCTGCTGCCCACTTGCCTGCCAAAAGGTCTTGTCAGGTCTGTCCTCCAGCCCAGTTAGCCCTGCTCCCTCTCCTTGTGGCTGTGGCTCCAAAGTTGCCTTCTAGGACACAGGCTTTATTTATTGATAGAGGTATTGGAAAACACCTCTGCATTGGGGAATCTTGTGTTGTAGCATAAGTGCAGGCTATTTGGCTTGGTAGTTTGGGGGCTTTATATCTTAAAGACATGACCCTGGAAGATGAGAAGCTGAAGTTGTTGCATGACACTAGATTACACTGGTGCAATCATGATGTCAACTTTTTCACCAAAGATGTTTGTCGAAGATAACGAAGGGTCAGCAGAGTTGAGCAAAAGAAGGCCAGAGAAAGTGTAAAGCCAAAGAGCTGTAGATCCAAATACTGCTGTTCTTTGGCTTCATTTTCCTTCAGAGCATGAAAAAACACCTTGAAGTATTTTATGGGTACCATGGTGATCAATAACTGGTGTGGCAGCTGTTGCCAGAATCTACAAAACCTATAGAAGCTGGAGATTGTCACAGAGTGAGTGGCCTGGGTTTTTAGGAAGGAACTAACATTACTAGAGGCAAAGTAAATGACTTTTCAGGGTTGTCAAATGGTGTGGACTCACTGCACAGTCACTCAGAGATTTCCAGTAGCACCTTAAATGCATTAAATTTTTTAATATCTTAAAAAAATTCAGTTTTCAGGCATTAAAAAACTTAGAAAACAGGGACCTTGGAAAGTACAGCCGAGTTTAATAATATAGTAAAAATCCTTACCCACCTTTGAGGCCTAATGAGATTATCCTGTACTTCTCCTCTAGAGACCTGAAGGTGTGAGACCTATTCCCTTCCCCTAGAGGGAGACAGCTGAGACCTCCCCTAGGTAGGTGAGCTGCTCAGGGCAGTAGGACAGGAGAACCTCACAGGTGGGATGAACTCATTTCCTGTTCCCAGAGTTTCTCCTGTGAAAAAGGAGGTTAAGTGCAAAATGAAATGTTTCTCTAGTGACGAGAGAATAAAGATCTATGCTTTAGTGGATCAGCATAAGACACCTGCACAAATCTACCTCCCTTGGTAGCTCAGATTTCCTGCTTTCACTGTCTTTATAAAGAGAAATTACTCTAAAGCAGAAATCTACATCTGTATAAAAGAAGTTTAACATTTCATTATCCAACTTCATTATTAGAACTCAAACTATGCTTTAGGGTTTAGACACATGTATCCTTACAAAACAAAGTAAAATATGTGTATTACTTTTCTGCAGTGATAAACTGAGGAATAAAGAAAATCTGCTCTATGAGTGGCAACGATTGAGAAGCACATCCCTTTCTCTGGAAAGTGTGAATATGAAAGAAAGAGTTTTGGATAATATATATTATTGCTGCTTTAAATATTTCATGCTGGCTTGTGGAGAAATGTATGGAAGGTACATTGTAAATGGATCTAACTCTTGAACAACATCTTGTGAACACTCTAGGCAAATCACCTCCATGCAAATGCTACAGCATATTTCCTTTGACATGCTCTGCACATGAATTATCTTCACTGCTTTATAAAGAGAGAAACTTTCTCAAAGGAGATTACATTTGTTGACCCTTCTTTACATAATAAACCAAAAACAATACTCAAGGTAGAAAACAGAAATTTGTAATTCTGCTAGCAAATGCAAAGGTCTTAAAAGAGCAGTAGGTCAGAAACAGATTTTAACACTTTCTTGAAGTTGTTTGACAAAAAGATTCAGGTAGATTTGAAAGAATTTTAGAGAAAGTCCTTCAGTGTCCTGTCACAGGTCAGCATCCCCACAAGGCAATGTACTGACCTGCCAAGCCTAACACTTGAAATAGATTATTATGAAATCCTTCCAGAGATACTGCATGGGTTGTTTGGGCTTTTCAACTGCCTATATGCGTCAGTGTAATGGGAACCTGGCAGAGGGCCCGGGCTCTGTGACACCTTCAGGAATGTAATTGGAAAAACCCTGAGGTTTTGCATCTTCCTTGGAAAACGATGCTGTAGGAAGGTCAGATCTGTTCATCAGAGCGGGACTTACTCTTCAGCCATTGCATGAGTCCACTTGGGTTTTTGTTCCAGAGACCTGTGTTTAAAGATGCTTAGAGGCTCACTGGTACATAAGAGACATGTTTGTTTTGTGGACTTGCCTCACTTGCAGGAAAGCCCAGCCAGAACACTTGTTTTGTGCGATGTACCGCAGCTTCTTATCAAACTGTTTTGACTGAAGAAAGTGTTACCTGCTTCAAATAGTCAAAATAACTAGTTCACTTCTAGGAACAGCAAAGCTACAATCCTTGTCACTGTCATTCTGGTCAAAGCCAATTTGGACATGCTTTCCTGGTGCTGAGCATCCATGTATGTGACTGCAAATATTCATGATGATAGTGAGGCTATTAATTCAGGTGCTTAAGTACAGATTTGAGGACATCTATTTAATTTAGGACATCTGTGGGTTGATTTGAGTCACCATGCACTGGTGTCCTGTCTGCCGATGGAGAGACTAAAAGCTGCCTGTTAGAAAGTGTGTTGTGAGATGTCACTCCCGGGTATGGCCTCTCCCATGGCTTTGTTCCAGAAATGAAATACAGTTAAATGCTCCTATGAGCCTGGTGGCCCTAAGTATTCACCTGGTGTGTGTGGAACACAAAGGGACTGTTCAGTGTGTGGGGTGGAAAGCAAGAAAACTGCAGAGCATTTTGTGCCAACAGAGGTTGCCAGGAGGGAAGCTTAGTGTGCCTCACAGGTGGCCCCCACCAGCATGGGAAGGACAAGATCAGGCTCAGTACAGCCTCTTGAGCTCTTTCCTGCCTCAGCATCTGTGGGACAGGGCTGTTGGGGGTGATACAGATGTTTGTGGGCATACACACTTTATGAGCTTGGGACCGTGTTCCACATCCCCCAGAACAGAAGGACTAGCCTTACAATGAACCACTGTGGCTCTGACCCCCATGTGTTGATTTCCATTCTGCTCATCAGGCAGAGTGGCCCCTGCCAACCTCTCCCTGGTTCCCTAATGATTTCAGCAGACTGAGGTCTTCAGGTGGCAAGTCCTACCAGACTTCAGTGGTACTTGTTTTTCCAGCCTGGCGCTCATGGTGGCATTGGGTATTTTGCGAACAGCACAAACCCCCTTGGCACACAGAGCAGCAAGAGTGTTTGGGAATTGTTAACCCATAAAAGCTGAGAAGTGGAAGGGGTGGTTGTTTTCCTTTAATTACTTCACTTAATGGACCTGCATAATATCTTCTTTCTTCTCATTCACCAGCAGTACTTTCCAGTCTTTGCCATCTTGGGAACTGCATAAGCGTGTTCAGTGAGACTTGGCAGAAATGTTCTTGGTTTTGCCTCCTCCAGACAGCCATTCCTATGGATGGCCCCCAATGTCTGATAGCTTCCCACCATCAGCTTACTGCCTTGGCTGCCCTTGCCAGCACAAGGCAGGCAAATTTCTTTTTTGTCCGTAAGAGGACTGAAGGAGCTAGCTTAGGGCTTTGTTTCTACGTTTGAACATTTTTCAATTACTGAATGTCATAAAACAATAAACTCAATGCACTAAAAAATGCAGTTGCAGAGGATAACAAACACTAGATCTAGATGGTTTAGAAAAATAAAGAAGAAATAAGGAAAAGATTTCTCTGGTTGCTATCATTGAATTCAGTGTAATTTGGGATTTTTACTTAGATGTGATTTATTGTGGTTAGAGCATTGTTACAGTGTATTCTAACAATGAATTTAAGTAAATGAGACAGTTGTCTAATACTTTGGTGTGAAGATTAGGTCTGAAGTGTAGGTTGGCCCAGAATTTTAATATTTCTTTGAAGGAAAAATAATAATAGAGTTAGTGATAGAAATTTGTGGTTGTTCTTCATTGAAAATGCCAGAAGTGGCATTTACTAGGATATTTGTCCCTGAAATTTATTCTGTGTGCACAAAGACACTTTGCATCTCGTGCTGCTGAGAAAAGGAGCATGAATTCAAGGCAGATATTTTCCTGCTAGCATCACAGCCCCGGGTGGGAGCTCTAGCATCAAGGAGGGAAATATGCGTCTGGCTCTTTGTCTTCTGCTTTTTGTGACAAAGGAATTCCCATCTGAATCGCTGTGCTCTGTCCAAGCCCCCTCCGAGCCTCTGGGTTAGCAGCAGTCAGTCTTTGCAGTGTTCTGACGTCATCCCGTGTGTGCATAAGCTCCGCTATTGTCTTACGGCGAGCAGGGGCTGGGGATTGCAGTATCTGGTGGCTGATACCTATATCTGCCTGCCGGTATCACAGAAAGGACGTGGCCTGCCCTTATCACTCGGATTTAAAACAGAAGCTCCTGCTTTTTGCTTCCTGTAGAAGGACCTTCACTGCGGTTGCAAGGAAAAGCTGCGGTGTTGAGCAGAGGAGGGGAGAGGACGAGAGAGAAGAATCTGGCAGCTTGGATAGCCTGGACTGCATTGTCTGGCTGCATGACCCCTGCTGTGTAGCAGTCTCATCCCTACTCTCATACACTCTCTCTGTCTTCCACTTTTTTTCTTCTTTTCTTTTTAAAATAGCAGCATCTGGGGCGAGCCATGTTTGGCACTGAATCTTCATGTAAGTAAATGCATCCCACTTACATCCTTTTTCTGCTGAGAACAGGGCTTGTTTTCCTCGCTGTAGCCACCGCGTTTGCATTCTCTTTGCTGTAGGTCGTTGGCTAAAAGCTTTGGTCCTCGTCTGTTTGTGAAAGGATGAAAGATGCTGGAGGGGAAGCATCTACCTCCTGACTGTGGGTGCCTCCTCGATACAAGCAGAAAGACAGCGTAGGGCTGTCAGTGCTGCTGAATTCAGGCCACTGAAAGATGGGGGGGGAAGGCAGTTTTGCTTGAATGTGTCAATTGATAAGATCACATCTGTCAGTGATCAGGAGTTGCAAACACTCTAGTGAATGCACTAGTCGGATGATATGTTTGGGAACTGGGAATGCTGCAGTATTAGATGGGCGAGAGCTGGGGGGAGTGATTTAACCATCACGAAAAGACGATCTATCTAATTTGCTTCATGTTTGTTTCTGGGAAAAAGGAGGCTTCTATGCAATCCTTCCTGTAACTGCAGAATCCAAAACTAGGTGGAATTCTAAATATGAGGTGAAAAAAATGCAAAATAATAAAATAATATATTTGTTTCTTCCTGATTTTTGTGCTGGAAAATCTTAACCGAGGCAGTCTGCTATATAATACCAGTGCAGATGCATATCATTGAAAGCAAGCCAGTTTTGCTTCAATAGGAACAACAATTACCTGCCTGGCAAATCTGTCCGTGGAAGAAGGCTGGGATTTTATGTATAAATAATGTTGCTGGTATAAATAATGACAGTGCAGCTGTGTGGAGACCAGTCTGATCCAGTGATTATCGGGTGACTGAAAAACAGAAAACAGTTGGTGCTGTATTTTATGTATGAAACAGTACTACGTGTTGAAAACGTCTCATTTGAATATGAAGTGGTGGATTTTCTAGAGCATTATACCATGCAGTGAGGTGTAATGTCTCCATGGAATTAGGCTCTTCCTGGGAAGTGGTAAGAGCACTGGGATACCTCATAGTCATGTCTTCCTGGCTGTCAAACTGCTTTCTCCCAAAGGGTTAATTGGTCCTGTCGCCTGGCTCTGGCAGCTCCCTCTCTCCTCTGCCACAGCACCTGGTCAGAGTCAGGCAGCATGAAAACAAAATTTGCTTTTAGATTTCTTTTGGTTGGGGATGCATTTTTCATGCACATTTGTAAACATGTTTGCAGCTCTGGGTCAGTGGAGCATGAGCAGAAATGCCATATGTTGTAGTTGCATCTATTTCTGCCCTGCCAGACCTGTGTCCATGGGCTGTGCTTCTGCAAAATGCACATGAACGTGCTCTGAGATAAAATCCGTGCCCTACCTGCCCTTTTGCAGAAAGCCATAGTGCTCACCCAGAGTCAGATTGTTCAGTCTTGTTAATTTTTGTGGTCCTCTCTTGGTTTACGAGGTGCGTTGACTAAAGTCACTGGATTGTGCACCAGCAGCTGTGGCTGCTTTTGTTTCCATGATTCCCACAATTTAGAGAAGGGCGATGGGAGCTTCTGTAACAGCCACTACCTGTTTTCAAGAAGGGTCCAGAAACATTGTTTGCTTTTAAGAAGGAGGTTAAACAGAGCATAGCTATTTGCCATCGATTCAAGCTGAGGCTGTGGTCAGTCTGCCTGCACTCTGTGGCCAGATGAAGAGGAAGGCAGTGTGGTGGTCTCGCCTCTGCTCAGGCCTGGATCTCCTGCCCAAGAGTTCCTGAAGGTTGGGCAGGCTGTCCCATTGCCTGCTGCTGCCGGGTGCTGGCGGAGGGAGAGAGCGTAGTTACTGGTGCTGCCCCCCACACGCCTGCCTGTGCAGACCAGCCCTTGCATAACCAGCCCTGCCCACACCACTGCTGGAGGAACAGAGGGTTTATTTTCAAGGAAAGAAGATAGTATCAAAATTATTTAAATTAAAAATACAGTCATAGCTAAGAGGTTTTTGGTCTTCCCTCTCCTCTTGTCTTCTTCACATTTCCAGACTGTCAAGTGATAACAGTGGTACTAATTGTTAATGTTTCTATCCAGCTAGAAATTAAAATAATACAAAATAAAATAAAATGAAAAGACCATCAACTGGACCTTGAAAATACAACAGAAGCCATTGCTGCTGCTGTCCAAAAAGAAGTAATTAGCAGATTTCAGGTTTTTTAATCCTGTTTACACTTAATATTTGGGATTTTATTTCTCTTTGGTTAAAAATCAAGAAAAATGGTCAGAAGCAAATACTGGTTCAGAACCTTTAGTCTGTCACTTGATATCAAAATATTTTAAATGTCAAACCAACTCTTATTGAGCAATCTTATTTTTTCTTTTTGCTTTTAGTAGCAGTCAGAAGGGCAGTAAAAGGTAGTCTGAGGGCTGTTGTAGGAACAGGCAGGCATCTGCTTATCACCTCCTGGATGGAGGGAAAGACAAACAGCCTGTGACGCTGGCCCATAAATGGGGATAAGGCAGCAGGCGAGGCACAAACATCTGCTGACACTCTGGCATATGATGAGCAAGGATAGATTGTGCAAAGGAAAAACCCCAAGGAGCGTCTGTGGAAGGGTTGCACTATGGCAGGGTAGTTGCTATATGGTCGTGGTAATTTTTTTCCATTGGTCACATGTCCTCTTTATAATCCCCACAGGAAACATATGCGGCGGAGACCCTTCATCTTCGGTGCTTTTGTGCTGATCCACTGTCAGACACACTGCCGGGGCGGTGTCAGGGGCTGTGTGCATGGGGAGGCAGCTGTCCATCCCACACCACCCCTCCTGCTGACCCGGCAGATTTGTCTGCTCTCCATAATCGTTTCACATTCTGTAGAGGATAAATAAAATCTGGTTCGATAAAACTTGGGTTGAAAATTAAGTCTTTTTTGAAGGTGAAATGGTTTTGCAGTGCTGCACCGAAGCACTGGGAAGTGGTGGGGCTCTGAACAAGTGACAAGCTGGTCCCCACAAGAAAGACACTCTCAGCTCAGGGAGGAGAGGCAATCCCAAGCCTAGTGGAAATAACCAGCAAACATGCCTTGTCTAACTAGGAATACTGGCAGTTGCAGGCCTATAGGAGGGACAGCACAGGAAAAAATTAAACCAAATCGTGAGAGCAGCTACAGTCAGTGGGGCTTACCAGTGCTGGAGGAGGTCAGGTGAATGCAGCTCCATCAAATCTGTCTCTATATTGGTAAGGAATGGGACAGGATGCAGTTCAGAGCCTGTAAAGCAAGCAAAGAGGCTCAGAGAGCCATTTCATATGTGGCTGAGAACATGCACCATGCATGTGTGCTTCAGATACCCCCGAGAAGCTCAGTAGGAAGCTGCGAGGTAGGGACTTACACACACCCTGCTTGTCCCAGTGCTGTTGAAGGGCCCCAGATGTGTGCTCTGAAAGTCTAAAGTGATGTTCTCAGTGCTGCTGTTTGTCCATGCCAGGGTGTTTTAACCTGGCAGCAGTGTTAAACTGTGAGGGTTATAGGGGAGATTGTCTGGGAAGTATTCTTCCAGCCTGGGCTGTTTAGAAGATGTTCGTGTTGGTGCCTGTCTGATAGATCAGCAACTGCACTCTGGAAAGCAGAAGGGTTCTGGATCAAAGGAGAGCTGACCAAGGGGCTGGAGAAATATTGGAGCTTTGCTCTACCATGAGACTAATGCTGGAAGGCTGCTCTGTGAGGGGAGGCTGAGAAGTGCTGTGGAGAAGGAGAAAGCTTGCCCACTTAAGTGTGCCAGGAAAAGCTGCTATGCTTGTCCCAGGCTCACTGTACTGCCTTCTGCTCTTTCTGTTCCGGAGGTACCTTTGTTCCTAGGCATTTTTTTCCCAAACTCTCTTCCAGCCAAAATGGAATAAATAGGAAAGGTTGCACCAAGGTAATTGATTTTATGGCATCAGAAAAGTAGTTTTGCAAACTCCTGCAAAACATAGCAGCCAATAGTGGAGAAATGGGAGATCTTAGCACCAGATATTGAGAGCACGAACAATCTGATTGGCACGGATGCTGCCATCCTGGGCTAATATGCCTGCCTCCTCTTTTCCTAGCACAGGTACTCATCCTAGCTGTGGGAGAACCAACCAAAACCTGACCACTTCTGCAGGTAGTGGGTTTTGAGCACCTTGGCTCTCCAGGCTGGTTCATGGGGTGGTTAAATGAGCATCAGCACAAGTGAGGGTGCAACATGACTATTGAAACTCTGGTGGGACACCTTGGTGAGACTGGGCTCCACTGAACCAGCAGATGACCAAAATTCTCCTTTTTTGAGCATAAATAGCCCACTGCCATCCTAAAGGGCCAAGACCACTAAGTAGCAGTAAGTATAGTCACAGTTCTACAGTGATGTCACTCTGGTTTCTCAGGCAAAAAATACATCAAAGAGAGGTTACAGGAAAGTACCAGAAGATGTAACTTTAAAGAATGTATTTGGCTACTGAGGTTCCCGTTGTTCCCCATAGAGGCAGGACTGTTGAAAAAATTTCAGAACCAAGTCAAAAAAAAAAGGCTTGGCTACAGCAGTGTCAAATGCCAGAGTACGAAAGCTTATGAAAGGGGGGTTGAGATTACAGGAGCTGTAATAAACTTGACAAATTCATCCGTGAAACTTCAAAAGATATCCAAAAGGTATTTGGAGAGAAAATGTAGTCTCATCTCCCACTTACAGTAGATTTTGAGTATTTACTGGGTGCTAGTATTATTATTTTCTAAATCAATGTACTTTTAAAAAATACAAACCTGAGATAATAGAGGGTTCTGCAGGTGTTGTAAACTCCTTTGACTGTCACTTTGTTAGATGCCTGAGGTATGTTCTCCAAAGGCTTGACTGCATGTTCAGGAGGACAGGAGCTTGAAGATCAGTCCTCCTACCTCGATAGCACCAATGGCAGTTTGAATTCACTGTGTTGAGCTGTTCACAGACAGGCTGTAGGAAGAGTTTAAGTGCACCTTGCCCTGTCTTCTTCCACAAAGAAAAAGTAAACTGAGACATCTCATAGGCTAGATCTGACTCGTGAATTTGACAGTCTTTGGTGGTTTGTCTCTTGCCCTGGATCCCCTTTCCTATCTCATTGGTTCAGAGGTTGCAAGGGTCTGATGTAAAGTTACTGAATACAGTGCTAGTCTCCCATGTAGCTGTGTCCGTACATTCTGGAATGGGGAAGAAATCTGAAGGTACATGAAGTGAATAGGTAACTTTTTGCTTGTTGAATTGTTTGGTCCTCACCATAGCTAAAAACATGAGCTATAATTAGTGGAGGAGTTTGTGATTGGTCAAGGGTGACAAAAGGTGTTTCAGATTTAAGACAAAAATCATAGAATAATTTAGATTTGAAAGGACCAGCACCTTCCTCAAAGCAGGACCAGTCTTCAAGTTAGAGCCAGTGACAGGTACAAACTCAATCCATCTGCATGTTTGCAAGATTTAATGAGATCAAAACAAGCTTCAGCATTGACCAGTTTAATTTACAGGACCAGAAATAGGGATAAATCTTTATGGCCAAGGACGACTGAAAGATTATTAGAGTCCATTTGGGCCATGTGACCCAAATAGGAGTGCAGTACATGCAGTGAGGACTCTGATATTATTTGAGTTGAGGTAGAAGCAGTAGTGTTTAATGTAATTTTGGGATAATTAATGGGTGTTCCTGGCAAAAAAACTTATTCACAGAAGAATCTAAGTCATCTCTTTTTATCTGAGCTAGAATTCCCTGCTTAATCCCTCAAGCACCAGGAAAAGGTCTGTGAAGTGCTACAAAAAAAGCATGTGGGATTCAGGGAGACAGAGTACTCCAAGTTTTCTAGATTAATAGATAACTTTTCCTTTTGGTGAAAAGACTGGTGTGACATCACTGTTTAGATCCTTTCATATGAAGATCACTATCTATAATAAAGAATCTTAAAAATGCCAATATGTTCCCTCTTGAAAAGGGTAGAATGTTATATTAGGGAAATACACTGTACAATTACAGGGAAAAAACACTTGCTCCCCAGAATCTGGTGTAGCTCAGTGAAAAACTGGGTAACTATGCTGTGGTTGGTCAAGGCAAAACATACTGAGAGATCAACTTAATATGCTCAGAAACCAGGCGTGAAAATGAACCCATATTCTGCCTAGACCAAGAAATGTGCCATTGCTTCCCAGAATTAGATGGTATTTTAGGACTTCCTAGGGCTGTCTGTGAATTTTATTTGGAAATGGCATCTTGAGGTTTATCAGGTGTTCTGATCAGTACAGGGGAAGGGAAATTCTTGTGAAACTACACGTCAGCAATACAAAATTAAAGCATGATATTTTTTACCTCTTTTGTGAAATCGAGTGGCTGGGAAGGTTTTCCTCGGTGCACGCTTTGAGGGATGCTGAGGTATGTTTTGACCTAGATAGAGCAGGAGCCTAAGGTGGAAACAATACAAAGTTGGTGAGTTTGTCAGAGAAAGTATATAGCTATAGTGGGGACTTTTCACCTTTGTATAGCCCTTATGTAGCTTTTGTAAAGGTTTGACTGAACAGGGAAGAAGGATGAGAGAATAGTAGGAATGAGCTCTGGAGAAAAGTGACTAGTTCTCCAAAAGACTGTAGCCTAAGAAGCCATAGGAGATTTTGAAGATGCCACTGGAAACATTATCCATCTCCCTTAACCTCTCATGTTTAACGTGCCACTCATTAGCCCAGTGATTCTGCAATCTGCGGTGATGATATGATTTCATATATGTCATCAATCCAGCAAATGCTGGCTTTCCTTTTACCACGAGGAATGAGTCTGGGAAAGCTGTTGTGTATCTGGATTTCCTACCATACTCACTTGAGTGTGGAAGTACCCATCTTACGGTGCATCAAGGAGTTTTAAGAGGATATAGTCTTGATGAGTTGTAGTTGTGCAAGTGCAACGAAAGAAAAACGTACTCAATCACATATTTTAAAAAGTTTCTAGATGGGAGTAGAAAAAGAAGACCAGATATTTTTCACTATAGGTATTTGCTGCATTTTTTAATAGTAAACCACAGTATGATGAGGACGCTGCTAGAAAGCAAATTCTGAGGGAAAGGCATCTATTACAGCTCCATGGAGGTCAAAAAATGGCAGCAAACTCTACTTGTAAGACCTGGACTACAAGAAAAGGAAAAACTACTGTAAGAAGATAACATCCCAGGCAGAACCTTAACTGTTTAAATCACTAGCTTACCAATACCTGAGTCACACTGACTCTGAACTGACTTAGCACAAGGAAATGTGCTGGTCACAAAAGAAGAGAAAAGCATTGTAATCAGCAATACTGAAAGATGCCAAAAAGGTATATTTAACATTTACCAACAGACCTGAATGTGGAAAATTTAGGCATTTAGGAAAATGTGGCACCACTAACCATTTTTCCTCTCAGCTGCATTCATTACTGTCATGAGTAAAGTATCTAGGACTCTTGCAGCAGTAGTAAATTGTGCCACTGTGTTTGCATCAGGGTAGGTAATAATGAGTCACTCAAACCATCTGCTGATAAAATAGTCTCAGACTTTGATTTAGATTATCAGAGAGAATACAGTAGATGAGAAATGTCAAATTAGCTGGCAAAGAAACATGTCAAGTTGTGTGTGAAGGTCCCCTGATGTGCTTTGTCATCCAGAAGGACGTGAGCCCAAGCAGTTCAAACTGCAAAGCTCTGGATGTTTTATAGGCAGTGGATGGAGGGAAAGGCCTGCTAGAGGGTTAAATGAGCTGGGGAGAGTGTTCCTCTGACTCTGTAACATGCATCAGCCTGACTGTTCTCTGCACCCTCTGCTGCTTGCGTGATCTGCAGTGATAACTCCAGATAAGCTGTACAGAGTGAAGAGGGTGATAATCAAACTGCCTGTGTGGATGGCTGGAGAAAAGCTCCAAATGATAGAAATGAGCAGCCAGATAAAAAGCATCAAGATCTGAACTGTAAGCATCACTTTCAAGAGTGGAAGTTCCTCCAGGAACACACTCAAGTTTGAGAGGCCTGGCCCATGAACATCACACAAGAGGATAAGGTGTCCTTAGTCACAGGACAGAAGAGCAGTTCTGTGCCAATACAGGTGGGAGCAGATTACTCTACAACTGCTGATCTGCTACATATGTCTTTCTGTGACTTTGGCTGGAGTGTTCTGATAGCACAAGGAGATAGCAGTGGGATGAAACATTTCTCATGTGTTAAATAAAATGTACTACATTATCTTTAGTATAATTTGAACTTGCCACATTATAGTGGGACTAGGGAATATTACCCCAGCCCATAGGGTTACAATAGCTATGATAACAAAGAGATTAATTTGCCTATTCAGGATAAAGCACTGGTGGTCAGTCACATCATGGAGGGGTCCCACAAAGAATGGGCATTCAAAAACCTTTACACAGGATCTTTTCTAAACTTATCTTCATAGTTTTAAGTATTTTCACAACTAGGGTTCTTGCTGTGCTAGGCTGCACCTCCACACCACGGGAGGTGGCACTGCTGTGGGCATTGTGCATCACAGTGACTGTCTGGATGCAGAGAGAAGTTCGCTTGGTCGCTCTGGGGCATTGCATGTGTGCTAATGGCTTAGAGTTTCTGTGGGGCTTGGCTGCCTGTCAGAGAGGAATGAAGCTGTAGATTTAATGAAGCTGTAGATTTCAAACCAGTGCTCTGTACTGCAGCAGTTTAGTGAACTACATGCCTGGCATTTAGTTAGGTTATGTCTTGTTTGTGCATCTGTAGTGACATTCAATTAATTCTTCCGTAAAATATGGATAAATACTCACACAGAATTACACAAAAAGACAAAAAGAAAAGGCTCATGTTTGGACTAGCCATCCTTACTAGTATCCCCTTAAACAGAGAGGCTCCCCTGAGGGAACAAAGCAATATGACTCTCTAATCTGGAACATCAGCACAGCCGCCATCACTGTAGAGTGAGTCGCTGCCAGCAGCAGCTGCTGTCTGCAGGCTGGCAGCAAATATGGGTGTCTGCACTTTCAGTTATTCTCCTTTAGGTCACTGATTTGTGTATACTCCAGATTTGCTTTGGTTTACACAAGGAAAAAAGAAGTGTCTTTACGTCACTGAACAATCTAACTATTGACAAAGGAGTTAAAAAAACCTGCCAGGTTTTTTTAATGTATGTAGTAGGTATGTTTATTTATTTATTTATTTATTTATTTTAGTTTGACAGCTGTTGTCAATTAAAACTAGTTTGGTGAAATTAAAGCAGTTTTTTTTCTAGTGAAGGAAAAGCCTGATGCTGTTTCCCTATGTAGCATATTATTGCTAATGAGAAGCTGTGGTCTGCATGCTTCTTGCCAGGGAGTTTAGTACCATGACAGGCAGCAAGTCTTGTTATTCCTGTGCATGGGGACTCCGAAAGTTTACATATATCTGGAAATTGGACTACCCTCTCATCTCCAGAAGCACTTCAGACATACTGACTGAACAGGGTTGGAAGCGTATTGCGAGAAGTGTGGGGAAGCCTGTGTTGCAGCTGACTTAGGTGCTGCCTTATGTACAGGTAAGGGAGGATCATACTGTCAGGTTGGCTGTCAAAAACTGTAATTTCATCTCTGGAAATCAGCTGCTGGAGATTGCTGATTGCTTTCTAGGTTATTGTTGGTTGATTTTTTAAAAAGATTTGCTAAAATCTGGTTGTTAGTACTGTCTGTTCCTAAATTTCATTCTGGAAATACCTTCCAAAGGAAAAGATGCACAGCTATTTCAACTGTTAAATTCTAAGCTTGAATCACAGTTGTTTGCCTATGCTTCAGCTTTCTAGCATCCAGAGTTGGTCTGATTAAATAATTTTGAAGAAGAAAATGATGACAGCCAGTCAAATAATAGCAAAAATTATCAGTGGTTATAGTCAGAATTAAATGTAATCAAAATAAACTTAACAATATTAATCTAAGACAGTAATCTATAAAATAATTGGCGAGTAAGATAATCATGATAGGACAAGAACATGGCAAGTGCCCTCTTTGCTGGGTTAAAAACTGACTGGATGGCCAGGCCCAAAGAGTGGTGCTGATCTGTGCCACATCCAGTGGCAAATGATCACTAATGGTCTTCCAGAAGTGTTCAGGGTTCAGTAACCTGCTTAGTATCTTTATTGACAATCTGGATGAGGGGATCAAGTGCAGCCTCAGTAAATTCATGGAGTTGGGCTGGAACATTGATCTGCTGGAGGAAGGGAACGCTCTGCAGGGGGATCCAGACATCCAGGCTGGATAGATGGGCTGAGGTCAACTGTAGAGATTCAATAAGGTGAAGTGCTGGGTCCTGCCCGTTGGTCACAACAACTCCATGCAGTACTACAGGGTGAGGGAAGAGTGTCTGGAAGTCTGCCTAGTGGAAAAGGACCAGGGGGTGCTGCTCGACAGCCATGAACCACTGGTGTGCCTAGGTGGCCAACAAGGCCAATGACATTGTGGCCTGCATCAGAAACTATGTGGCCAGCAGGACTAGGGAAGTGATTGTCCCTCTGTACTCAGCACTGGTGAGGCCACACCTCGAGTTCTGTGCCCAACTCTGGGCCCCTCACTACAAGAAAGACATTGAGGTGCTGGAGCAAGTCCAAAGAAGCTGGTGAAGGGTCTAGAGAGCAAGTCATATGAGGAGCAGCTAAGGGAGTTGGTTGTTTAGCTTGGAGAAAAAGAGGGCTCAGGGGAGATCTTATCACTCTCTACAACTACCTGAAAGGAAGCAAGGTGGAAGTTGGTCTCTTCTCCCAGGCAACTAGAGATTGGACAAGAGGAAATGGCCTCAAGCTGCGCCAGGGGAGATTCAGGTTGATCATCAGGAAGAATTTCTTTTTGGAAAGGGTTGTCAAGGATTGGAATGGGCTGCCCAGGGATGTGGTGGAGTCACCATCTCTGGAAGAATTGAAGAAGTGATTGGACGTGGCGCTTCGTATCATGGTCTAATTGACAAGGTGGTAATCAGTCAAAGGTTGGACTCAATGAACTTGGAGGTCTTTTCCAGCCTAAAGGATTCTGTGAAGAAATATTTTAAATATTATAAAAATAAACCATCTCATTTGCATTCATTCTTTCCGAGAAGAATAGAGAGGTACCTATGAGCAAAAGTAGAGATAACTTCTTTTGTTCTTTATAAAGTTTCTTTTTCCAAGAACATGAGTCCAAGGCAAAACACAACCTTCATGGACTCAAGTTTTATCTGTGCAAGTGATTTCATATCAGCTATAGCAACATGCTAATGTGCAAAAATAAGTCAAGAACAGGAGTTATCTCACTGCAATCAAGTTTGAGTGTTGACCATTTGCAGCTGGTTTCCTTTTCTTTGGGAACAGCATGTCAGGGTGGGTTTGAGCCATGAGAGACTTGTCCTAAATAGGTGTTGAAAACATTTGTGCTGGTTCTTAGGAGGTTAGGCTGATCAATGAGAGATCGGTCTTTTCTGTGAGTACTATTCTCAGAAATAGTACATAATCTCTTACAAGGTTTTTCTGGATGTGTTCTGACTCAGGTTTAAATAGAAGTATAGGTTTTTTAAAAGAAGGTTAATTAAGACGGTGTAAAAAACCCTACCGATTCTCACTTAGGATTAGGTTGAGTTAAGGCGTGAGTTAAGATTAATTGAAATAAACTTTCTTAGCTGAAATAAGTCTGTGCGTGAAATAATGTAAAAGAGTGTCCATACTGCATCAAAACAGTGCAGGCAGATCAAAGCACTTTAAAGTAATATTCATGTTAAAATGTCAACATGGTTTATTGGTTTTGGTTTTAATGTCTTTCATAACATTCCTTACAGTTTTCAGAGACTCAAAATGAAATATCACCTTGTTTCCTGTGCTCTCGGGTCTCTTGTTTGTGTGAATGACCTTTGGTAAAGGGTTTGAAGTGCACATCTCCTGGGGATGAATTATGGCTTCTAAGCATAACAAATTAATAACCTTGTTTTCTATTATCTTGCTTCTGTACAGTCAGCCCTTTTGTGATATTTCCGAAAAGCTAATGATACTTGGTATTTGGAGGATGCCAAGAAAATGGGTACTAGGTAGTGTTAATTGCCTAACCCACAGATATGGCCATGCTTCCTTTAGATACTTGCTTGTTGGAGGGCCTGGAGTAATGTCTGTTGAGCCACAGTAACAGAGCACCACCAATTCTTAGAGATGAGAAGGGCCACCTTAAATTTATGAGAATGTTATTTGTAATAGTCCGCTCTTAAGCCATTATCCAAGGTAGTATAAAAGTTACTCTACTCCAAACAGCCTATTGTTTATGTTCTGTTTTGTATCTAAATACTAAACTTGAGCTGGTTTTGAAACTTGGGATTCTGACAAATTCAAACACAACATATTTTGCAAGCTGTTGCAAAAGTAAGCGCTGGCTAGGTGGCTGATTCTGGGAAACTGAAATGAACTGAAGAGGAGTGGTTGGAAACTTGAAGGAGGAGGTCAGATCATCTTCATTCTTGAGCAACTGGAAAGTTGAGGAGGTGTGATGAGCTAGAAGAGAGAGGAAACTTTGCTAAATGGAAGATCCTGGTAAATTCTCGAACTGTGGGTGATTTGAAAAGTGTGAGAGCTAAAACCTCATATGCCAAATAGGCACGTGAACTATATAGGCATGTGCAAGAGAGGAGGAAGGATGAGAAGGATGAGAGAAGTAGTAGGATGGGCAGATCTGAGCAGGTTTGATGGTGGAATGCTTAATCCTGCCTACCCTTTAAAGAGTGCTACCATTCCCATGAAGAAACCAAAAGACATCCTTAAAATGTAAAATGGAAGTGGCCGAAAATGCAAGAAATGCCATTTAGGTGATTCTAGTAAATTAGGCCATTTTAGAAATTAAAATACATCAGTCTCCCTTTATTTCAGTATTTAGATGAGAAGTTGGGTGACAGATGATATCACGCAATTCTTAACTGCTGTGGGAACAGGAGTTCATCATGTCCATACAGTCAGACCACCTGTTTCTGCTTGGGTTGGGAAAACAGGGCAGTGTCTCTAGGACTGGGTTGGTGAAGCTGCAGTGACCGAGGTGATCCAGGATTGGAGAGGTTGACACAACTCCTACTTTATTTTCAAATCTTTCGGAGTTTGGAGTAGAGGCAAACCCTGTTTTCCTTCTCTAATGATGGCTGCTTTTGTAATTTTCTCTGGGTCTGTCAATCCCAACTGTGGTCTGTTTTACTGAAAGCACCATTTAAATAGATGAGCATTTGCTCTTGTTCCCAGAGGGCTTCCCCTTCAATACGGGAAGCAAGGAAGCAATCTGTGCTGTAACAAAATGGATAGGAGTCCAGGCTGTAATCTTGTTCCCAGGTCAGTGCAGCCTGCCATTTGAAGCTGCGTTAATAGTGGGATGGATTTGAGGATCTTCCCTTAGCAGGAAAAACAGACCTGGGGTGGGGTGGGAGCAGGGAAGAGGAGAAACTGCCTAGTGCTGTTTTGAGCCAGGTGTGCTCCTAATCCTACTGGCCATTCAGCCTTGATAGTGACAGTAAGCCTCAGTACCAGCTGTGCCTTCCTGTGGGCTGCCATGCTATATTCAGCTCCTGTGAAAACGAGGCATTTCCATTTTTTTAACTCTTCTTTCTCTAATGAAGAAGTGAGTACAGCAAATGCATCTATGCCCTCCCTAGTGATACCTCCTCCTTTCAGCTGCATCTACCCTCTATCATACCCTTTCAATGCATTGCTTGCTTTAGATCCAGCACCTTGTAGTTCAGAGAAAATAACAGAAAGTCTCTGGTGACAAGATCTCTTGCAGCTTCCTGTGGTTCCTTCTTTTTCAATTCAGAATTTGGATTTCTGAGCATAGGCCCAGTCACCCATTCAGCATTGCCATTATGGCCCTGTGGAGATTTTCTCTAATGATGGCTGCTTTTGTACTCTGAAAAATCTCTTATTTTCAGAGTATGTGTTGTGAACATACTGAAGAGCTACCTCAATCTTCCTCCCTATTTTTCAGAACTCTAAGGATGACAGTGGAGAAAATGACTGAACATGCCACGTTTCATGATGTTTCATGTTCTGTGTGATCATTTCCAACAGTTGGTGTTTCAGGTTTTTTCTGGGACATTTAGTCTTTTTAGTCCTCAGCTGTAAATAGCATAACACCCTCCTATCTATTACAGTTCATATTGCATGCCAGAGAAGTTGCCTAGGCATAAAAGGGTGTACTAAATTAATGTAGTAAATCTAAAAAAATACATTTATCAGTTTGTGGTAGACAGATCCACTTTAAAGACCATGCTTTGCTACAGAGAGGGCTTAGCTAGGTCTCTGGCAGAATGAGTTCAAGTGTCTGAAGTATAGGTAGCCCAGAGGTACATATGTGTTTTCACTTAACAGGTAGGTATTGAGTACTTTGAAAGTGGATCTAAATTTGTTCTGAAGCTAAAAGACTTATTATTTTTTGATATAATCCCTGAAATGGTACGAAAGATATGTAAAACAAAACTAGCCTGTCCTCCTGGAGAGGGGAAGCAAACAGACAGCTAAAGAAAATAGTTATTGTTATCTATGACATGGCCTTCAGTTATTTGGCTTGCAGCAATCTATCATATTTTTGTCTTGAACCTGTCACTTATTTATTTGTTGCTCATGACTGACTCCCAGTAAGGCATGTGGTTTGGCTGATCAGGCTCAATTGGATGCACAGTGCATCTCAGACACCAGAATTACTTATTTTGTCTACTACAAATACATCTGGCTGGTCTTCAGGCCAGTGGTCTGTGGCCACTCTGGTTTGTGCACTTACAGGTCATGACATTTTGTAGGAAAGTGGTGAGTTATTTTGTTAAGTACCTAATTTTGAGAGAAGACTTTTCATCAAATCCTGTTAGGTATTTAAGTTTCCTGCTAAGTGGGATATCCTGGTCTCTGACTAGACTGACAGTGACCATCTTTAATGGGTAGGGAAGAAAATTTGGTTCTTCAACTACAGCTTTACAGCTGGAAGCACTTTCACCCCCAGTACATCTCTGCACATCACAATGCTGCTTCCAGTTTCAGTCACTAATTCCATCTGCTTTGAACAAGGTTTAAAAGTTGCTTAGCAGCAAGTGCCTGTGGTGACTGGAAGGTAGCTGCTGTGCTTGCAGAGCAGCACTTGCTTAAAGCAATGGCAGAATTTTATGTCATTATTTATACCCCTGTTTTTCTGTTCTTTACTTGTGTATGTGACAGTTACTGGATAAAAGAATAAGAACACATGTATATGCTCATATTGTATGTTGTAAACATTTTACAGATGCATACAATGTTTATTTTGTATAGCTTGTATGTAATAACAAAGCTTTGCCATTACATCCTCCTTCAGGGAAAAAGTTTGTTCTCAGTTGTGGGTTTGGGGGTTTCTGTTGTCAATTTTTAGTGCTGGGATATAAAGAGAGGAACTCAGTCAAGGCTACGAAATGTAGTAAATTTGGAACTGAAAACAGTGACTTTGTATGCAGTAATTTCCCAGGCAAAGACACTTTAGTCATATTCCAATCAAATTTTAGTGCTGATCAGCCAGTGAATGTTTCCATTGCTGAATCCTACTTTGATTCTTAGTGTCATTTCAGATTGCAGGAAAATAGTGATTTTATCATTCATTTGATCCTATTACTTGAAGTAAAACAGTGAATTACAAATAGAATCAGTTTCAAAATTACCTGCATCTTTTAAATCAGTAATTTTTAGCAATCGTTTTTCATTCCTTAATATTTTATCTGGGTATCAGTCTAGGTTGAGGAACAACTTGTACACTTAGTTTATTGGTTTTCATCACAACTTAACTGTTATTCTGTCACCATTAGGCAAGATCCTGGAAAACACTGATGTCGGATAGCTGAGTTGGGGAAAAAGATGCATCTTCTGAATAAAGGTGGTCAAGTGCTTCCTGAAAAGCCACTAGTGAGATAATGGCATCTTCTCCTGTGGGCTAGGAGTGTTGAGGTTAACCAACTAGATTTGTCCTTGAAATGATATTGTGGGTGTCAATGGCCCAGGCTGGGGTCATTTTGTCCCACTTTTGTGTATGACTGGTAGGCTTGTTTTGTTCCTGCACTGTCCTTTTTCAGCAGCAAGATGCCATGGGACAGAGACTGGACTACCTGGGATCTTGAAGTGTTATCTTTTAGTGTCTTTCGCCTTTCCATATCACATCTTCAGGCTTGATCATTGTGTTTATAAAATGATTCTCTTGGGTGACTGTCTTCAATATGTGCTTGTTACTCAGAAGTAGTATTACATTTTTAGTCTTTGTGAGTGACGTAAGATGTGCTCCCAGATGTAGACACTGTATGTATTTGTATTTTTATATAGGTGCTTTTTGATAGTAATACTAATCCATTTTTATTGGTGAGTGATGCAGCTGAAGAACTAAAGACATGAAGGGGTCATTTAGGGCTCAGATCAGTTACCTAAATGAGGCAACTAGAGCCATTTCAGATGCCCTGGAACATTTCACCTGGCTGCCAGCTGTTGATCCCTGAGGCTATACTGTCCCTGCTCTGTGTCAGTGTATCAGCTACCTTGTGCATCTCAAACAGCTTTGGATGCACGTGCTTAGACAACCAGATCAAGTTCGTTTCGTCACTAGGGGTTGTCATTTATGAATCCTAGAGATCCAGTAGTGTAGGGTCATGTGAGAATCTCAGATTCCTGAGTAACTGCAGGTTTTTTCGGTGCTTTTTTTGGTGTTTTGTTTTGAGCAGTAGAGAGTGAAAGTCACAGTCATGATGACAAACTTGGACTCTGGCAAGGCACGCCTGTCAACTGTTGCTGTGATTAACACTGGCTGCTCAGCAGCACAGGCTCGGGGCTCAGGGAACATGCTGTACTCAAGTTATCTGGGCTAGGAATGCCCTCCACTTGCCATTTGCAAGCAAGGGACAGACAGAAGACAAACATTTCTTCCCCTAAATATGGAGCTTGTTACAGCTTAGTTGCTTGGCAATCCACTTGACTGTAAAATAAGCAGACTATTAAGCAATGCTACTGGTTTCCTTCCTTCTATGGCTTCACGAGATACTCTGTGGTCTTTGCTGTCACAGCCTTTGGAGTCATCTGTTTAACTGCAGTGAGGGACATGCACTGCTGCCACGAGTCTGTCTTTGGGGAGAGAAGGTTACTGCATTTTCAGGTGTTCCTCCTCTTGTTTGTTTTTTTTTTTTCTGTGTGACTCTGCATTTGTATTCCTACCACTTCCCTCTCTTCTTTTAAGCTTATTGTCAACATGTTGCTGCTATCTGTAATTACACTTGGCAGTGGAAGAAGAGGACACATTGAACACAGCAACTCCGTGTGCCTTTCTTGTAGATTTTGTAAGTCATATATTAATATAAAGATACTTCTAGATTCCTCCATCATTTATTTCCCTTGATCCAAAATAAATTCTTCTTTCTCAACCCTGTATTGACTAAACAATTCAGACTCCTCCCTTGGTAGGGATAGGTTGAACTAGATGCTGCCAGGAAAAAAAAAAATTAGTTTTCATATCAGATTAGATGGCATAAGTTTAAATATTTTTTTTACATATCTTCACATATTCATTTATATTTATATTTATTTATGTGTCCTGTGATTGAAGTAAAGATGCAAAACCTTGATACTCCCTTAAACATGCAAGTGTATTTTTGATCCCATGTGGATAGCTGTACTTGCTGTGATTAAATTAATAAAGATGATTATTAATAATTATTAACAGATATTGCTACTATTCATGGTTCTGAATGATACTAATAAAATACAAATAATAGATTCCAAATTGTGAGCAAGGTTTGCATCAGGGCCATTATTTTTCCAGAGGAGAAAAGTATATACAGAACACAAATTTTAATTAGGCCCGAGAAGACTGAAAGTTTTTAACATTTCAGATAAATATGGATATGACATTTTATCTGAGTTCTATGATTTTGGATTCAGGCCTAATTAGATTCAGCTGCATCTTATGGCATTTGACATACAACAGTATATTTAGCTCCAAAAACCTGAAGATAGGAATGTAAAAATTGAGGCACAAATTGAGTCAGAAGTTTGTCATTTAATAAACAGAACTAAGTTTTTCCTGTGAAGATCATATCTGTATTGTGCAGTGGAGAGAGCTTCAACTGGGGTAATAGCAAAACAATATTGTTCTTCAGGACTGTACTCCAGCTGATTAGTCTGTCAAGCTCTTTGTCAAACTCTTTGCAGCTGTCTTGGATAACAATGAGTACCAATATGGCATTGCCCTACTGCACCACATGGGGTTTCTGAAGCAATAATCAGTGGTTCAGGGCTCTCTGTAACACACCTTTCTGTAGCATTTAGATACTCACTCGGGACCTGAGGAAATGGCATGAAGCTGAGTCAGGGGAGGTTTATGTTGGATATGAGGAAATGGGTCTTCACCCAGAGGGTGGTAGGGCCCTGGAACAGGCTCCCCAGGGAAGTGGTCACAGCACCAAGCTTGACAGAGTTCAGAAAGCATTTGGACAATGCTCTCAGGCACATGGTGTGACTCCTGGGGATGGTCCTGTGCAGGGCCAGGAGTTGGACTTTGATGGTCCTTGTGAGTCCCTTCCAACTCAGGAAATCCTATGATTCTATAACTGTACGGGATACCTGGGCTCATTTCTAATCAACTGCTTTAGCTGGCGGCAAATGTCAGAGTTGAAGAGCATGAAATTTTCATCTCTGAAGATAATGAGGGGAGTTAAGCACCTCTCCTTTCACTAAAGCATTCCTGGAGACAGTCAATATGAAGAGATGTTCAGAAAGTAGATGATGAAAATTGAAAGCAAAGTGAAAATGACCATCCAAGTTATAAATAAAAACCCAAACCATCCCCAAACCACACCTGAAGAAAGAAGGGAACCCTAACTGCCCTATTTTGTCTTTATCATTCTTTCCATTGAGGCATGCCATCTTACATTCACACATTAATTGTATGATAAAAATCTACATAAAAATTGCATAGCAATTCTATAAGAAAAAAAGAGTGTCCAAAAGGGAGAAGAAGAATGGTCTTCCCATGGTGGCGTGAGAGGACTTCATTTAAAAAAGGAGTTCTTGTGACTCAGTAAGGTTCTTTGGAAAAATCTCTGCAGTGACTGGCTTGTTCCCAGCATCTGCAGCATGAGATACACGCAGAAAAGGCAGCAATACAACAGTAGTCAATCAAGCAAATTATTATTCTTTAACAACTATTTAATTATAAAGCTTCTTGTGAAGCAGAGTATATTAACCCCAAATGAAATGAACTGAGCAGATGTACAAAATAATGATATCAGCTCTGAAACAGATGGTTTTTTTCTATCAGGCATATCCTTCTGAGTGTTCTAAGATCATTTTTGCCTGGAAATAGGGCCTAGATGATGCTTTCTTCTGTTTGATGTATATGATTATTAATCATAACCACTGTGCAAGGGAAAAGGTACATTCTGCAATCACTTAATGATCCTCGTGCACAGTTTACTGCTATTACGGTGACAGCCTTCTGCAGGCAAAATTAGCAAAATGGTTTTACTTGTATGAGATTTTTTTTGCAATTGTTGACCCTACGAGGGAAAAAGGCAGAGGCATCAGATTGCTGTGGTGAAACCCTGGTTCTGCTAACAGCTGTTGCAGAACTTCCCCTGCCTTCAAGGTGGGTAGATGGGTTTCCCCTGTGATTCCTGTCTGAGATTGCTGACTCAGTGTTTACGAGTGCTTCTCTCTATATATGTTTTCCCTTCAAAAATGTGAATTTAATGCACACTGTTTAGCAGTGCAGTTTGAGATCTACAATGGAAAGGACACTGAAGTGTTAAGCAAAATTTATTAGGAGAGATAATCTCCTCGGACCAATTGTTACAGTCAGAAAAAACAAGTATGTTTCCAACCTGCAAGCCTTTCTGAAGCAGATTTCGTGTCACTTACTCTGGCTCGTTTCCTCTCAGTTATAGGGGTTTTCCTTTGAACATTCAGTTTTGATATCTTTCATTTTGTGGCTGCAGAGCTTTTATGATTGTGATGGCCTGAAGACAGAAATGAGATTGAGAAACAGATTACAGTCACTTCACTAATTTTTTACTGGATGTCATTCCATCCATTCAGATACTGAGATCTGCTTAGATTTTTCTGGATTTGTCCTTTTTATTTGGGCAAAACAACATACCAAAACTGAATGACAATGGCAAATTGCAAAGGATTGTGAACATGCTTAGCATGAGCAAAGACTGGAAGATTTTGGTTGGCAAGAACTGTTGAGTTCTGTTAATTTTTTTGTGTAGCTTCTTTCAGTCCTGTCTTATAGTAGACAAGCACCAATCCGTGTGCTGCAGATCTAGGCAACATACCTTGCATGCTGTTTTTTCATCAATATTTCATGTTGTATGGTGATGTGACCAAAAAAACAAAACCCAGCAAACCAGCAACCTGGCCATTTCCTGGAGTCCCAGATTTCCTTGCAATTTGCACATGTGACTTTATTCATTAATAAAGCCCCTTTTCTTATATATCCAGAAGTTACTCTTCTATTAGTTTTATGTAAGAAAGCACCATAATTATGCTGCATTCTAACAGCTGTGGTTAATACCCCTTTAGAAAGTGGCTTCAGACCAGACTAGAAATCTAAAAATAGAACATCAGGATGAACATAAGGAAAGGAGAACCAGAGCTTTGGGGCGTGCCTCACTCTCCCTTTAACTCTGATCATGTGTTTGAAAATTGGCATAATATTAGGCTATATGATCAGGATTAGAAAGAGTTTTAATTTCTGTTTATTAGGTGTTTTCAGCATTGAGACAAAAGATGCAAGTGCAAAAGATGGTGTTTATTAGCATATAATCTTCATTAAAATTATTAATATCCTTATTTGTTACAGGCTTGCACAATGTTTTAATTTATAAATTGAACACAGTATCTGTGTCAAAACAGATAATACAAGTCTAGTTTGTTGGAAGATCTTTTTATTTATTGTTGTATAGAAGTCCAAAATAGAGAAAGTACCTTGCTGAAAACTTGCCTCCAGAAAATTAGGTAAAGACAAACAGATTGGGTAAAAAATAGCTTCAATAAGATAGGTTATCCTCATTTAATATGAGAAGTTCTCGACACAATCTTTTTCTGTTCACTGGGAAGAAAAAAACTGCCTGTTAAGGGCTTATTTTAGGCTGACAATGTCCTTTTACCTTCAAACAAGACATTAAATTATCCCAATTTTTGTGGTTCAGAAAAAGAGACGTGAAAATGCTGCCCAAGGTCATGAACCTAAAAACCATTGAGCAACCGCACTCAGTAACTTGTGTGGTCCTTTGGGTGCAGATCTGTCCAGATCTGTCCTGAAGGTTTTGCTGCTGGAACAAACAGCTTTGGAGCAGATGAACTAAAAAAATCAAACAACCAAAATCTCATGAAACCTCTCAGCTTAAGTGGTTATGAGTAAATTCTTGGTGCTATGCACAAAGACTAATCTATTGAGCTTTCAGTACCATTAATTAGAGATGGAAAGCTAAATCCCAGGGCTGAAAATTTGCTCTTTGAATTCCATCTTTAGGATAGGTTTTTTGGGAAACTGCCTGGAGAGTCTGGGGTTCAGCATCACATGAAAGTCAGAAGTGGAGAAAGGGGAAGGAGAGCTGGAGGAAGAAATAAAAACTACAAGAGATAAATTTTGGCTTTTCTAATAAACTGTCTAACAGGCATTCTTTTGCCATTAGAAGGTGTGTTCTAGTAAATCCTGCTGTTTCACTCTTTGTGAGTCAGAAATGAAGTTACAAAAGTTGATGACATGAACTCTCACCGTGCCGTTGTGTTTGGCCTGAGCAGTGGATACTGAGCCCTGCAGCTACACCCTGGCCCAGGCAGCCCCCCAACACAAAAGGTGCTGTGCAAGATACTGTGCAGAGTGTGATAAAGGAGCAGAGATAGACCTGGAGCCCTTTGGCACTGAACTGGTTTTAACCTCTTTCCCAGTTCTTTCTAAATGAAGAAGGAGCACTCTGGATCTCTGATTTGCTGGTAGTGCACTGAAGGAGCTGAGTCTGTTGGAATGGGGCAGGAAATGGCAGTACCCATAAGAATTTAATGTACATTTGGACAATCTAGGAAGAGCAAGCAAAAATAAGACATGTAGGTTTTCAAATACATGGAGAAAAGTGAAGGTAAACAGAATGCAAACTTGGATTTCAGCATCCATGGGATTTAAGGGCCGGGTCCAGGGGTTTAGGAATAATTGCTGTGAGGCAGGACTGGATGCCCCTACACCACTTCTCCTGCTGGCTACTGCCTGGGTGGCATCACTCTCCCTAAAGGACTTTGTCCAGGAAGGGCCCACATTGTCCTCACCTGAACTTGGGAGGTAGCATGTGGCAACATTTTCAGTTACTGATTTCAGCTTCTTGTGGCTCCCTTTCAGAGTGGGGTTCAGTTGTACAGAGGCAGCACTGCTTCCTCCCCAGGTTATCCCCAGCACCCCTCGTGAGTCCCTGTGCCTTCACCCCACCGTGTGATACAGAAATCAGTCAGAGGCTTTATTCTTAAAATAGAACCTTGGCAGTGGTGGTTTCCTTTTCTTTACCAGAGTTATTTATTTTCAAGGTAAAATGAACGTTTTATTCTTCCTTCAAATAAAATAAGCAGCTGTATTTCCTGATCATTCCTCCTTGTCCTTCAAACCTTCTTGTTCATGAACCACTCTCTTGTAATTTCTTCCCTGTCTTTTCAGCTGAACTACAGGGAAACCTGATTTCTGGGAAAGCTTCGCAAAATGATTTACCAAGAAAAAAAAATTGTTCTGTGTCAGTGGGAACTTTTGACTCATCAGCATTCGTTATACAATTGGCCCATCATTGTTTGCCATACGATTAGATTGTACCATGTGATTAGATTGTATAACTACTGCTGAACTCCTCTGAAGTGGATGCTGTTATGTATTCTTGGAAGAAAAGATATAAACAGAAGTTTTGCACTCAGATTCCTTCTTCTTTTGAGACCATTCCCAATGCATGCAAGTGGGATGGGATGGGATAGGATAGGATAGGATAAATCTACTCTGCTTTTTTTGAATGACGTTGCAAATTGAAACTAAATTGAGCTAAATGAATAATTTACAAGTCAAAAAGAAAGGAACTGCAGTGGAGGCAAGCAAATGGATGCACAGCACAGAAATGAAGGCAAGAGGCTTTACAACTACTGCACCATGAAATAAAGTAAAAATGGCCTTGTGAGCTGGACACTGGTGTGCTTGGGAAATTTATTGACAAACTGCAGGTGTGCCCTGAAGAGATGGAGGAGCAAATAATTTAGTCCTTTTGACCTATGTAACCACCTCAGCTAATCTGGTGTATGGATAGCACTTTGGTTCCACTGGTGCTGGCCTCAAGTAAAAGATTTTAGTGGGTTCATCTTCTAGCAGAGGCTCTGTGGTTTACAGAGCTCCTGGTGATAAACATTTCAAAGAAAGGGAGTATAACTGGTGAAAAAATTTCTGTCTGCTCAGGGGAAAACAGAGAAAGCAGTAGTGGTCGACACAGTAAGAAAATTATACATTTCATGACTGTCAATAGAGAATCCAGACATGTTTATTTTTTTTCTCAATTTTGCTTTCTTTTTTTCTGCTTATTCAGTCTTATCAGTTAGGATTTGGCAGAAATTGCATGGTTCCATATGAAATAAATGTGAAACTGTAGGATAAAAATTCTGTTTTCCTTTTGCACCCAAGCTGAAGGCAAGCTGTGCTCCTTGGTACCAGTGTGCTCTGCATAAGGAGGGGTTCTCCAGCCCCTGAGAACATCCTTGGCCACTTCAATGAAGAGGCCTCTCTATAACCACTCCTCCAGGGCTTGTTTTCAAACACCCAGGCAGCACACTGTAACTCAGGATAGTTTGCTGTAATTACTCATTTGAATTTCTGTGCTACATGTTTACTTGTAATTTTGCCTCAGTGATGCTCAGCTTGCCTAATTCACCAGCATTTCCCAAAATGTCAATATGGGAAAAATGTCAGTGGCATTTTGTGGCGCTTCAATTTTCCTGATACATATTGATAGTCAGCATTTTGTCACAGTCAAACAGCATTGACAGCAGTGTGACTGGCAGATGGGGCGAAGAGAGCTTTGTTTTTCTGAACAATGTCCTCTTGCCTATTTTTTTTTTTTTTTGTTTTTTTTGGCTTTACCTCATAGGAGCAATCAGGTGTAAGATTAAAAATGTTTGCTTGCTTTTGAAAATCAGTAAGAGTAACATAAAACCACTGCAAGTTGTCTCCCCATCTTTGGTTTGAGACTAAATAATCTCTGAAGGATTTACCTATATGGAAGTATTAATTTAACTTGGGAAAACTGACAATATTAAACTAAATTGGGAAAACTCCTACAGGAAAAAAACAGCTTTAGGGAAAAGATAATGATTCTGTGCCATTTAGTTAATTGTCCAAATTATGGGTGTATTTCATGAGCAACAAACCTGGAGTGGTTTCCTGAGGAGTCTCACTTCTCAGCAATAGGAAACCACTGTTTTGGAGAAGTCTAAAAGTCTATTACAACATTTCCATTTCATGAAGTGCATTTTTCCCACAAAGCTGTGTTCATAACTCCCAGGTAAAAAAAAGACTGGATTTATTTACTTAATCTAAAAGTTAAATGTCCTCATGGCAAGGAATGTATTAATGGAAAAAAATACTGTCTTTGAAAAACATCTGGCTATTTTTTTAGTGTTACAGTTCATGGAGAAAATTGTGCATGCTTTTGGAAAAGGGTTAATTTAATATTTCTTTATTGATGTATTCATGCAGAAGTAAACAAATCTTGCCCCACTGCATGTCAGACAAATACATTTTTCAAGAGCTGCAGGATGGTATCATCTCTTCATATCATTTCAAGCTCGCAGACCCATTGATATTTCCTGCCTTTGAGTTCTGCTTCCAATGTCAACTCTATGTCTGGCTTTGCTGGCAAGCCTGCTGCACGTATTTGGGCATTGTGCTGTTTCCTTCAGTCAGCAATGCCTTAACAAGCCCAGATGGCTTTCCTATTTCCAAAGTTTGAGATCTTCCTGCTCAGTGGCAGCTCTTCACCATGTGAAGGATTAGTTGCATAATATGAGAGTGAGCTCTTCAAGGGACCCATTCCTTAGTGGTGCTAATGTTGCTAGAGCTTAGAGAAACCTCCTTGGCTATTTTTCTTTTTAAAAGCTAAAAACAAAAAGAGGGAGATTGTAGCTAAATACAGGGAGACCTAAACCTAACACAGTAGGTTATTTGTAGTCTTACTTTTTCTGCTAAATTTTTATGGGTTAGTCTGCAAAGCTGTATTAGTTTTTAGTTATTAGTTCTAGTGACTTTTACATACCCTCTCACACTTTATTTCATCTTCCAACCCCTTTATATATATTGAGAGCAGGCAAGTCTGCTTCACAGACCACTGAGGTGTAGACTACCATGCTCTCCTGGGACAGACGGGACCTAGATCAGGTCTGCTGGAATGTGTTAAATGAAATACCTTCCTTTGGATACAATCAGCCATTTTCTGTAATGTCTTCTTGGTTTGCAGGGTAACACTACTAGAAAACAGTCCTTGGAGAATTCACTTTGCCGGGGTTTAGGAAGGTGCTACATGTAAGTGAAGAGTCCAGCAGGGGGCCAGAAATTGGTTGAAAGATCTTTGCTGCTTCTGCACACAAAAGGTTACTTAGGTCTCTTTCCCAAAGCACAAGCAGGCAGCCCAGGCCCCAAAGCGCTGCATTGAAAAACTCACAGGCAAGCCGGCCATGAAGCTTGGAGCAGAAGCCAAGCTCTTATTGCAAGTTCTGTGTTGCTCTGGTATTATATATCCCTAAGTGCATCTCTCTAATGGGCACTTCTAGCCAGAAAGTCAGCTGCCCGTCTCTTGGTGGTATTTTGTGCTTTGAATAATGAGCAATAAGGGTTTTGTTGGTCATTTAAATGCTACAATTCCTAGTGCTTAAACACACTTAGCAGGTTCCGAATCTCTCTGTTTCTGAGCCAAGTGGCATTTTGAAAAGCATTAAGTAGTCTCCTACAATAATTTTGCATTCCCCCTTTGAGCTTTCTGTACCAGAGCCCACTTTGAATGTATTGCTGTATTGATTTTGGTATTCTGCCACTCTCAAAGTTTTCTTCTGGATTTTTCTGTTGAAGCAGTAGCTCATTCAGATGTGTGTTCAGAGGGGAATTGGCTCCATGTGCCACACACATGGAGGTCACTTTCCTCTCACTCTTACTGAAGGGCCAGACAGAAAACTAGTTTCTGGCCACAGGTGTAGGGACAACTGGGAGTGGATGTGAGGTCCCCCAGCTGTTGAATCTTTTTGCTGGCATTCCCCTTCCCAAAATTTTCCAGAAACCTTTGGTATTGCAACAAGAGAAAACATGGCAAGTTTTAGCTTCAAAGACAATTTTTCTAGGGTGATCTGAGTAGGTCAAGTTAAAAGACAGCAGAAAAAATTCCAATGCAGTGATTATCATAATTAACCACCAGCATCTGAGGATTACCGTGGCCATGGTCACTAGTCCTACATACAATAATGTAAACAAAAGAGGAACAAGAAGATGCAAGAAAACCACAGCATTTTGATGGACTGTTTTTTGGAGCACAGCGTTCTGGTCAACCAGGGGGTGAAGTAGCATTCAGTCATGTTTGGAAATGAGTAGAGGCAACGATCACTGCATGTGCTCAGGACTTACCAGCCCTAGAGAATGGAAAGCTGAACTCCCGAGGTTCGTCTCACCTCGGTGACTCACTCGTCTTTGAAAACCAGTTTCTAATTGCAGACGTTGGATTTGAGCCATGTTGGCCTGATTTTTGAGGAACTTGACTTCCCGGCCCTCAAGTCAGTGTCAAGGGGGGAACTTGTGAAGAGAATCTTAAGCCATTACCTGCCTGTTTTGAGACCTGGATCTGCATGATACAGTGGAAGGGAAGCACAGAGTTGCTGACCAGCCATGCTTCTGGCATGCTCTCCCTTTAGCTCAGCATCTTTCTCACATGCCAGTGTGCGAAAAACAGTGGAAAATGCAAGACATAGCCTATTAATCACAAAGAGAAATACTTTGGGGATTTTTTTAAGTTGCTTTCTGCATTGTGGTATCTGGAATCTACAGTTTGATATGGTGTGACATGCAGAGTATTTCCCTAGTGTTATTTACTAAAATGTGGGGGTGCAGTCTTCAACTCCTTGATGTCCACCTAGGGAATTCAGACAGATAAATGAGCATTTACTTTCACAGGTTCTTGGGTGGCCCTAAATGTGGGAGGTTCTAAACACATCTTTGAATTTTCAAGTTAGAGCAAATATAGTATCTGAGTGGGGCAACAACAGAGATGAGAACACAGTTTACACTTAAGTCCTGTGCAGGTGTTCCTTCTTATGTGAGCTTCACATCTATCAAGGGTGCTACATTTGGCTAATTTAGTCCTGCATTTTTCACTTCTCCCTCCATGCTGTTTGTCTTTAGAAGAAAAGAACCCTGACAGTAGCTAGGGGGTAACACAAGTGCTGGGACTAATGTATTTGTGTGGTGTTTCTAAACAGCCTAACTGCTGCAGCAGGTGAAGTGACAGTTCAACAAGTCTTGTCTGCAAGTCCTGCCCCACTCCTCCTGTGGTCCCTCCTACCTGCAAGAGGAGAACCGCTTCTGAAAAGATTCAGTAATTTTAAGCAAAAGAAAGAAAAATTAAAGAAGACAGCACTGGACAGAATGCTTTTTCGGTTATTTTCAGCCAAGTCAGCCATGGCTCACGTTTGGAATTAAAATCATGAAATATTCAATAAGAAAAATAATGGATGTCTTGCACTGCCTTTTNAGTGCTTCATGTGCTTCTCACGGCCATCAATTGTCCCAAGAAATGCTGCTCTGCCTCCAGCATCTCTTCTTCTCACGGCCCACGGGGTTCCACCAGGCCCCTCTGCTCCAAACACAGGATCACAGCCTCTCTTTTCCGGCATGTCTCTGTTCCAGCGTGGAAAAATCTCCCAGTCTTTCCACGGGTTCACAGGCTGAAGAATCTTCGCCCCTATGGTTCCTCACAGATTGCTGGGGCCCTATTCCAGTGTTTAAGGCATCTTCTCTTTCTCCTCTCTCTGACCTTGGTGCTAATCAAGCTCCGCACCCTCCTGTCTCTTAAGCGGCCATGATGTTCTGCGCAGACTTTCTTTCTCTACTCCTTCTTAAATATGTTATCACAGAGGCGTTGTTGCCTGACCTTGGCTAGCTTAGAGCAGAGAAAAACTCTAGCAGCTTCTTAAAGAAGCCTCTCTCCTAGCCCCCCCAGCTAATAAAAAACTCTGGTTACTTAAAACCACAACAGGCGAAACCAAATAACACCATTATTGTTAATGTTAATAAAGTAGACTACATGGTGTAATTAGTCTTCACGTAAAACAAGGCAAACTTTAAAACTGTGGACAGTCTGGTTTGGTTTAGCAGACACACAGGACCTTTGGAGGAAATCACACTGGAGAGAGACTTACTGCCTATGGGGGACAGGAGGACCACCCCAGCCACAAGATGATGGTGCTTTGAAAGGCTAACTTCATGCAGTATGTCCCATAAGAGTGTGTGAGAGGGGTGCTCCCTCCACCTCTGCTGTGCATTTGCTGTGCATTTGGTTGGAAGTTCTTTTTCTGGAGCTCACTCTACTGAAAATCTTTATTATACAAAATTCTCCCATGAAGTTTGTCTCCTCATCTGTCAGGTCCTGAATGCTGATTGCAGTTCTGTCTGCAGAGTTACTGCAGAGCCTTTTCCATTTTAATAAGTTTTGGGGATCCCAAGAGACTGGTAGACAATGGAAATGATAGAGTATTTGTCAAACCTGCTGCTGTGCTTCCTTAG
The DNA here is from genome assembly GCA_013390005.1 of Calyptomena viridis. Lineage (NCBI taxonomy): Eukaryota > Metazoa > Chordata > Aves > Passeriformes > Eurylaimidae > Calyptomena > Calyptomena viridis. Next base: position 35,360 of record WEIV01001341.1, on the reverse strand, counting down.
AAATACCCCAAAATGGAGGCAAAGAGCTAAAAGTTGTCTACTTGCTTTGTCTTCTTTTGCTTTTGGTACAATTACTGTGTGAGTCACTCAGTGTTAAGAATATTTTGAAAGGGAAAGTTGATTATTAGATACAGAGCAATAGCAAATCACACTCCATGGAAAAAATCATTTTCCCCTTCTTTTTGTGCCACATTACCCAGACCATCAATTATTGGGAAAAAAAATCACTGCCTCATACAGAAATTTATCTTAGGCATAAATTTCTCATGGGAGAAAAATGGCACCAACACCCTATTGATTTGGTAAGTAGGAAGCATAAATGAGTTTTCAATGAGACAGGATAATGATATCAGCTACTGTAGAACTCCAGGGAATTTTCATGAGATTGCTGGCTATAATTATGAAAGTGTTTTCCAGTCACCTCTATTCCAAGAAGCACCTTGCAATTTCTTGTATGCAAAGAGATCAGCATGTAGTATATAGACTCAGGCTATCAAGATTAGGACAGAAATGTCTGGAATAGAATATCTCTCTAGAAGTTAAAAAATAAAAGTTTTAGTCAATATTTGAATTTCAGCCATATTTCTGGTTTTTTTCATTGCTGAGACAATTTTTCTAATGCATCAGTCCTAGTGCTCCTTGTCTTTGTTTGCTTGGGAATGTGACATACAAGCAAGGATGGAAAGTGTAGCATTGCTAATATCTGTAGGGTTAGTGGTCGTATCAAATCCTGCCTGGAACAAAAGGAGGCACAAAAGGAGGCTGCAGGGCAGCCGAGGGTGCTTTGTTCCTATGCCTCTTTTTGTCTCAGCATGGGAATAGCTCCTCTGAGAGAGGTTCCTGGATAATGGGAACCCATGGGATATTTTCTCTTTGGTGGAATGCCAGTAGCTGCTGGTGAAAACTCTTTGCATGATTTGTCTCTCTAGAGTAGATTAGCCTTTGTTATCTGTGCCATTGAAATTAATCACTGTGGCAGACTTTTAGTTTAGGGTATTCTTTAGACAGCTAATGAACCAACATCAAAAAGATTTAGTGGAGTAGTTACCTCCCTGAATGTTGCATGAAAGTAGGGGGCAAAACATACCCTTTGCATTGAGAGAGCTATACTGATCTGGTACTTGGAACAAAAGCCTTTAATTTTCTTAAAGTATTCCAGATAATGAGGTTTAGTAATTGGCTTTTGTTTTAATACAGCTTTGAAAGGCTAAACCACATAAATCTGTGTAATGCTTTAGAATAATCAACAGTTAAGGTAACAGGAGGGTTTGACTTCACAAACAGTGCTTGTCCAAACTCGATAAAGATCTGTCAGTTCCGCTTACATGAATGATAAGTTCGTGTTCAGAGTAATTTTAAAATAGGGATTTCTTTGAACACTTTGGGGTACAGAGTGGAAAATAAGGCATTTTCTTGCAGTGTTTAGGTACGTTTTTGCAACTAAATACATTACTACTGATTTTCAGTAGAGCCCAGTTGCTGTGCACCTTAAGTTGAAGACTTAAAAGTCTTAAAAGCATCTAACTGATAAACTGTACAACAGCTGTACTCCTGCTTTCTCTTACAAGTGTGCATCTAAGACAAGGTAGAGGATGTCTGTGCATGATAATACTCTGCAGTCACCTGAGACACCATCAGGGAATGCTCATTTGGCTGTTGCTCACATCGAGATTTCCTTTGCTTTTGTGTTAGGGAAATCGGTGATACCTACACATGGTGGTAGTGTGTGTGATAAGAAAGGGAAACTACAAGTTAACTATGAAGGTGCCCTCTCCAGTATCTGGACTGATTCTGTCTACACAGACACCTTGTAGCATTTCACAGGGAAGGAAATCCCCCATCACAGATTTGAGAGTGCATCCTCATGCAGTGCAACACTGAGGTAAAAATTAAGACAAGGACTTACACGATTCTTGAAACTTTAAGGTCTGCAGGGGAGACGTGTATAATGACAACATTTCAAATCAATTTGCAAGCAACCTTATTTTAGAAGAATTGAGATTGAAAGTGTTGCAAGACAATTTGACCGACAATTAAGCAACAACTTGATTTTATACATCCACATCTCTAAAAATCCAAGTATTAACATCTCTATTCAATACATCATTGCGTATCCTTCATGCCTCGTTCTTATTTGGCTCAGTCCCTCCTTTCCACTTGTATAGTATTATTGTCGTTATTATTTTCATCATCATCATTATCGTAATTGATTTTATCATTGTTAATTTTATTATTAATGATTTTTTATTATTAATACCATGAGTCTGCTTTTAGCATTAGGAACGCTGTGATGGTCATAAAAGAAATGCAGTTTAGTTCAGTCCCTGATAGCTAAGGCCTGTAAGGGCCCAGGAAATGATTTCTCCCTTGTTTTCTTTAAATGGAAATGCTGTGGGGTTTTTGGTGGTTTGGAGTTTTTTGGCAGGGGGAAAGAAGGAGTTTAAAGGGGGGTTTTGCTGCCAACATATTAGCAAATCTTGGTGTTCATGCAGGGTGCTCTGCAATTAACAGGAGCTGTGTAATTAACTCGTGTCACTACTGCATTATGAAAGGAAGTGCAAATGTCCTTGTCCCTTGGCAGGGGCAACTATGTGACAGCAAATTTGCTTTATAATAGCTGCTTGCACTGGGGAAAGTTGATCTTTTTTTTGCCCATACTTTTACTCTCCCCAAATCCACGAGGTAGGGAGTTCATGTATAAGTGGAATAGCAAAATACTGTGCTTGAGTCTGCCTATACTGAGTTGGGTTTATTATTTAAATTCCCAAGACAGAATTTTCTTGGTGTGCATCCTGTGGCTATATGTCCAGCCTGTCTGTTCCTGAGGCACAGGGTGGCAGTTGACCTTAGCAGGACATTCTGGGAAAATAAAGCTGAGAATGGCAGTCTGTAGTAGCATCTGTTGTTAAGAGATCTGTTTGTGAGAGAAGACTTTGGGGTGTATTTGATACCAAGGAATAACTTGTGGACTCTATCTCTTCCTAAATGACAAAAGCTGTTAATCTTGGGAGTCTGATTTCTCCCAGTGAAAAGGTACTTCTGAAATGGAAATCATCTTTTGCTGAAGTAAAAATAGCCATAATTTACGCTCATGCTGCATGTGTCTTTTTTTTTTTTTTTTTTTGGCTTGTTTCTGTCTTTTTTTTTCTATGTATGTTAGTTTTTTTTTCT
>WEIV01001341.1:3532-22841 GCA_013390005.1 Calyptomena viridis | reverse complement strand
TGGATAATGACATGTATCACATATCGCAAAAGTGGATTGATTTTTACTTTTGGGATTAATTACTGTGAGAACTAGGCCTTGATGTAGTTTCCACTGAAACAATGATTGAATTCTCATTGACTTCAGAATAAAAATAGTCTGATCACAGATGCTTAGTTTTACTGTTTTGGAGATATGTTTCTCATTAGAAAAAGTTTGCTTTTGTTAGTAATATTTATGGAGACAAAGGGACTGGGAGGATAGGTACTAGTTGGCTGAAGGTGATAGTTTTCATAATGAAATAGAAGATTCTTATATTTAATGAGTGGGAAAAAGAATGGCAAAAGGATTACAGAGATACACTCCAGATAAACAGTTCTGATAGTTGAATGCACCTGTATCTGAATTATTCCACTTAGCTGGGAGTCTGGCACATACGATCTAAAAGCATCAAGCATCGTATCTCTTCACCCTGCCAGTTCCTAAGACTAAGCTGTGAAAGTGAAGAATTGCAGCAGCCTGTAGTAAAGAGGATAAAGGAGCACCAGTACACGTGCAGGCAAAGAAAGCAGTAGCACTGGTGGAAATGACAAATAAAGTCCAATCTCTATTCACATCTGAGGGTTTGTCTCTAAACCAATATACATTGCTTGTAAAAGAGTGGTGACAGAGAAAAGCTGAGAGCATTTCCTACAAGCTTCATTTATTCTACACCACCAATGAGCTCCGTAGAGCTAATTTGTTGAGAGGGCTCTTCCAAATAGGGATGTACTTCTCAAAGTGAGTGTTATAAATGGCAATCATTAATAATATTTAAAGCAAATAGACTGTATCCTTATTCAAGGGATATGCTAATGTGGAAATTTCACAGGAGACTTAGATGGCTCACAACTTTGGAAATCAAATTACCTCCAGGATAATAGGAAAACTTTTCCAGTTTAGTAGGAAAAATTCCAGCATTCCATGAGCAGTGAAGCTATGCTGGGAGCTTTATGGTGAAGCTATGGAAGGGATAGCTCCTCTGTAAAGTTTCCTGCTGCCTGGCTTTTCCTGTTATTGTTGACACTGCAGCAGCAGTGCACTACCAGGTGGGACATGGGCATCTATATCCCATCACAGCATATTCTCTCTCAGGAATATCCTGACCTAAGCAGAGGAGGTGATTTTACTGGCAGTCTGAAATTTCCCTGTACATAGTTTGAGTATGTCTCTGGCTTATGTTTGCATTCCAGAATGAGGAATGTTTTTTCTAAAGGACTCATCGTAGTTGGCAGAAGCCAAAGCTATTTCAGTCTCTCTCCATTCCTCTTCCTTCTTAGCAGGTGCTGGGGCTGGAGAAAGCAGGGACTACTATTTCAAAGTCAGCTTGTATTAGACAAGGAAGGAAGGCAGGCTTGTGAAAGAAAATGTAGGAATTAAATGTAGAATTAAAAAACACCAATTACTTTATTGTATCAGCTTGGTATTTAATGCACTCCAGTGGAGTATAAAAGGACAGTTCCGTTTTAACACTTTATGGCTTTTTCAGGGAAAAAAACATAGAAAATAAGCAGGCAAAAGCGAAACAAAGCAGCTGAATTGCAGGGCTTCAATGTGTTTTAGTGATGCATTTCTGGAAAATAATTTTTCGTTTTACTGGTTGTGGAAAATGACTCATATGTCTGATGATTTATATCCTGCTGTTGTTGTCTTATCTTCATTTTTTGGCTCCATGTTACTTAATTTCTGTGTCATTTCTAAATGGAACAGAATGAACTGTGGTTTTCCCACCTACCTATCCAGGTCTTTTATCAACGTTTTTTAATGACTGTTTGGTAGTCTGTTACAAGCCTGCTAACAATTGTCAGTTCTTTATTCAGTCCTAGACGGATGTACATATATAGGTATGTGTGTGTATATTCATAAATGTATATATGTATGAGAAATACTTCAGCACTGATTAAGGATGAGACCAGTAGTTTTTTTACAGAAGATATTCTAACCCTTCATGTAGTTAATTACAAAATGTTTTCATCTGTGGAAGATGGAAGTGATGAGAAATTGAGAGTTTTCTTTAAACATCTAGAATTGAGTGGAAAACCTGTTGTTCTCTCTAGTAGCTTCTGCAGAGGGATCGAAAACCTTAAAAACTGTTCTATTCCCTTAAGGCTGTAGGGATTTTCTGTGGGGGCTGAGCATGTCTACCTGTGATTTTCTCAGCAGCTTCCAAGATCGGATGTGACTAGAAAAGCCCTTTGGGTTTCCAGAAACCCATGCAGATGAATTTGCCATTTTTTGCAGCTTATCTGACTTTGCTTTTGCCCTAGATTTCAGATAATCTGGACAACTATCATAGGTTTCACCCTTTATTAACAGAAAGCCAGTCAGGTCTTTTTCTAATCATCTATCAGCTATTGTCATACTGAGTGGTTCACCAGCCTTAGTGCAGTAGAATGAGTTAGGGAAATGCTATTATCTCTTGCTCTATAAGTTAGGAAGCAAGGTAATGGGAAGTAAAAAGCTTAAAAAAACTTCACAAAGGTCCACAGGATGTTGAGTAGATGCCTTGCTGAATGCAAGGCATTCAGGTAGACCCCCTAGGATTTCTAACTGCAATGGAGTAGCAAAGTGTTAGGCGTATAATAAAATGTCTTCTATATATCATGGGGAATCCTCAACTCAGAGTCAGTGGAGCACTGACTGGAATAGCAACGTCCCAAATTTGTGTGCAACTGTTTTCCAATGCCTCGTGATTGACTTTGTTGTGAGAACAAAATTTTGCATGTGGCAGTCTAATGCTCTGCTTTATTCCATGTTAGGCAGATGGAACAGGATAGTATTTTAACTGTCTTTTTTATCAGAGTTAAGGTAATAACTTGCCTGTAGTTGGTCTTGCTCTTGTACTCACGGTTTCCTCTCTTTTCTTTTTCAGTGAGTATGTTTTTGAACACATTAACTCCCAAGTTCTATGTTGCCCTGACAGGCACATCCTCATTAATCTCGGGACTTATTTTGGTAAGTACTGGATGTATTAATATCACTTTAAAATTTGATTTCACTATCAGAATGGTATTTGAGACTTTCTGCAAATTAATAAGTGTCTTTTTTTTTCCTTAAACTTATACTTCTGCAGCACATAAAATTTGTCTTTCTTTATTTGTACTTCTTTTCCTATGGGAACAAAAAAAAAAAAAGAGAGAAAATGTTTCAGTGCTGTGTCTTTGAAGAGAAGGTCTTGAAGAACAGTGTGACCCACTAACAACCCTAGAGTAATTAATGACAAGTGTTTGGACATTAAGTGCTTGCCTCAATAAGTACTACAGAAATGAACAAGGCCAGTAAAAGGAAGAGGAGGAGAGGTACCAACTATCTCAGATTAGTGTGGTCCTTTCAGAAAGGAAATGATTTAGTAGAAAAACGCCAGTTCTGGTGCCAAGATTCCAAGGGATAATTATTTCAGATATTCACTTCTTAGAATCTTTCCCAGTACATATCTGCCTATTTGCTTAAATGTCTATACCGTATATTTAATCCATTTAAAACCCCTTCCTGCCATATGTAATCCCTGAGGGCTTCTTTGTGCAAATTGATGCAGTGGCGTGAATCATAATACCATCACAATGCAGGAGTCCAAAGCAGAGTATTTGCTCTGAATTTTATTAAATGTCTTCATAGAAACAAACAGAAATAAAAAAATCTAAGAATCCCCATGGTGTACATAGGGAATCTTGCTTATATTGGGCTGTTCTTGTTTCCTCACTGCTGAAAGTTGGCTTACAACTTATACAAATTAATAGTATAGCATAGCACAGAACAGAATAGAGTACAATGATCATCTAGTCCAGCTGCCTGACAACATCAGGGCTGACCAAGAGTTAAAGCATGTAATTGAGGGCATTCTGCAAATATCTCTTACACATTAACAGGCTTGGGGCATCCACCAACACTCTAGGAAGCTTGTTCCAGTGTTTGACCACTCTCTCATAAAGAAGTTCTTCCTAATGTCCTGTCTGAGCCACCCCTGTCACAGCTTTGAACCATTGCCATGTGACCTGTCTCTGGATACCTGGGAGAAGAGATCAGTCCCTCCCTTTCCACTTCCCCTCCTCAGGGAAAGGTTGTCTTTGTTTTAGTCTTGTGTGTTCAATCAGTCTTAGGTATTTCATCTGAAAACAAGTTGTACACTTTTAAACTGGATACAAGTTGCAGACCCTCCCTCACCATACCAAAGTAGGCATGAAATCAGAGGACCAGTGATACCAAATGTACGTTACTATAATGTTAAATGAAAAGAGGAAAGAGAGACACACGGTCAGGGGCGGGTTCACATCGCCTCAGATCTGCTGGTCTCAGAGAAACCTGAAAGCAACTAGGATCCTAACTAAATCTTACCAGTTTGGTGTGGGAAATCCACACCTCTCACTTCCACATTGCCTGTAGCTGATGTAAACAAACAAACAGCATCCTTGACTACTTAATGCCCATGAGACTCTCATCACTTAGATGATTTCAGGTGTAAAGCATCAGGTGCATTGCTGCTGTGCTTTGCTCAGAGTTTCCTCATAGCAGAAGGCAATTACCTAATGTCTGCACCTTGGGCATTCATCATTCTTGTGTGGATGGAGCCCCAAAGCACAGGACAGAGCTCCAGAGAGATCAGCAGAACTTTCAGAATGGGAGTGGGAGCCAGACCTGTAAGACTTGGATTCAGTTCAGCAACTAAACAACTCACTCAGATGCATGGGGGGAAATACTGAATGCTACATTCAGTACTGTCATTCAGAAAGAAGAAAATGCTGGGCCCCACCATCAAGATGAGAAGGAATGAGAGAAATAACATGGGTTTCAAAGGCACAACTCCTTATTTTTTGCTAGAGAGCAAAGACAGCAGGAGAAGGTGGTGAGACAGTTTGTGCCCTATTGAATTACCATACAGAATAAAAACCTGAAGAGAGACTAATTTATCTGGAACTAAATTCTGTTTATAGCATGATTGCAAATGTAGGTACATTTTATACTGTAGTCATGAAGGCAAATTCTGAGGAGTGAGCTCAGGAGATGACTTGAGAGCGAGACATTTCTGAGTGCTGTACTTTGATGGAAAGTACAAGCAGAAAGTGGTAAGGAGTATTCAAGACACTGATATGAAGGAGCAAAAGTGCACCAATAGAAACCTTTCAAGAAGAGATCAGACTGAGTGAGCCTTAATGAAAAGAAATCACTTGGCATTGCATGAGAAAGTCCATTATGAACAAGTTGAAGTTCATAGAGTTGATGGAAGTAGAGACTGAAAGCCTTTTTGTTTTTGTATCTTCGCTACTGCTGTCAGTTGTTGTCTGCTGTTCACGTGCCACCATTCTAAGTGTGAAAAAGATATATAGGCAAGACAGGTAACAGCCAGGACCCCTAGATTGTAAGGACCAATGGAAGAGGCACTAAGCAGATGTGGTCATGGAAAGAAGAAACTGCAAGTTGAATAGGGCATCAGAAAAGACAGCTGATTAAGTTCCAGTGAGGTCGTGCTAGCCTGTCACTAGCTCAGTGGTGCTTCAGATTAATTACTTGTTAATCTTTCTGTCTATCAGTGGTCCACTAACGTGATGAATTGCCTGCATTGCCACACACTTATGTCAGACTACACAGCATCCTCAGTTCCAAAGGATCCTTAGTCCTTCTAATGGTATTAAGTGAAACTCTTTTATAAATTGAACATTCCCTTGTCAAATCTACATCACTGAGGTATTTTTCAGACTAGATGTACTAATATTTCTTGGAATTTTCCACCATATGGGCTGGCAGATTTTTTTCCATTATCAGTTGGCTGCAATTCCTAATCAGAAGGAGAAATCACAGCACTGCAGGTTATGAAATGATGGAAAATTCCATCGTTTCATAAGTGTGGTAACTGGTGGGAAAGTGATTGCTTTTCTTAACTCATGTTTGGGTCATGAAACAATGACTGCAAAGTTCAGTTTTGGGCAATTGCATGCTACAAAATACTGCTTTGCTAAACGCTACACTCCTATCTTATTTTGTCTCTTACTTTGTTTTAATTCTTCAGGAAAAATTCTGGCATTGCTGTAGGCAGTGTGTCTTAATCGAAGCAAGGATTTCAGACCTTTTTTCTTATAGCTCAGAACAATACAGAAAATAATTTTCTATCTCAAGCATTCTCCTTAGTTACATGACTACAGAACATAGTTTAAAATTAACAATTTATCATATTCTCTTCATCACTGCACTGTTGTAGGCATCAAAAACAGGTTTAGTTCAAAGTTATATTAGAAATACTGTATTGAAAACTTGGTTCCATCACAGTTACTTTTAAACCAGTAAAATACAGTGTTCTGTTTCAGAGAATACAATGAGCTGCATTGTATTCAGTGTCTGAGAGGCTGAGGTTTTCTACAGGTAAGGTAATAAAACTGTCATGAAACACAGCTGACGTCCAGTACATGCTGTGAACTGGAACTGTGTAAATGCCACTGAGATTTCTAACTAAAGCCACATATTTAACTTACAGTTATCACCAGAGTGAAAGTTGGTCACCAAGCATGGGTGGGACTTGCACCAAACTGATGAAGTCTCAGTTCTAACAAAGCACAGGCAGAAGTGAACCTTGGACTTGAATCTCCACCAAGAATGGCTTGTTATTCTATTTCAGAGCTTGGGACAGTAGTAAGAGTCTTCTGCTGCACAATGAGAAACATTCTACAATGAACAAATACCAGGTCTTTCAGATATAAGAGTTAGAAAGCCAGTCTGAAGAAGCAGAGCATGAGTTCTGAGTCTACACACTGCCTAGCGCTGAGCAGCTGGGCTGTCTGCTGCTACCTGAGTATGTGTATAGTATGTGAGAGTCCCAGCCTTTTGTAGCCAGTGGTACTACTACAGGAAGTCTGAGAGAGGACCTGAGTAACATGGGACTTGTCTTATTTTCTGCAGGTATTGATTATTCTTCTGCTTGTTTCATTACCTTTGTGTAGTCTGCTGCAGAAGGGCAGAAAGGTGACTGAGTTCTGGGTGTTGCCACAGATTCTGTGAAAGTCTGACAATTGTGCAGGGACAGTCTTTGATGGCTGAAAAGCAATACCTGGTAATTGTTGAAAGTTTCTGCTCTGTGCAGAGAAGGCTCACAGGTCAGGAAGGCCAGAATCATTGCAGGGAGTTCCTAAGAAACTGGAAACCCTTGCCAAGGAGCAAATGAGAGAGGAAGAGTCTGTCAGAAGGCAGGCTATAACCTGGTTCACAGACAAGAGAAGGATACCGTAACTAGCTGGGGTCTACACAGTGCTAAGAGAAGTATTATACTTAGTCCAGGCAATATATTATTTTCTTTCCTGTTTCTGTATTTCCAGAGTCAGATGACATAAATAGTTATTTATTTTTAATAAGCTGCTCATTAGCACTGCATGGACCTTATCCTGCTGACTCTTTGAGATGGGACTAGTGGGGGCTTGGTAATCAGGAGCAGAGTCCAAGAGGATACTGAATTATTGTATTTCATCCAGAATGAATGGGTCTGCATATCCTTCAAGACTGTCACTAATGACACTGAGCATAGACAGAGGTAAACAATTTCCTAGATCCAAGCTGGGCAGGACTGGAGGATCTGCTTGAGTCATTGGCTACCCCTAACAGCTAAATAAAACAGACCACAAGCTGTCTTTGTCAGAAGGCAAGTAGCATTTTATAGTCACATTCATATGGATAAATACTCTTGCCTCACAAAACAGGATGATCTTTTCCATACTGTCTACTGGAAACAGCCCCTGGGCTTTAATATCCCTAGAACACATGCAGTCATTGCCTGGGAGAGATGACACAGGCCAGGCAGTGTGCTGGCAAACAAACAGCATGGATGACTTGAGCCAGCCAAACCTGTGCTGGGGTCCCATTTTATTTATAAAATGGGCTTAACCGTGGAATCAAGTTCTGCTATCATTATGCTGTTCTCCAGAGAGTAAGTTTCATTTAAATGCGTTAGATCGGTTGTGAGCACCATTGCTATTACAAGAGTACTCCAAATCTTACTTCTCTGAGACCTGGAAGACTCATTACAAGGCTGAAAGAGAAATCTCAGCTGTGGAAGTTGCTAGCACACAAAATCCTTTACTGCTTCTGTTGAAAACTCCATACATGTACACTAGGAGAGGATGACAGAGAAAATTCACTCTTAAGAGAGGATGCCTGTCTCAGATATGATAAACAGAAAAGCATAATTCAAATAACTGATAGATATCACTCCTTGGTTCAGTGAGAACCACCATTGAAACCTTCCCTTGTGAAATAATGCATTTGTGATGGAATATCTGTTCTGAAAAACCAGGTGGGAAGATCAGATTACCAAGTGATGTAGAATGGATTTGTTGTTACACAGATAAATAAAATTATCTGGGATTGTTTGCATGTGAGAGCAGAGAAATCAAATACTCTTTCATTAAGCAATACCTATACCAGATTAAAAAATAAAAATTCTAATTTGCATTTCTAAACACACAAAACTGGAAATGTTCAGGACAGGGTGTTAACTTGGCCTTTGTGAACATCATGGTCTCAAAAATTCCCTGAGGGTTTGGGGGTGTTTGATCCTTGTTCCAGTTTGAAAGCACAGGTACCAGTTAGAAAGAGCCCTGAGAAGTTTGCCACTGGTGTGAAGGGGAGGAAATCTCTGAAGATGAGCTCCCCTCCCACTGTATGACAGAAGTGAGGCGGCCTTTTCTTTGAGAAGTGATGCAGAAATTATCTTTCTGATTAATTTTCTCTCTAACTCAGATCTCTGTCAATAGGTAATTAATCCTTACAGTCAGGTATTATTCTGCCAGATGATCTCTCATTTGCTGAACTGTTGACTCCACGTTGCTTTTAAACTGGATGATGCAATTAGAAGTCAAATTTGATTTATAGAAATCAGGTTTCAAACCAGCTGACACTGTCTGAGAAAGATGCAAAATTCTGCAAAGACAATTTATTCTTTTGACTTAAATATCAGATTACAGATTACCTCCTCATACATGATGAACAAATCCCTCCAAGCAAAGGCTTATGATGATGATGATGATGATTTATGGCTTTAATTTCTAAGAGACTGTATGCATTGAGATCTGTGTGGTGTTTCCTGGCATTAGATTAATTCAACATAGCAAATATTTTTCAAAGATGACATAAGCAATTTATGAGCTTTAATGCCATTTTTTAAAGTAATTAATGTATTTTAGATCTGGGGAGGCAGACTTAAAGCTGTCACATTTTTTAGCAAGTTCCTATTACTCTGCTGAACTGTAGCAGTGACCATATATATATGTGTGTGTGTGTGTGTGTGTGTGTGTGTATATATACATTCTTTGTGATTGTCCCCTCAGTTACATTGAAATGCAGCTTTCTAGCTGGTATGCATTTGTGCAGGGCAAGTGGGCTCAAGTGTGCTTTTGTGCTGCTCATTCCCTCTCTGGGTTTTACTGACTTTCCATATAAAACCTGATCATGATTGAAATAATAAGCAGGAATTTATTAGCACATTTTGGAAAACCTATTTTTTTCCCTTTTCTCAGAGGAAGTACAAAGCTTGTTAGATATGGTCTGTGTGAATTTTGCATGGCCAGTTTGGCAGCTGTACTCGAGTCCCTGACATACATTACAGTGACAGTCTTACTGAGTGTCCCTTGCCTCAGTGCAAGACTATAAACTTTCATTTCTAACACCCACTCCCTCTGAGGGTCTTGGGTGGATAAAACTGTGGCTTTCGTGCCTTGATTTGTTCAAGTTGCAAAGTTTCCAAAGACAGAACAGAAACATGTTCACAGCAGATCTGTGACTGTATCTTACAGCACAGCCTTTCTCTTATGGTCAGCCACATGCTTATGATGCTTTCTTAGATCATGAGATTTAAATTTGAAACCCTTTAGAAAGCGTGGTGTGCCTAAGAGCATGAGAACAGCTAAAACAAAGCTGGAGGAGCTGTGCCATCGCCGTCATGCAGAGGCAGTGGCGCGTGCCAGGGGAAGCACATCAGCAGTGTGGAGCAAGTGTTCCCTGACACTGCATCAGCATTCTGTCCTTGGCACCTGGCATTCCCACCTAGGTGCTGCTGCAAGCCCCTGCCAATGGAACAGTAACAGTGACAAACACCCCCTGGAGCCTGTGTAAGGAGGAGCTGTCCAGGTTGTGTGGGTTTTTGATGGTTTGGGTGGGAAGGAGTTCACAACGATCTGGATGTGTTTGTGTTCTGGTTTCTCTGGGACCATCTGTTCATCTTCCCAAGTGCTTGTGGCCCTTACGCGTTTGCATAGTCTGTCTGTCTTCTCTTGATCAGACTGATCTATTCTGTCCTGTTGATGTCTCCTAGAACAGCCATTAGATTTTTTCAGGGACTGAGTGATCTCCAGGCCTACCACACAATCTTGTGTGAGCTCACCTCAGGTGGTGACCAGCTTCATTCCCACTCCATTCTTGTGCAGCTAGGGTCCCTTTCCTCCATATGAATTCTCCACAACACATCTGAAATTAGGGGAAGCCACAATGCAGAATGCATTGGAGTAGCCTTTGGAGAGGAACATTTTCTTTCTATGCCAGAAAATGTATCTTCTGTTTTTCTCTTATGGAATGCTTTAAAGGGAGTGCGGAAAAAAGTATAGCTTTTCTACAGACAATCCTATGGAGACTGAAGTCAGTTCAATTGTCTAAAGGGGTCAAGAGAACTTAAAAAAACATTGTGGGAGGGGGAGTGTGGAGCTCAATCTGAACCTCTTTGCAGAGGGTAGACCCCTAAGAGGCCTTCCAGAGCCTGCTGGCCCACCAGAACCTGCCCAACATCATGCTGATGGTGCCCAAGATGTCAACATAATCCTTTCCCTTGTTGCTGATTGTGCCTGATTATAGTAAGAATTAATAAGTAACCTTTTTTTTGGAAGAGATTTTGTCAAAGCTTTCAGACTGGCATAACATATGGAGACACCGAGTAATATTGAAAGGTCAGAGATTGTTCATTACAATTTCTAGTGCAGTCACTATTATAAAGTACTGCCAAATTTCTCAAAACTCACTAGATTTGCTTTCATTTCAGTTGGTGTGTAAATGTTTGGGTGATGGTTCAAGTGGAATTTACCAATTCATTAGAAGGGTGTGTTCCTTCACAGTCTTTACAGTCTAAACCTTTTCCATATTTATATGAAATAGTCTTCATTTCCAGGTTTATGTGGTTTCCTGAAACGTGTAGTTTAACTGAACAATGTAATTTTTTTTTTAAAATACCAGATGTAAAATTATGTGTATAATTTCAATTATAAGGAGTTCTTTTAGGCTGTGAAATGATTTTCCAAGTAGAGCTCTGTAAATAATAATTTTTTTTCTGATTTGCTAGCTGAACCAAAAGTCTGAAAATAAAACGAATTCTGGATCAGCCCAAGTCAGCCAAACAAAACAAAACACAGTTCAGCTGGGGTAAAAACAAAAAATCCTAAAAGGATTCTGCTTCCTGGAGTTGTAATGTTTTTGGTTTGTTGGGGTTTTTTGTGTTTTTTGTGTTTTTTTTTTTTTAATTAAACTCATTGAATTCTTTTGGAAGGATTTGTTGAGGAAATAAGCAAACTTGCTTTTCCTCATTTTCCCGGACTGCAGAGGGAGCTGGGGAAAGACGAGGCGGGTTCACTCCTGACTGCACCATCCCGTCTGATGTCGGGCAGGACGGAGTTGTTTGGGGTTTTTTTCCAGAGGTCAATTTAAAGGAAGGATCCTAACAAGATTAAACGCCATTAAAAAAGAAATAACTTGAAATAAGGTTCTTCGGGTTTAAAAAAAAAAAGAATTTGCGCTGACAAGATTCGAGATTTTCCACCTAAACTCGGATCCCACTTAACCTCTCCGTTTGCTGGGGCAGGGGTGACACGCACAGGTCCCTCTCGGGATGCGCGGGCAGGGGGCGCGGACCGCGGTGGCTGGAGCTGCCTCTTCGCTTCTCGGGCTGAGGCGGGAGCGGGATGCGGGGCGGGGGAGCGGGATGAGGAGCAGGGTGAGGAGGGTGCTGGGGAGCGGAGGGAGCGGTGTGGGGCCGGCGGGTCTGACGCGTGTCTCCCTTGCAGATCTTCGAGTGGTGGTACTTCCGCAAGTACGGCACCTCCTTCATCGAGCAGGTCTCGGTGAGCCACCTGCGCCCCCTGCTGGGCGGGGTGGACAACAGCGCGCCCAGCGCCGCCAGCGCCGCCGGCGGGGACGCGGACTCGAACCGCCAGAGCGTCTCCGGTGAGCGGGACACCACGTTCGGCTTCCCTTACACTTGTTCCGTGGCCAGATAAAAGGCAAAGCTGCTCCGTTGTGTTGCTAACTACGTCTTTCCGAGTTCACGCAGTTCGTGTTGCTCAGGCTGCGTGGCTGAAACACTTATTTCCCCCTTGTTCTGAAAGCTCTGCTGAATTGCACGTGCCCTTTCTGCAGTATCGTTTGCCCAGGGGAAGGGCACAAGGATGCTTAAGGGACTTGAGCATCTCTTAGAGGAAGGGCTGAGGGAGTTGGGCCTGTTCAGCCTCGGAACGAGATGACTGAGAGGGAACCAACAGCAAAGTGACTGAAGGGAGGGTGTTGGGGAGGGAGCCAAGCAACAGGACAACATGCCGAGGGCAGAAACTGATGAACAGGAAGTTCCACCTGAATAGGAGGGAGAACTTTACTGCACGAGTGACCACACACTGGAATAGATTTCACAGAGAGGTTGTGGAGTCTCCCTCACCGGAGATGTGCAAGAACCGTCGTGATGCAATCCAGTGCCATGTGCTCTAGGATGACCCTGCTTGAGCAGGGAGGTTGGCTCAGGTGACCCACTGTGGTCCCTTCCAACCTGACTGATTCTGTGATTCTAGAAGCAGGTAGTATTTGTATTGAGATAATTTTGCATAGTAATGAAGTTGCAAGGAAAAAATAAATAGACAAAGATGTTAGGAATATCCATCTCATTTTGCATTACTTGATTTTTTAAATAATGTAAGTAGTATGTAAAGCAAATTTGAATTTCACTTCAGTAAGTGGAAGCATAGTGGCTTTTAATAGCTTAAGGGCTTGGTCTGTTTCTGACTCTGCTACCGATTTGATTTGTGACTCCAGGCAAGTCCTGACATAGTCAGGCTTTAAAAAAAGGGCTCCAGTTTAGGAGGCATGATTTCAGTCATGTGGGGCTGGATTTTTATGAGCTTCCAGGCATTCACAGCTCGAACTAGTTTCAGTGCAAGGAGTGAAGGTGTCTGACCCATAGCTATTCAAGCCAAAGGCACTTTGAGTCCAGTGCTGGGTTGCCTGGGGGGTGGTTCCTCTGAGAGACAGGCCAGCCTGCCTAAACAAATTAGCTCCCTAAACACTGATTTTTGTGGACTAAAGGAGTCCCAGGGGAACTTGTCTCCCTGCTTGGATGACTCGGCTACCTGGGGAGAACGAATTGAAAAATTAGCCCATGAGTGATGAAGATGCTGAAATACTATTGCTTCTGGCTTTAGTTGGAGATACTCACTGTTAAAGTCAGGGCAGGAGCATCTTGGCTTGTGTTCCTCATCTGTAAAATGAATCTTACCTATTTCAGACCTGGCTTGCTATACAGGCTGTAGTCTTATTATTGGAAATTAATTCAGCTTTCATTAGGGATGTGCCCTTAGAATCAATTATAATTTTATTAAATTTATTTCCTCTCCAGGCTTTTAAAATATGTTAGAATTATCAAATGAGGAAAAGTGGATGAAAAGAAAAAATTCAGTTGTGGAGAAAATACTGTTCAGCTGCTGAGGTTCCTGTGTCTGTACCTGGCGAATTTATTTCAGTGTGCATGAAAACAAGGAAACAAAAATTAGCTTTGAATTCACATGCTAAATAAAACCAGTAGCCTGAAAAAACCTGTTCTCTACAGAGTATTTCTACTTAGGGAAGCCTCTGTATATCACAGCAAATTCAGCTGTTGTCATTGCCATCTGAGGGGAGGCCGTGAATAGCAGCACTGCATGGTCCAGGATATTAGATTTGGGTGAACTGGCAGAAAGCTGGGATGACTTGGAAACACCTGTGTGTACTCATCAGTGTGCTCAGTCACACTTCAGCAGCTCTGAAATAACTCGCATCATTTTAAAGCAGAAGATACAGTATTTTGACTAATGAGGTTCACCCAAGCATCTTGGCTTTTTTAATATAAAGAAATAATCAAGGAGTGTATTTTTCGGTGCATTGGTACTGAGTTGGGACTCTTGTTGTCTCTGGAGAGAGTCTGTACAGGTAGCCTGTTATTCATGCCCTCGGAAAGATACCAGTGCTCAAAATGTGATCATTGCACAAGTATCTGAGAGGTTAAATTAAGGACATAGTTATATTATTAGTTCGTAATGTAATGGAAAACACAACCTTTTCAGTTTACCATGCATCAACACTAGGATATTTATTTCACTATCCAACGAGGTGAAGATGACTCTTTCTCTTGGCTCCCCATGTTTTCCTATGGTAGAATGTTGCAGTAGATACCTTTGTTCTTTAAAAAGATCAGAAGAAAGTTGTTTTACTGAGACTGGGTGTTTGCAGATACCAACATGAAAAGAAAAAGAACACACTATGTTTAAGTAGCAGGCAGATACCAAACCACCCACAGGACATGGAGGTGCTAATAAAAGCCCTTCTTCACCCTCTGTATTTGTTCCCCAGTTCCACCTTTCCCCACTACCAGGCTAAAATGTTTCATAATTTGGATAAAGCATAACTACTTGAATTTAAATAAGATGAATGAAAAGAAGGGTATCACTGCAATCAAATAGTTGCTACCTAATCTCGTTGGTTGCAAACAGAAGAAGCTGAGCCACTGAATTGTACCTCTGGAACTGAGAAGTCTGATGTTGATTTAATATTTACAGTGGTTTGAAAGTCACATTACATAAAAACTGTCGGAGTGAAGGTTGTCAGACAGCCATACCCTGTGGCTGCACAACAAGGCAGCTGAATGTCGATCACTTCTGCTGAGTAAACCAGTGGAGCTTTCTAATATTAGCTGCCTGCTGAAGTGGGTAGTTGAAAGATAACCAATGCACTCACTTTTCTCCAAAATCTGCCTGTTCTGTGTCTATGTCATGCGTTGAGGGCCCACTTGCTATGCCACTTGACTAGTTTTTGTGTAGCTGAAGGTGTCGTTATGTTGCTGCAAATAATTTATGTAAAGTGCTTTCTGTCCATGCCACCAAAGCCTCATAATTAGAACTGGGAGCAATGTCCATGAGAAAAGAAAATGGCTTGACTTTCTATTCAGTAGTTCTGTTTCTTTTTTTAATGGAACAGGCCTAAAGGGAACAGGCATATACTTACCATAAAGATACCCTTCTGGCTCAATATTCTATCAGGAAACTGTTGTTGTGATATCTTTAGAAAAGATGTCACTAAATTTACATTGTGAAAAATGTGATGGTTGACTTTTGTTAGTGGAAAGCAGCTGGTGAAATGATGGAGAGCCAGTGCTACTGATGAGATTTTGCAGAGAACCATGTGAGGAGTCATCCAGTAGCAGATGTGTGGTGGAATGGCATGCTGCCTCTCAGTGGGTCTTTGTGCAAGTACTGTGTTTTATTCTGGTCTCACTTTCAGTGGAGTGAACTCTCTGTGTTGAAATTAAGAGAATAAATCTGGTGTTAAAGGAAAAGCCAGAATCGAGACCTCACCATTTCAAATGCTATAGAAATTGATTATAGTTTTTAGTTCTGCTTTAAATTACATTTTTGTGGTTTTTCATATCTATTGCTTCTTGTAGAATTCCCCCCTGAGGGAAATTTATAAAATGCTTTTAATGTTCCCAAACCTTTGCAATGCAATGAACTTTTCTCTGCCAATCAACTTCAGCATCTGCTTGCAAGTTAAGAAGAACAGCAGATGTTTGCATGGATTTTTTTTTTCACGAGCTAGGGAAGGATTAAATTTGGCAATTGTAGCTGAGATTCTCAGTGATTTACAGCATTAACTGGACAGTGATGCTTTTCTGTAGAAATAACAAGTCTGTAGGGACTGAGTTAATTGCTGTTTTTCAGTGCAATAACCCAGCATGATCCCTCTTCAGTTCTGCATTATGGTAAATGTGAGTCCTGGCACTAATCAGTATTATCTTTTCATCTGGTATTTGGGGCTTTGTTAGTGATTATTTGTCTGGAATGATTGCATTTGTTGACACTAATTTATAATTAAATTATTCTTTAAGAAAGGAAGAACAGTCTGGTTACCTGCGTCTCAATGCTCTTGATTATTTTTCTATTTGCAGCTATAAAGAAGAAGTCATTTGATAGAGTTCATTATATGGTAACTGATGTTTTTGATAAATCTCAAGTACCATTGTAATTTGGGAGACATTCATTATTGTGCATTTCTGTTTCTTACAGAATGCAAAGTCTGGCGAAATCCTTTAAATCTGTTCAGAGGAGCAGAATATAATCGGTAAGTGCTACGATATTAGAGTTTTCAGGCATGTACTGGGTTAAGGAGCTTAACTGTACTTTTCCATTAATCTAACTCAGAGATGGAAAAACAAAACCAACTGTGGATGCGTGCACTCACGCCAGATTTTTCTGTAATTCGTAAAATGTTTCTGAATGAAAAGGAATTTAAATTCATGCTGATGCACTTTTAAATTGCAGAAATCTGCAATTTTTTGTGACCTTATGAAAAGAAATGGAAAAACCTAAGTGCAGTGTATCTGGTACTGTTAATACAGCAATGCTATTCAAATCAGTTATAGCAAACAACCTAATTAATTAGATGTAGGTGTCATGTAGTCTTGATGTTTGAATATATGTATTACCAATTTCCAGTGTGTACTTCTCAAAATCCACATTAGCTTAGGGTCAAGTACTGTTGTTCCATCACAGTACAGTGAAATGCAATCTATATTGGTTAGATTAGCTGGATGAACTTAGTTGGCTTTGCCCATCTCTAAGGTCTAGGATTCTTTTCTAGATTTGTTCTACCAAGTGTGACCTCATTAACCAAAATGTCTCTATGTTGGCATGTTTGCAGGTATACATGGGTAACAGGGAGAGAACCTTTGACTTACTACGATATGAATCTTTCAGCACAGGACCATCAGACATTCTTTACATGTGACACAGATCATTTACGACCTGCAGATGCTAGTAAGAGACCTTGTGAACAACGTTTCTGCTAATAGATTAATGATTGTTTTACACTGATCCAAGAAAAATGCAGACATGCATTCTTTCATCTAGATAAGGAAAGGCAAAAGTTTGATCATGCCTGAAAAGTCATTGCAGTTGAATTTATAGAATTCTAGACCTCAACAAGTGTCTACATAAACTACCTAAGTTATGTTGCTCTGTTGTTTACTGTGTTGCTGAAGTCATTCAGGGTATCATTTGCAAATGTAAAGATTTGGGGTTTTTTCCTCTTTCTTGCAGTGGCTTCAAACATGTATAGCTTAATTTCCCTCCAGCTGCAATGTAGTATGTTGGGTTACATTATTCAGGTCTCATTTAGACTATACTGGTAAAAGAGAGAGTGCTGATCTAAAACTCGAGTCCTGTGTTTCATCTCCTGGTATAATTAGAAGCTCTGCAAAAAATGGGAACAGCAATTTGCAACTGAATTTGTGTAAGCAGCTTTAGTTATGTTAAGCCTTTACTGTTAAGTCCACATACAGACTTTGGTTTGACTAAAAATGTACAATAATGATGTTGATCATCAGAATTTGCCTCTGAGGAGATAAATCTTTATCTCTTAGGAAGGGAGAGGTACTGACAGTTGGGTGCTCCATTCTGAAGGCATAATTACAAAAGAGAACATATTGTGCTTTTTTGACACAGAATAAACATGAATCCTATTTTCTGAATTCAGTGGTCTAATTATGAGGTGGTTTTATTAACCTCGATGTTACTTCCATTTAACATTCACCTAAAGCAACAGCACAGTAAGGAACTAGAGTAAGAATCCCAACTATGCCTGTATTGTTTTGTTCCCCCTGGAATCTACTATACCTGTAGGAAATAGCTGCTTGTCACCTCTGTACTTGGCAGTACAGATAGTATGATCTGTCATCCAGATTTTCTGATGGAAAAAAGTTTAATTCAATGAAAAGAAAAAACGTTGAGTATTTTGGACAAAAACTTCTATTCATTATGTATCTTTCTGAATGACTGCTGAACTGCATGAAGTGCTGTGTAGTGAGTCTGGCTGTTGTTACAGTACAGTAGATTCTCTCCTTGTTAATGCTGTAATGACTGATGTACCCCCATTTGCTTTGTTTATTGAATAGTAATGCAAAAAGCCTGGAGAGAGAGAAACCCTCAAGCCCGAATTTCTGCAGCCCACGAAGCTTTGGAATTGAATGAGTGAGTGGTTGCAGTATTAACATTTATTTCCTGTCTTTTAAAAAATCCATTTGATAATAGTTTAAGGCAGGAGGGTTGTTGCAGTGATTTTTAACCATGGTTACAGGCCTGTCACAGGACGGCCTACAATAGAAGGATAAAAGCATGTTGTGCCAGCTACCTAGAAGATCCTTAGGGCAGTGATGGCAATGGGAGTCTTCCTGTTGATGTCAGTGAGCTGTGAAACAGCATAAAAAAAATGTTAATTAATGTGTCTCCCGATGAACATATGAAATATGCATTTATGGGGTGACGAGTTCCTTTTTGGACTTCTCAGTTGTCATGAACAGAAGCTAGAAAGAAGGGATTCATAAACATCTTCTGAATTACACATTTCATAGTACAAGAGAATATAATGTAGTTTTCTGGGACTTTTGGTCTTTGAGTCCATTACTAATTTTCTCAATGAGAAATGTATACACACAAAAAAACTCAGTGCTGGGATGCTTTACTAGTGTGGCAGACTGTATAAATGTTGCTAAAGTGCATGAAGTGAAGTTAGTCTCTTAGATTGCTGAGAGAGATTACTGAATTCTAGAATTCCATAAAGTGGTGCTTCATAGTTTGTCCTTCATGTCTTTCATCAGACAAGAAAGAGTTGTTTATTCTTGTACTGTGACTTAAGTGAGTGGATGCAGCAAAAAAGGAAGAAGTGGGCTATAGGCCTGTCCTGTTCTACTCACATATTACAGAATTACAGAATGGTTGAGGTTGGCAGGCATTTCTCGAGGTCATTATCCAGCCTCCCTATTCAAACACAGCCACCTACAGCATATTGCACAGGACCATGTCAAGCAGGCTTTTGAATATCTCCAAGGAGAGAGACTTAGACAGTTTGGACCAATGCTTGGTCATGTTTACAGTAAAAAAAGTATTTCTGATGTTCAGGGGAACCTCCTGTGTCTCATTTTGTTCCCATTGCCTCTGGTCACTGGGTACCACTAGAAGGAGACTGGCTCCATCCTCGCCCCCTCATTTCA
>WEIV01001339.1:49593-106735 GCA_013390005.1 Calyptomena viridis | reverse complement strand
AATAAAGAGGTACATTCTGTATTATATTGTAGGCAATCTTTTTTTCAATAGAGTGAGCCACACAATCTTGTAAAGAATGAGCCTGTATAGCAATATAGACAGAACAACTCCACTCCCCACAAAGTTTATGTAATCAGTAAGGTTGTCTGTGAACACAATTAAGGACTACATCTAGTGCAGCTGGAAGAAGAAAAAAAGAACTTTTTTTAACAATTGGCTGAAAGAAATAGTTCAGTTGGATTTTTTTTAATATCTATGCTTTAAAAAAACCATGCTTATCATACTACCAAAATAAGCATTTTTAGTCATTACTTACACTCCAGAATTGATGTGCTTTTCATGTACATGGCTCATTAGTAAGTATATAAACTCAGTGACTCATTACCTTCTTTCCAATAAACATTTCAGCAAGAATGCACTGAAAGCATGGATGATTACTATTAGTACAGTAATAATATACTACTAACTAAACAGTGCTACATTAAATATATTATGTAGAGTTGAAATTTTGTATATGTATTATGGACACACAAATGCCACACTGAAGACTACCACACAACTCAGAATGTGTAGTACTATTATAATGCAGGTGTGAGCCATTCTAAAATTAGCAACATAATAGGTCTTTATGCTGATTGATTAAATACAAGTAGAAAGCCACCATTAATAGGTTTTAAATTACAAAGATAATTTAAAAATAAAATTAACTCCTCTGATAGAATTAACAGATTCCTTTCTCATTTCAATGGATTACCTATACATCTAGAGAGTAGGGACAGCAAGGGATTTACCTACTACTCATATTAATACTAATGTTTCAATTTAAAATGTAAATCATAGCACTGAGTGAATAAAAGACTGGTCCAAAACAGTAGTCCAAATCTGCAAAGAACAGATACC
This sequence comes from Calyptomena viridis, assembly GCA_013390005.1. Taxonomy (NCBI): domain Eukaryota; kingdom Metazoa; phylum Chordata; class Aves; order Passeriformes; family Eurylaimidae; genus Calyptomena; species Calyptomena viridis. Next base: position 105,835 of record WEIV01001339.1, on the reverse strand, counting down.
TCAAATATCCTACAATTTGTACCAGATTTGAGGACTTTTTTTTAATACAGCTTTTGTGAAGAGGTCAAGTACAACAGCATATACATGGCCCAAAGAAAAAAGGGAAGGCATTTAACCTCCCTCTGTCTCACCTTGTTCAATACGTGTGGCCAGATATAACATTTCTCCCTGAGCAGCCAGCTGATGAACTGACAAAGCTGCAAAAAAAGGAAGGAAAAGCATGTGTTACACACACTAGTTTTCATTCTACTCTATTTGGAGCTGAGCATAACATGTCCATTGGCTCAAGCAGCACTGAACTTAATTTGAGAGTGTAGATAGGTTTCACCTTATACTCTGATCTGAAATCACTCTCTTATAAACTGAAGTTTTCAAAAAGTTTAATAGGCTTAGGTAATTTTTAACTAGCGTACAAGTCAAACTTTAAATCAAAGTTGACTTAAAACACTAACTCTTTACAAAGCAACATGTTCTCTTCTCTGCTGCCTGGTCAGCAACCCAAGATCATATTAACACCATTTATCAAATGAAAATAAACATCTTTTGATAAATTATGGAAGTCTAATTTAAAAATTACATCTAAGACATCACATGACATCAGGAGACCTCTCCTGCTGCTCAGCAAAGAAAACCTCTATTGTGACTCTCATTTGCTACAATATGGCATAGATCAGACATTACAAAACTATATACAACTTCACAGGGTAAGAAAAATATTGTGGCATCTTTTTTTCCTTAATATAAGGTGCCATGTACTAAAAGCAAAACAATTTATAAGAGATTATGAAGAAAGAGATCTGATTCCACAGTAAACTGCATGAGTGTATGGTTTTCATAATTGCAACTTGGAGCAGGCCTGAAAGATGCACAGGAGGGAATATGGAATAAATTATGCACATTATATAATAACAATATCAGCTAATATTTACACAAATGGTAAAGGTTCACTGTTCTCTTCTTAGTCAATAGCTGAAAGTTTCAGAAAGACAGTGTTATTTTATTCAGAGGCCTACACTGCACCTCCAGATTATTTCTTCCCATGTAAATGGCTTTTTAAAAAAGCTGACTTAGAATCTATAGAGGAAATAATTTACAGCTGAAGTAAATTACAGCAAGTTAAATTATAAAGAAAATGCTTGACAACTCAGAAAAAATCCCACCATAAATAATACTATGTCTGATTTTCAAGATCTGTGGTAATCATATCATTTGCAGTATTCTGTAGCACTTGCCAATCATCTAATTTCAATAAATTTTACAAGATGCAAAAGTTTTGAAAACGTGTATGAAGCACATTAACTTACAGCTTAGAAAAAATCTTTACCTATAGATTCTTTCTGGAAAATATACTTTAGTCATTAATCTACTACAACAGGGGGATGAGTATTTTGTGGTTGGAATAATGTGATATTAGACAAGACCATCTCAGTGTTTTCTTCCTACATTAAATTTCATTGTAATATCAAACTAAAAATTGGAAAAATCTGTCAAGCATTCAACATACAATTCACAAANAGAAGGATACTTACAATTTACAAGCAGAGGTGTTGTAGAGACTTCATTTCCCCTGTGTTTGTTAGTTAGGGTAGTTGATTGCTTTATTGGTGAGAAATGCTTAGTAGTTGATGGAGTATAAACATGTCTTACTTGGATACCAGGGGAAGGAGAAGTGTGGCTGTTGCATTCAGCTACATTGAACAACAAACACAGACAGGATTTCAGTACTAATAAGAGTATTAAAAGCAAGCCATAGTTTCTAAGTCAAACTGGAAAGCACCAGTATCACAAGACCTTTAAAATCCATGTTAAGAAAGCTTTGTGACATGTGCTTTTTCCACTGTGTATTGTGAAAGATGAATAAAGGGCTGCATTCATTTTTAGTACAAAACAATGCTGCTACCTGAGACATTCAGTATGGCATACTGTCACCCTGAGACAAATCGGTCTTTGAATGAGGTAAGCCTTTGTCTAGATTTTTCAATGTGCCTGGCATGGACTTAGGAGGTATAATGGCTCCACTCAACCAGTCATATCCTTACAGACAATAACATGGTGCAGCTCTGGTCAGACTTGCAGGCAGGTAACTGCTTAGCTCGTGCCTCTGCCTGCTACCAACCTGTCCACTGCATGGGTGGAGATGACCTTCACCAACTTTCTTCACCAGGGCTTTTCCTACTCCTGGGTAATATTTTAATGGCATTATGAGTGCCTTATGAATACTTATCTTGCAGGAAGAGAGATGTTCCACACTAACTTACATAAAATGCAACAGCACGTCACCACTTAGAATTTAGGAAGTTATTCAGTGCTGATGTGTTCCTTTGTACTAAATTTTCTTGATTTCTCTTAGAAGCTAGTGGTACTTTACTACATAATACAGTTATACATTGTCTTGGCTTCTAATTCTCAAAAGCAGCTTTTGTTTTTGAGAAATAGATGAGAAGCCAAGTAATTTTCCAGAAGCTAACTGATTAAATACTAGGAGGACGTATTGAAGCATTAAACTGCACATTGATTTGACACCAGTGTGCAGCAGTAATTAATGACTGGAAGCTAACTAACATGCACATTGAATTAACACCACGGAGAACTTTATGATCATAAACCCAAGTGCAAATTCTTGGAAAGAACGAATTAAAAGCAGTGGAGCATAACAGGATGAAAATGAAACTACATTTTGTTTGCCAAACAAATAGGTACAGCTGATTTCACCAAATTAAGAGTCCTACCACAGATTTTTGACCTGTGGTCCCTGGGTCTGCACAGCTGCTTCTAAGGGATTTACAAATGTTACCTAAGAGAAACAACCCTGTTGCTGATGGGTCTTAATTTGCCACTCAGACCTGTAAATCAAAGAAGTCTGAAAACTAGAATGGCTGAACTGCAGCCAAACAATACAAATTAGTGAAACCATCAAAATTCACAGTAGGCCTGTGTTTGCATTTGTTACAGGAAATGGGTGGCATTCAACCTCATTAAAAATACACCACTAATAGTGTGAAATACAACAGCAAGCATCAGAATCTACAAAAAGGGGAAATAAATGGAAGTCCTAATTTAGTTCTATATCAATGTCCCCAGCCATGAAAAAGCATGGATCAATTCTGATGAAGCTGCCTAGCAATGGCTGGATCAGCCTGGATACAGGCAGGGATACAGAACTAGAGCAGCATCTGCTGTCACGTAGTGTGAAGCTGAACTGGCAAGCCCATTGCTACAACTACAAGCTTTGTACAGCCACAGCGATAAAACAGACAACCACAAGACCTATGTTATTTTTTTCATCATACTAGTGAAAAGATAAAACATGCTGCTGAAAGCTTTCAGTAGTGTTTTGCGACGATCCATACTGTTGCAGGACATGCTACAAAAATGTTTTCATGATCAGCATCAGATCTTATTAACCTAGAGACTTTCTGTGCCACTGCTTTTTCAATTAAAAAAAATTAAAATGTGATTTAAAAAATAATCTTGGAGGAAACTGATTTTATAGAAATATTTTATAGAAATATTCCATTAAGTATATTATAAAAATGTTAGAGGATCAAAACATAATAGCCTAACAGGATGACACAGTCCAGAGATAACAATTTGTACCATAAATTCAACCTTTAAATAAGACAGATGCAACTTCAAGGTCCGAGTTGACTTGGTCTTGAATATTTTTACTGTCCTCTTCATTCAAAGATTTCACAAATCGCGAGCAGACATTCATATCAAATCTATTGGGCAAAATGAATTTCATTCCCATGGTGACACTCTGAGTTGGGCCCTCCTCTGTGCTGGAGTCAAGCTGATGCTCCACTTTAATGTCTGACATGGTCGGAAGGCTATAGCTCGTGGTACATTCTTCCACAATTAACTGGGCCCCAACATCTAAGTTAGTTGAAGATGCCATGGCCTCAATCACATAAAAAGTTTCACACAAAATGTTTCTTCATAATTTCCAGCCAAGTCCGATTCTGTCCAGCCAAGTCCAATTTTTTGAACCACCTGCAATTGAACACACATAACACAGGTTAACTACATTCTGGTAAAACAATGAATAAAAATACACCAAACTTGCCTTCATTTGAGCTTATGGCATTTGGTTTTGACAGCCAAAACATCAGTGAAATATCAACCTTGTCGCTGTCACAAGCTAGTGACCTAATTCTCCATTTACATTTTATTACACAGATGTTTAAACCAAATTCCGTAATGAAGCCAGTAGGAGTTTCACCTAAGTTCTAAGTGATGCTTCAGAATATTTGTCTGGTTGCAACAAAAAAGCCCACACCACAACCAACCAGGTTTATACCAAGCCAGGAACAAGATACAAGATGATTTTATTCCCTAAAAACAGCACACTTGAAAGAAAAGTTAAAAGTGATTTTAAGTCCCTTTATGTCATTTTGCAACCTGCCTAAAACAAATGGCTTCTAGCACACACGTAAGAAAAAACCCAAATCCCCCTCAGATCGATGACAGCAGACACCAGGGGCTCGCTCACGGTACCGCGGGAAGCCTCACGCCGGGCCAGGCTCCGCGGCAGCCTCGGGCACGCCGGGAGCCCTTCCCGCTGCGCGGAGACAGTCGGCTCCGGGACGAAAGGCCCGAGAGTGGGAAGCACCCACCGCACGGAAACCGCTCCCGCCTGGNGGCCCGCGGGCGGTAGCGTGACTCGGCGGCGGCCGCCGCTCCCTGAGACGCGGCGCGGGCGTTCGCAGCCGGTGGGCCATGGCCGAGTACAAGCCGGTGGTGGTGCAGACGTGCCCCAAGCTCGGGGAGAGGATCACGCAGGACACGCTGTACTGGCGGGGGGACAAGGTGGGAAGCGGCCCGACAGTCGTAGTTACTAACCTGGAATTTTTTTTTTTAGCTCATGCAGTAATTTCGTTCATGCAATAATTTCGGACACGCGTGAGTTAGGGTTTTTTCTCATCAAAACACGTAATTAATGGGTCAGTTGTAACGCGTGTATTGGAAGAAAACTTATAAAAGCCGAAGTAGCCTGACAGTAAAGTAAAATTCAGTATCATTGTAATTAAAAACCGGTTGGTTTCTGATGGAGCTTTAACTTTATGTAGGAAGAACAGTTTTTATTTTGCTGTTTGTGTGTTTGCTGGTGTTCTAATGTGTATTTAATGACCTTTACCACAATTGTTTTAGACGCCTGTTCAGATAAAGGAATTCGGTGCAGTAAATAAAGTTGACTTCTCCCCAGTCCCGCCATATAACTATGCTGTCACAGCCTCCTCAAGGGTAAGTGGCTTTTCTGAGGTTTTTGTGCTCTTGTCCTTGTGTCGATGTCATACAAGAGAACTTAACGTCATCTTGTTTTGTCAGATCCACATTTATGGTCGTTACTCCCAGGAGCCCATCAGAACATTTTCCCGCTTCAAAGACGCTGCGTACTGTGCCACGTACAGGGACGACGGGCACCTGCTCGTCGCTGGCAGCGAGGACAGCAGCATTCGCCTCTTCGACATCAGTGGAAGGGCACCCCTGAGACAGTTTGATGGTCATACTAAGTAAGACACCATTGTTTCTTTCTCTTATGTGCGTAAGCTTGCTTGCCGTGTTTGGATGTTGGACTCACAGAATGGCTTGGGTTGGAAGGGACCTTAAAGATCACCTTGTTCCCAACACCTCTGCCACAGGCAGGAATACCTCCCACCCGACCAGATTGCTCAGAGCCCCATCCAGCCTTGAACACTTCAGGGATGATGCTTCTCTGGGCAATCCATGCCAGTGCCTCACCAATGTGTAGCGTCTATATTCTGTTTTCATGTCTCCTTCACATGTTGCTGAAAATCTGGGTAGTACTGATCTACGTAGCTTGCAGCTGTCTCATGCAGATCTTACTGAAAAGTGGATTTTTAAATTAAATATCTGAGTGAGTTTTTTTAAAAATTCTAAATGTGAATACGGAGAAGAGTAAATACATTTTCTGTTTCTGGTAGGTGTCTGTTGATATGTTGGGTGGATATAGGCTTGTGACTAAATGGTGCTGATAAGCACATTTTGATTGATGCTGGCACGAAAAGAGTTCTAGAAAACGTCTAAACAAAAACAACAAAGAAATATGCCAGGAAGAGAAGAAATCTCTTAAAAAACCTTAAAAACAAAAAAATAAAAAGGGTCTGGTGATAGGGTGGGGAAGGAGTCAGAAGAGAAGTTCTGTGTATCAATGAGGAGACTATGCTAATGCTTCAACAAATTGCTGTGATGTGGAAGACCAATGCATATTTTATCTGTGTAGAACAATGACAACACCCCTTTCAGTGGGGTGAAGCACCCAGGCTAACCTTGCAAGTGTTTCTGTTTGAAATCTGTGTAGATCAGGACAAGGTTAACTGCTGTAAGACTTGTGTATCTGTGTTTTTGTCAGTCATTCTGTGTTGGGATGTTACAATGAGAATAATGAGAATAAAAGATTTAAATCAGTGATTTTAAAGGACAAGAAGATTGTCCAAAACAGTTGTACTTTAAACTTATTTTAAATTTTTCTTAAAATTGACTGTTGTAAATGTTTCCTAAAGTGCTAGCACACACACATCTAAATAACAAATGCAGAATTTAGAGCTTTGAATGAGCATCTTGTAAAACATGTAAGGCATGTCATTTCAGTGCATGGGTAAGCATCTGTCAGCATGACCCCTGTCTGCTTGGAAATACAAAAACTAGTGTGTTTTAACCTCTAAAATGAGGCTTTCTAACTTCCAATATAAAACACTTTGCGCTTTTAAGTTAAAGTACTTTGGTCAACTCTTCATACAGATTAACTTCTTGAAACATATATGTATTCTAACTTTGGATATTGTGGACTTTGTTTTCTAGACCAGTTCATCTAGTGGGTTTCCTGTCTGATAAGTACAGAATATTTTCTGGTGGTGATGATTATTCGTCAAATTTGTGGGATATTCCGAGTGCCACAGAAATCGTCTCATATAGTGAACATACTGACTATGTGAGATGTGGCTGTGCAAGTAAAGTGAATGCAGATGTCTTTATAACAGGTTTGATTTTATTTTCTATTTATGCTTCTTTTGGATTGAATTGAAGAAAAATGGAAAAAGAAAATTTTTTATATAGTAGGATCTTGTTTATTGTATTGTAATTATGGAGGATCAGTCTTCCTGTGCCATGCCTACTGTGTTGCTTCCTTTTTTGCTTGCTTTTTAAGCTTAACGCTGATGTTTTGAGAAACTCAGCGTGAACGGAGTTTTAACATCTTTTTGTTTTAGCCTATTAGGGTTAACAGAGCTGTTGTGACTAGCTTTTGGAAGTTAAGAAAGTATTATGAATATATTGTTGAATATCCTTGAATTACCACAGTATGAATGTGTGGTAAACTGCTGTGAAAAAACACTAGTATTCCTTACTTCAGGAGGCAAAAGAGACTAGGTTTCATTTGGTTTCCTGATATTTATTGCTATAAATATGCTTGATTAATGGAAGTGAAATAAAATTAAATTACTTTTAAGGACAAACACAGAACTAGCACTAGAATTAGAAAATATATGTGTTCTGAAAGGTATAAACTAGCCAAGATAAACCACAAGATGTTTTTAAATGTATAATTTAAAACTGTTGCTATTAGCCAGGAGCTTCTTTAGATTGTAGAACGTGGCTGAAATAATTGAAATTATGAAACTGAAGCTATTTATGGTGGTGTTTGTAGGTTCTTATGATCACACTGTCAAACTGTTTGATGCACGAACAAAAAGTAGTGTCATGACAATAGAACATGGCCATCCTGTGGAGAGCGTGCTTCTGTTCCCTTCTGGTGGACTTCTAGTATCTGCAGGTAATTCAATAAGTCAAATTTCTTTTCTGTGGTCCTAATTTGAGAAATACTTCAGCTACTTATTTTTTTGTGTGGTGTTTTAATTTGTTAATGAAGTGGTAAGTGATGTAACAGTTGGCTTTCTCAACTGTCTTCTTTAGGAATCTGTTTATCTGGAGGATGCAAGAAGGGGTCTTTTCTTTTTGTCTGTTTTGATATTCTTGTGGTTGCCCTATCCAAAGAAAAGACATCTTTAATGACAAAAGACAGACTTTAATTAGTCCAGTGCTAAAGTGAAGGAATGAACATACTTAAGAAGGTTTGAAAAGATGGAACCGTTGTGTCTTCTCTTAATGTTGACAAGTTTTCTTAGTCTTTTCCTACCATTGCATCACAAGTCCTGTAACCCAGAGGTTTATAGATTTCTTTTTTGGTAGAGAGTATTTTGAGTCATTCAGCTCCATTCAGAATGGCCTAAAAAAAGAGCAGGCTTGGGATATATATATTGTCCCAGGAGAAAGTCATAATGCAAGAAGATGGTGAATACGTACAGAAAAATGTTATAAAAGAGGACTGAATTACTCTGTGAAAACTTCTTCAGAGAAGCGTAAATGTGTACGTATGTAAGACTGTTTTCTGTGTTACTTTTTCATAGGAGGTCGATATGTCAAAGTTTGGGATGTACTGAAAGGTGGACAGCTACTAGTTTCACTTAAAAATCACCATAAAACTGTAACTTGTTTATGCCTGAACAGCTCTGGACAAAGGTTGTTGTCAGGATCCCTGGACAGGTTAGTATATTTTGTGGCTTTGTTGTGATTTAAATTCTTCAGGACTTTTTTCCTTTGAAAGCAAAAGATTTGTCAGTCTGTGCATGGTTTTTGGGCTTTATTCGAGAACTTGTTTTGGTATGTCACTCTGAAGATGTCCCTATTTATCACAGGGGGCTTGGTCTACATGACCTTTAAAAGGTCCTTTCCAACTCAAACTGTAGTATGATTCTATGATCTACCTTTACCTTTTCTTCTTACTAACCTGAATGTCAGTAAGGATTGCAAATGCCATTTAGGAATGCATATGGGGAACTTCTGAATAAGCGTTTTTTTTTTCCTTGTAATCTCTAAACTGACCTTTGCAGTCTCTATAAAGGAACTATTCTTTCCTACAATTTAAATTGCTAAAAGCATATTAGTATTCACCTTTAAAAAACTTGAGTTTTGTGTCTTGCTGCTTTTGCTTTTTGTACCCAAGAAACATGACCTCCTTGCTTTTTTGTTTGATCGGTTGAAGTTGTACTGGTACTTCGTCTGTTGTCTTTGAGACATTAGAAATATGAATTAGTCTGAAATGACAGTGTTCTGTTTTCCTGCTCCCTCTTCCTAGGTTACCTCTGGCTTTATGATTATTAACACTAAAATTCAGCCTTGTTGTTAGATAATATTTTGTTTTCCCATTTGTTAAGTATTCGATACTTTCAACCAGAGCATTAAGGAGCAGCCAGATACAAGAATATCTATGGTTTTACTTCCAGATAGTATTAATAGATCTTATGTATAAAATTTAAGAACAAATCTGAAGCGATGCTACTTCCTGATAAGCATTTCTGAAGTCAAATACATCTGTCATTACATCTGCCTTCAATTTCTTCTTCTGTCCTTGCCCCATTTTCACCTTTTTGGGGGTAAGACCAATCCTATCTTAACTTGTGGATATCTTTTAACAGTAATAACTAAGAAGCTCAGTGGTAGTCTGAGGAACACATTGTATTAATGCTCATTTTCCTTAAGTGATCTATAGAAGTTGAGTGGTGAAATCCTGTAAAGTGACTACAGTGAGGCATTATTAACAATATTTTTATTGCTACTCTTCTTTATAGGCACGTGAAGATTTACAGTACTATGTCCTACAAAGTAGTCCATAGCTTTAATTATGCAACGTCCATCCTCAGTCTTGCATTGTCTGTAAGTACATTAGATGTGTTCCTAGATAAGGTAGTTACTGGTACCTTTTAGGTCACTAAAGTAATTAATTTTTGCTTTCATGGCTACTGGAGGTGTTCCAGAAGAATGCTGTGGGATGACTGAATATATTCTTTCTGAGTTACAAATACATTAAGAGGTTTTAAACATCATACTTTCAGATACCAGATGTTACCTGACTAGATGTTTATGAAATTGTCTGTTTGTGAAGGACAGTATATATCATTGGGAAAGTATCACTTTAGAAGGGAAGTCCTTTGACTTTAAGAAGATAGTATGTGCCTTTTGCTTTTCAGGAACCCTGTGAGTCCTCTTGCATGGCAGCAGTTAAAAAAAAAAAAAAAAAGATAATTTGTTGAGAAATTTAGAAAAGAGTGTGGAGTTGTCTTAAGAGTTGGTGGTGTCAGATGGGTCTGAGGAATAAAAGAGGAAAAGACATGAGATGTGAGCATAAAAAAACTTGATTATCAAAGCATGTGTCTTGGAAACAAAGACTCTTATTTCTCTGAAGTGTTTGAGTCCAGTGGACAAGTGACCTCCTGGCCAGAAATTTGGAGGTTAGCACCAGTTTTAAAACAATACCGTTGTCATGTAGTCACCCTCTTACATAGCTTCTGAAGAACATGTAAGAGTGGTTGTGAGGGACCTTTGCTACCTTTGCTACTTTATTGTTGTCCTGCTCTGCTGGAACATAGAGGAAGGTGTGTGTGGTGGGAGCATCTTTCTTCATTTCTTTGTGTTATTTGCCAGGGAGCTGAGCTAAAGGAAATTTGAATTTTTTTTTTTTGGGGTGGAGTGAAAAGTACAGAACCCATAGCCTTTAAGCCCCTGCAACAGCTGCAAAACATGCAATACCTATAGTTTAGCATCTCTAGAGTGTGTATAATACAGGTTTTGAAACATTTTTTTGTTTTCCATTGATTAAACCCCTTGAATTTTAAATGGTCATAATGATGCCTCTACTGAGTCAAACCAAATGCTGGTCAAATTCCAGATGCTGCTTCCAAATGTAGCTGTAAGTAGATGCATATAGAAAACTAAAACCAAGGCAAATCTGTGTGGTAAGTTTGCTGATGTTCTCACAAATCCAGACTCATTTTCAGATGAGAAATTAGCTCTTCAGAGTGTAGTTTCTGTGTAATTCGAAAAATTTACCTTACATAGCCTGCTCAGTTTCTCCTTGAGCATGGGCAAACTTGAAACCTTGCCTAGATTTCTTGACAAAGTGTTCCACTTTTCTGATACTTGTGTGAATAATCACTTCCTGTTGTTCCACTTGAACCCTTCAGTAGCTTCAATTGATGCCCTTAAACGAGCAATTGATCAGCTGATCTCTGTCCATACCTGTCATAATTCTGTAGGTTGTTATCATATTGTAGAATTGTAGAATGGTTTGGGTTGGAAGGTACCTTAAAGGTCATCTAGTTCTAGCCTCCTGCCATGGGTAGGGATACCTTCCACTAGACCTGATTGCTCAAAGCCCCATCCAAACTGGCGTTGAACACTTCAAGGTTTTGGGCATCCTCGGCTTCTCTAAGTGAAATTTATAGCTACTTTGCTATGTAAGTGAAACGACATATACTAGTGACCAGTGTTTTGAACAACTTTCAGTTGTTTCTCAAAATCCTGCTGTTCCAGGACAGCTTTACTTTCTCATAGGTGGTGTTCATGTCTGCTGTATGGCATGTAATAGCCAAAGGCAGTTGTATGCTGTTTAAAAAAACAAACCCTTATACTTACAGAAGAATGTCAATGCATAATTGAGCTTGATTGACTAGTCAGTCTGTAATACTGCTTATGAACATTTTTATGAACTTATTGCTTATGACAGCCTTGAAGCTGTCCCTGTTTTGAACAAAGTATGTGATCACAGGACCTCAAAGCAGTGCCTTCCTTAAGTTATCTATGATAGTGTTATTTGAGCCTTATCACAAAAACATAAAAATGTAAAAATCTACATGGTAGAGCACCACGTAAAACTGTGATTTCTTTGTTCTAGCCTGAAGATGAAACTATAGTTGTAGGCATGACCAATGGGGTGTTAAATGTTAAACACAGAAAGCCTGAAGAAAGAAAGGAAAAGTTTCAAAAGAAGAGACAACCAGCATATAGAACCTACATGAAAGGAAGAACTTACATGCCAAAACAGGTATGAGGTGGTGAGAAAATATGTACTGAAGCACTTGGCAAATTTTTTTTTTTGGATATGCTAGGTAGGAGAAAGGGAAGGGAGAGAATATATAATGACATATAAGCTTGTTCATGGTGGTATGTCTAATTCATTACATGTGTGTGTATTTGTCTAATTCTGAACCCTTTGAATTCCAGGAAGATTTCTGTGTCAGTAAGCCTGTAAAACGTGTTTTGAGGAAATACGATAAGCTGCTGAAGAGCTTTCAGTCTTCCAAGGCTCTTGATGCAGTACTGGAGGTAAGGCATTGGTTTTTCCTCTTCAGAGTTGTGTGCTGTCGCCTGATGCAAACTTTTCCTGTCTGTCAAACTGATTTTATTGTAGTGTATAACTAGAAAGGTATCAAACTTGGATTCCATTTATTTTTGCTGATACCAGTCCTGTGTTGTGTGTAAACGTACTGCTTTGGTATTAAACTATTCTTGTATATGTGCAGCCACCCATCATGCTTCATACTCCTGAAGTTACAGTTGCAGTCATGCAGGAACTGCATCGCAGAGGAACACTGAGGAGTGCACTTGCAGGCCGAGATGAAAAGCAAGTTAATCTCCTCCTTACCTTTGTGGCAAGGTATTATTTTAACCTGATTACCTGCTGACTATTTAGACACTTATTTTCTAATAACTTGTCATAGAGTTTCAATACATCATGAGTAGAGCACTGTTACTCTTGAAACCTCACATGCCTTTTATATTCTGATACTAATGTCTGGGATAGGTCTGAAACAGTTTACCTATTAGCACAAAACAGTTGTTTATACTGCTGACAGTATAAGATATTCTACTTCTTTGCCAGACATTATACCCTGGTCTCTTATTTTTTGTCTTGTTGATGGAACTTGTGTTTTCATGTACCTGAGGCTTTTTGCCAGTCCTCCAACCCCCACTGCCTTCCTGAAAGGAGGAGGGTTTAATACCACATATTTTTTGACTTGCATCCCTGACTGCTATTCTGTGATGTCTCTCCATGAAGAAAAAGTTATCTGTATGCTTGTGTAAGAAAGCTTCTCATTGGTGATAAGAATGTGGTGGACAAAACCAGTAAAACTGGAATGTATTCTAATTTTGCAGGCGTGTGATTGAGCCAAGATTTACTCCTGTGCTGGTGACTGTTGCAGATATGATAACTGGTAAGGATGATACAAGGAATATTCTCAAAGTCATATAGCTGGCTTGGAAATAAGGTTGAAAGCGCTAGAGTTTTAAGAAACCAAACCTTTATGGGTTTGTTTCTAAGTATGAACTCAGTGTCAAGAGAATGGTCCAAAAAGAGATACTGCCAGATAACTTTGACCACAGTCAGTATCTGATTTGCAGTGGCTGTAGGAAGTGGCTTGTGGTCTTTAAGTATCTTTGATATGCATAGTACAAGTAACTTTCACTTCTGTGAGGTAGAAGTAGTATTTGAGGTCATAAAAACTTGGTTTTGTTAGTTTGACATACTGTGAATATATATGACCACTGTTTTCAGAACTCCATTAAAGTTGTCTTACTTGTCCACAATATTGGACTTGTGCCAAATTCCTTAAAAATATCTCTAACCAGCTAATGTAATTTTCACTTTTTTATACATATGTGTATTCTTAATAGATGTTTTTCTTTACAGACATTTATCAGCCTGTGGTTGGGCAGTCAGCGATTGTTGATAGACAGTTCCTGAAACTTCAGGAAGCTATAAGAAAAGAGATTGACTATCAGGAGGAACTATTAGAAGTTTTGGGAATGATGGATACACTGTTTGCTACTTTTACTGAGAAAAAGGATATGTATCTAGAAGACAACAAAAGTAATGGTTTTACAGACACCATTGAAACAAATACAAATGACTGACAGCCATCACAACAAATTGTCACAAAAGCATTGTGGACGTGGGATACATGACCTGTACTCCTTGTAACTTTTTATAATAGTGACTGTCCAAATAAGCCTCTCTATGTTGAAGTTCTGTCTTCCAAACTCTGTTGCTGAATAGGGTTGATTACTGAAGACAGAAAGAAGGAAGTTTTCAGGATTTTCCACACACTATTTTTGAAAATTGAATTTTTAAGTTTTATTCCAGAGTAATGTAACTTTTAAAGCGTGTTGTGCGTCCAATACTGTCATTGATTTACAAAAACTGATAACAATTTTCAGTTTTTTTATTTACCAGAAAATAATTGAGGTAATTTTAAGGTGTTGTCCTTATTTAAGGTTAGTATCCCATCTCACATCCTTGGAAATAGGAATAAAACAGCATACACATTTGATAATACTTGACTACATTGTCTTTTCTCTCCCTGCTTCATCTCCATTTCAGACTTCCACAGATCCTTAGGAAACAGCAAAATGACTCGAGAAAAGAAGTACAAGCTTATGTATATTGAAAAATTTATTAGCTTAATTTTTTAAATATGGCATATGTATTTATGAATTATAATTACCTAGAAAATGGATAATACTTCTAAAGGGAAATTAATTCAAATTAAATTAATAAGTAAAATGCACAGCAGTAATAAAATAGTTAAACGTCAGAACTCAATTTTTGTGAACTTCTGTCCACTTTCAGTGGATAGTAGATGTATACTGTTTGAGTGTACGTTGTTACCAGTATGTGTTCGAATGCTACGGTAATGGTTTAACTTCAGGCAGTGCTGGATCAGAATGTATACATTGGAAAGAAAGGCTATTGAGTACATGTAGGATGACATTAGGCTCTTCCTAGAGTCTCCTTATTCTTTAAACCAGTATTGCTTAGAGTTGAAGGCACATATCTCTCTTGGTAGCATAGTGTTTGATGGCTTGAAAACTACTAACCTTGACATCAAACACAGTCTTGGTTCTTACTGACAATATTCATGTATCTCGTATCTATCCATTGTAGTGTCTCAAAGTTTGATGTGTAGCTAGCAGAAGCATGGGAAGAAGTAAGATTAAGATAGCAATTAGTTTGATCTAAATTGGAGAGACAGATTTGATGAATGGACTGTTTGGTGGATAAGAATTTGGTTAGATGGTCACATCCAGAGGGTAGTGTCAATGGCTCGATGTCCAGATGGAGATGAATGATAACCAAGTGGTGTCCCTCAGGGATCCATATTGGGACCAATACTGTTTAATGTCTTCATTAATCACACAGCAGGATCGAGTGCACTGAGCAGGTTTGCAGGTTTGTAGATGACACAAAGCTGGGTGCTGCAGTTAACAGGCCTGAAGGACAATGCCATCCAGAGAGACAGGCTTGAGAAGTCTGTGTGAACCTCATGAAGTTCAGTAAGGCCAAATGCAAGTGCTGCCACCTGGGTTGTGGCAGCTCTCAGTGTCAATACAGACTGAGGAATGAACAGATTGAGAACAGCCCTGCTGAGAAGGACTTGGGGGTGCTGGTGGATAAAAAGCTGGACATGAGCCAGCAGTGGCACTTGCAGCCCAGAAGGCAAATCATATCCTAGGCTGCCTCTAAAGCAGCATGGTCAAGGGAGGTGATTCTGCCCTTCGATGGTGCTCTGGTGAGACCCCACCTGAAGTACTCTGTGGTTTCTGGGGTGTTGTCTCAGTTTGAGACACTTTGGAGGGGTGGAAGTTCAATACCCCTGATTTCTCCAATACAGAAACATTCTGTATCCAATGCAGAGACCAAATATGCCCAGATGTAAGGGAAAAAATAGCAAGAAGAATGTTAATATTGATAAAACTGGGTTAAACCAAGTGATGACGAGAAACTTTCCAAGCCTTGCCCACTGGACCAAATAGAGATAGCAGCTGGCCTCCCCTGCCCAGAAAAAACACATGTGGCCACAGGGCGGACAAGATGGGCTGCTTTTCCATGGGTTTGCCTTCCCCACTCCCAGAAAACCTGGCTGGAACCTTGGAGAGTCAGAACTGGCAGGAAGGGCAGACACTTGGGTGATGGGATGAGACTGCGGTGCTGGTACAGGCAGTTGGAGCAGGGCTGCGAATGCCTCAGGAGGCTGGAAGGACCCACAAAACACCCGTTGGATCCAGCAATGAGACTTGGCTGTTGGGTTTCGATATTCCTTGGTCGAAGTGGAGGTCACAGTCTGGATCCCTCAAGGTGGTGGCGGAAGCCCTGAAATTCAAGGGTTATATGTGCTCAGGTTCAGGTTAGAACACCTCCAGTACCTCCTCTGGACAGGGGAGTTTTACACCAATTGATGTAATACTGTGAGTTATGGGATACTGACTCATTGACAAGACATGAGTACCTTCAGGCTGGGTATGAATATTCCGGGGAGTTATCACAGCTGAGTCATCTGTGTAAGGAAAAAGAAACAGTCCCCCACCTCACAGGACTTGCCTCTTTCCTTCTCTTGTTTAACACCCAGCTTGTAGCCTGAAGTGTCATATGTGCACACCAGGCACCGGGCTGGGTGGCCACTCTGCCTGTTGTTGGCAAAGCACACTGCTGATTGTGGCATTAGCACCAATAGTCCAGTCTCTTAAAGCACCCACGCAGTCACTGCAGGTGGTCGAATGTTTGAGTCATTAATCACTAGCAGTTCAGTCTCTTAAAGAGGGCAAAACACCAAAAAAAAAAAAAAAAGGAAATAAAAAGGCATACCTGGAGAAGAGAGAAGAGTTGAATACAAGGATTTTTACGTAACCCTGAAGAGATGCTCAGTGCAGGAAGGACACAGACCTTGTTGGATTGAGTCCAGAGGAGGGCCATGAAGATGATCAGAGAGCTGTTAAACCTCTTCTGTGAGGATAGGCTGAGAGACGGAGTTGCTTAGCCTGGAGAAGAGAAGGCTCCAGGAAGATCTTGTGGGCTTTCAGTACTTAAAAGGAGCTGATTAAAAAAAGATGGGAACAGAACAAGGAGTGACAGAACAAGGAGTAATGGTTATAACCTAAAGTAGGGTGTATATAGACATAAGCAAGTTTTTTACAATGAGGGTGGTGAAACACTGAAACAGGTAGCCCAACGAGTTGATAGTTGCTACATTTGTGTTCAATTAATTCAATTCATTGCAAAGGTATTGGATTAGATGACCTTTAAAGGTCCCTTTCAACCCAAATCGTTCTATTATTCTGTGATCATATGGTACTTTGGTGTGTTATGACACTTACCATTCATGTTATTCTTCCAAGTGAGTTTGCTAAGGTAGACAGGAAAACATGTTAGATATCATCTACACAAATGGAAATCTGATGAAAACAGGGGAAAAAAAGAAAAAAAGTGGAGCTATTTAATACTTTGATGTTCAACAAGACTTGTAAAATGAAATTTGGAAGACTTGTATGTCTGACCAGGTGTATTAGGCATTCTACTGGATTTGCTACCTCTGCATTGAAAGCTAGTATCTGTTTGGGTGACAAACTTACCGTACTTGTCTGTTACTATTGTCTGTTACTATTATTCTCTCTAACAAAAGTAACAGTTCCTTTTCCCCATTTAATAAGAATTTTTTACATTATGCAGCTTTTCCTCAGTACCAACATACCAAGTTACTGAGGAGCTTGAATAAGATATTGTTATTATCACTGTGGTGTCCGATGTTCATGTTCTGATTTTATATAATATTACTATAAAACTTCAAATTCTGGAATTCTGGACATTTTAATAGGGTGCTGGTTGAATAAAACAGGAAAAAAGGTTCTAGGTAACAGTTTATAGTGGTATCTGTGCTGGTGAATGCTTAAAATGCTTTATGGCAGTGCCAAGCATACACACTTTTGTTCTACAAATGAAAAAGTAATTTATTTATATGAAAATGTAGTTATTTTCTGGCAGTGTGTTATCTTATGCTCCAGAATTTAATATTTAGAAGTATTATAATAGAATGTAATGAACTGAAATAGTTAAAATAGCAATTGTACATTAGATTGGAGGGGGTGTAATGCTGGATGTCCTGTTTTGGGAAAGCTTGTTGTTCTGCTTATATGGAAAAGCGGACATTTATTGGACATGGCATGTTCCTTTACTTCTAGGTTCTTTGGGAATAACCAGGTTGATATGTGTTTGAAATATAGTTAATAAATTACATTGCCCTGCACCAGATAGTTACAGACAAAGAAGTATGTTTGGTTTGGGTTTTTTATTTTTTTATGTGTTTTTCATAGGAAGCATCTTTGCAGCTGTTTGTTTGAAAGAGGGAATACCTCCTTACCACCAAATGTTGTAGTGGCTTGGGAGCACCATTAGTGTGGAGTGTAGCCAGAAAAAAGGCTTCTCTAATGCAACCAGAATTAGACTGGGTTCCAAAAAGAATAGTAAACACTTCTCTTTCCTGTGTTCAGGCACCTGAATTACATGAGAGAAATGGAGAGATGAGCTGGTTGGTCACTTGGTTTATTTTATCAAGCCTTCAACTGAACATGCCCCAGGAAAGACACTAATCTCTCTTCCCTGGACTAATTCTACTAGTGAGTGGAACTTCCATTGCTAGACCACTTGCACATTCTAATTTCTTGAGCGTAAATACCTTTGTATTTCAACAGATATGGTTTGAAGACCATGCTGCTAGAATTTACTAAGTTGTATTGCATGAGTTGCTTTAAGCTGAATAACTAATGATGCGAAAACAGAAAAAAACCCGAAATATTTATGGTCTAATATTATGATTGAGTTATGTAGAGAGTTTGAAAAATAAGAAACTGAAACAAACTTATAAAAATGAAAATCAGAGATAACATTGCTCCATTACTTGATGAATAAGTCACCTCACAAACAGGAATGTAGACAGAGCAGAAGCATTTACTGCCTTCTTCACCTATCTTCAAAACTAGTGATAGGCCATGAGACCCCTCAGAGATCTGTGTTGAAAGGCCATGACTAGAGCAATGATGAACTCCCAGCCACCCCTGAATTTGTTTGAGACTTGCTGCTCCAGCTCCATGTGCATAAATCTATGGGCCTCAATGCAAGCAGAGTGCTGAAAGAACTGGCTGATGTTATTGCAGGAATATTCTCCATTATTTTTCAAGTACTGTGAGAGTCTGAGAGGTCCCAATCAACCTGAAGCTGAAAAGAACCGTCCCAGTTTTCAAGAAAAGTAAGAAGAAAACCTGCAAATTACAGACTATCAATCTCACTACAGTGCCTGGTAAAATTATATGTTAAATTATTGCAGGAGTTACTGAAAAACACTTGTGAGATGATGCAGTATTGGGTCACAACCAGCAGGGGGTCACAAGGGGAAAAGTCCTCCTTGACAAATATAATTTCCTTTTATGACAAGGTCACTCATCTAGTTAAACATGCAAAATTGGTGGATGTAGACTATAATTTTAGAAGTTCACATAGAGAAGTTTCTCCAAGCTGTGGCGCTTGGGGAGCAGGGTGGGGTGAAAAGAAAAGTGGGATGAGCAGTAATAAGTACTAAGTAGTTGTAACACTAGTAAGCTCAAGAAACCACTTTCCTATGATGCTTTCCATTTTGTTACTTTTTGTGTGCATGTGTTGAAAGCTAAACATTCATCTAAACATTTTGATCCTTATTAAATAAAGTAATAGTTGACAAATCACAGATTCTTTGCCTGAAGCTGTTTTTAATAACCAATGTATTCAAGCAGAAACCATTCTATACATCATGAAACACTGAGTAGACACTCTTCAGTGACACAGAAGTCCTAGGCAATAGTAATTTTGATGCCTCCACATTCTGTGCAAGCCAAATACAGTTTCTGCAGTGTATGGTCTTTTTTTCCTTTGATAATTGAATGTGATCTAGGAAAATTTAGGACAAGTAAGATACATAGTCCCAACACATACAAAAAAGCTTGCCTAAATCCTTGTTTGCATGACAGAAATGCAGGAGGTGGTTTCCTCTGGAACTGAGACCTGTCAATAAATTACCTCATGTTGGAAATTATGTAAATTAAATTACAACCTTTATATAGTAATTTTAAAAATCTTTTTCAATTGTGAAAGTTTGGAATTGAATTCCTGATTCTACAGCTTCTGCAGATGCACCTGTTTGTCTTCTTTTCTTGAATAACATGCAGTTGGATAGGTTGCTGTGTTCAGTGGTAAGTGAGTATCACAACTGAAGCAAAGCAATCCTCACGTATGCTTCCAGTAAAGTATGCTGGGGCTAGGTGTAAAGGAAAGGTGCTGTAAGATGGTTGCAAGCCACCCTTAACCTCGCTGCACCCCATCAACCTGTACCTTTTTTTCTGGTATGTGTAACTTTCCAAAGTCCTGATCACATCATAATCAGCAAGTTATCTCTGCAATCTCAGAGTTGTGGACTTGTTCTGACAAGTATAGCACAGTAAGCTCCTATTTCCTTGTACTCTGTGCAGATGTTTTTCTGTGTAATCAGTCACTCAAACCAAAACAATGAAAAGTTTCAAATTTTAGAAATGAATGCACATCTGTGCAAAGCCATGAAACTTTTACTGAAAAATTTGGGGTGGTAATGGGGTTTTAATGGCTTCTTTCTTTCCTTTGGGGAGGTAACCTTGTGACCTGTGCTCTGTTGCAGCAGTCTAATATGCTTAATTTTAAAAAATACTGGTGAAACTATCATCCATTTACATGCTTCAAGGTAAGTGAATTAGCAGAATTCTGGTAAGAAGACAATAACTGAGCAGCTTAAATTTTTTACTATGAAATGTGAGTCACGTTGTGATCTTGTGCTCTTAACTAGGGTCTTTCAGTGCATTTACCAGCTTGGATATAGCTTTTCTACTCGTTGAATAGGCATCATGCGGGGCTTGGAATATCAGCTGTAGAAAACATCAGCTGAATTTTGTTATTGTTTCCTATGTACAATTTTTTTTTGAACTATTAACAGTTTATGTGCTTACCAGTCTTATGGCAAGAGATTTTCAGTTTAAAATTCAGGAGCTGCAAATACCCTTGGTATGGGAAAAACTACAGGATAGAAAAGTATGGCAATAGAGTTTTCATCTCAGCTGACAATGTTGGAGGCCTTGGATAACATTTTTACTATTGGCTTTGTAATTTTTAAAGTGGTAGCATTTCTCAATAAACTAAGACCTTACTTAAGCTCTGCTCCTGGACTGAACAGACCTAGTTTTCTTATGCTTTGTCTGATTACCTTTAGTCTCTTGTGTTTCCCAGATATTTGGCATACCAAGGAAACACACACCTTTGTATTTTACCAGCCACTGTCTCACTGTAAAACGCTAAGTCTTTCATGCATTGCTTGTAGCACTTGAGTAAAGCTTTTTTTCATCCCCACAACATCGTGTTAAAACGGTGCTGTTACAAAGAAAGTGTACTGTCCATCTACAGGAAACAGGTCATGAATTAAGTCACCGAGCAGTGAGAGGGAGCTTGTTAAATCCCTGCCCCCAATCTGTTATCCACAACTCCACGTTTTCAGTGCTTCACCATCCTTACCAGTGTTGACAGAAAATCCTTACAGGTTGACAGAAAAGCCTTAGGGAGTCAACATAAGATGATCTGAAGTTATGTATTGTGTATGCGTGGCAGCTGAAAAGCCGAAATGCGGCGCGGTTTGTCGGAATCAATGCACTGTGCAGCAGGAAACAGCGTGGAGTGTCCGGGCAACAGCCTGATTAACCAGTACCTCGCGTGGGCAGCTCCCACCCTCGTGCTGCCCGTCCTGCGGGACCGCGGCCCCACTACCTGAACGGGGCGGGGGTGCCGGCTGCCTCGGCCCGCTGCCCCGCCGGCGAGCTCTCATCCTGCGCTCCGGCCGGGAGAGGGCAGCGCCTCCCTCCCAANGGGAGGCGGTGGGTTGTCCTGAACCTTTGCCGAGGCGCGACGTCGAACTCCGGGGAGCTGCGGCGACGTTTCTCGGCTGAGACGGCGCCCGGCCGGGCTCTGCGAGCGCCCGCGCAAAGCGTTTGTGTGGGTTGTCATTTGCCTTCCAAAGCCCCAAAACGGGGGAGAAGGATTTGCGTAGTTTTTTTGTTTGTTTGTTTGTTTTCCTCCTTCTCAAGTTCATTATTTTGCCATAAAAGCCGCTCGTGGTTTTCTTTTTTCAATCCTTGCCCCATTGTGGGCAAGGTATTTGGTTTCGATCATAGAGGCGTTTGCCTTTCTCAGACAGAGCAAAAAAAGTTAACTGACTTACAACTATAACTTCTTTAACAACCAAAAGTGTAAAGGAAATTAAAGCTTTTCTAACGGAAAATTCTGAGAGACAGCTTTTGGAGCTGTTCTTGGGAGCATTTTCTTGGGACACTGGTGTGCTTAGAGATGTGCTAATTTTCAACCTGCACAGTGATTCTTCTTTAGCAGAAAGGCTCTAAAATCCTACTTTGCTTTTATGGACTGTAAGATATAGTGGAACATGGATATAATTTTGCTTCATCTAATATGAGCGTAGTAATTAGCAGGTGAGAAAGATGTGTAACAAGTAACTAAATCCTTGAAGATAAGAATTGTATGTTGCAGAAAGGGAGGTGTAACACTGACCAAATGTTTGGAAATAAGAATTGTATATTGCAGAAGGGGGCATTTAATGCTAAGAATTTTGTAGGGGTAAAACTTTAGAGACATGACATAAAGAATCTTGTAGAAATAAAACTTTAAACAGATTAAGTATTTAGAAAGTTTAGAGTTTGTAGGTGATTGTATAACAACAATTAGAAAAGAATGTACCATAGGTGATAAAGTGATAAAGGGGATTAGGTAGCTTAAGAGAGTATATATCAACATTTAGAAAAAGAGTGTATTAAGGGCATAATGCTAGTTAGGAAAGAATATAAAAGAGATAACAGATAACTGTCCAAGGGCAGTCCAAGTAACTGACCAGACATGGCCGATCGGAATATAACAGTTCATTAAAGGAACAAATAAAGCTGGAATAGACTGGTTTTGGAGTTTTTACACAAAAAATTATTAAATAGAGCACACTCTACAGCAAAAGTTGAAAAGTTCAACCCTGAGGAAGACCTACGGCCTTCATCAAAAGACCACCAGAAGAAAGCTGATGACCACCCCAGTAAACAACTATGCGCAAGAGTAAAGACTTATGTAATGTCATGATATAAATGGACAAGTTGCTAGGAACCGCCCATAGGAGGAACATATCTTTTCTATATGTGTAAAAGCTTGTAACTTCTGTTAAGAGTTGAGTGGGTTTGGTTGGAGAAATCTACTACACTCCCAGTGTTGTAAATAAATTCTTTGCCCTATCAAGTTTGGTCCCTGAACAAATTATTTGAAATTGTGAATGTGTCTCTGTATCTGATCCTATACAAACATGAAGGTAGTTCTTCTCATAAATTATTATAAGGCACACAAATGTGGTTGAAAATTTAACAGATGTTTTCTTTTATAGAGGTAGTTTGCTTTTCACCACGCATTGTGGAAATAGGACATGAGTAAGAGGGATTTTTTCACGTAGGTAAAAAATTAACTGTATTCTGGGAATTTGGAATAGTGAAAATATTTGAGTACTTAAGTGGTTTTATTTTTCCAGAATGGTGTTTGAATATCGACTGTAAAAAAGAAAGTGATCCTGTAGCTGTATCTTAATATTCTGCCAGGAAACTCATTCGGCCTTCTCAGCTGTAAATTAGACTTTTATGTCATGTGTTGTTGTGTAATATCATGAGTATTCCTTTTTCTTGATCTGAAACTGCTGCTGTTATACAGAAGTTCCCATTGTCTTCCCCCTGAGAACAGTTCCTTTGTAGGGCCTTTTCAGAAAGGTATGGTATGTAGCAGCCTGGTGTTCTCTAGATCTGAATAACATTGAACAAGAATTTGTACGAGGATATAGGAAGGATGGCCTATGATTAATATAGTGACTCAGAAGATCCAGTGCCAGATTTTGTCTTTGCCAGCTAAAAAGCAGTTCTTTACATGGGCATGCATCAGTCAGTCAGCACCTGCATATCTTGATTTCCCATTTATAGATGAGGAATGTGGTAGTCTCAGGGCAGGAACATATGTTCTGTGTGCCTTATACAAATAAGTATTTTAGTTTCCTAAACTACATAGAACAGGAAGCAGAATTTGTGTCACCGTGCATGTTTATGACCAAGCATTGAAGCTACAAGTGTCTTTGCTTGCACCAGGATTTTTTGTACTTTTTGGCTGGAGTGCTCTTTTTCTTTTTTTCTTTCCCTCTTCTGTATTAGCTTGAATATCACTACATCTGTAGCCTCTTCTCACCAGTTTTCTAGGAATATTTCTGGAATTTTCCTCAATTCTTCAAAAACTACAGAATTTTCAAAAATTTACATATTTCCTTACCAACTAGCTGAGCTGTGTGAGTTATATCTTTCAGGCTTAGCATCATTAAGACAAGCAGGTACCACCAAAATACATGAATAGTTAGAAGAGGACTATAAGATGGAATTGTTTTGCTTCTCAGTGGAAGATACTTCTTTGAATATCAGAATTACGTTTAATGACTTTTGGTATTGAAAATTTGTTTATAGTTCTTAATGGTTGTAGGGTTCATTGCACAGTTCTAGATGTCCATGAAGGTGAAATACAAGTTACAAACGGGTCATTAAACACACAGAATATCCACTTACTTAGTTATAGCAGTTTGGTGGATGGCCAAGCCTAAGTTATGATGAAGTGTCACAGACAGCACTGGAGTACACATTTGAATGCATATGTAGAACCAAACATTTCTGGTCCACTTCTTTGCTACGTTGTCAGTAAACTGTACAACTGTGCTGCATGAACTCTGTAAAGGGTTTGCTTTGCTCGGTCCCGTGGCTTCACTGTGCCCAAACTACAGAGTGGTAAATTCTAAAAGCCATTAAAAGGTTCATCATTAGAAAGCTCCTATCTCTGTCAAAATGGGCATTAAGAGGTATAAGGGAGATAAGACAGGTGTCCAGCAATATTATCAAACATATTTTATTTTCTTTCAGTAACCTTACGCATAAATTTGGTTTTATTTTTGTCTTTCAGGAGTTTATAACTCATGTTTTATATTTTTAAGGTTTCTAAAATCTAGAGTCCCATTTTATTTTTAGTTCAAATGAAAATGCTGCATTAAGCATGTTAATACAGGAATGCATAAACAATATATTTTGCCAGTCTCGGGAGCAGGCTTCTGTTGTAAGAGGAATTTTTTCCTAGAGTTGTTTCTGTGTTTTAAAAATCAAGCTTATTTTTAAAAGGTTAAAAAGTGCGATCTTTTTTGGATACTCTTTAAATGTTTTCCTTTCTAAGGAACAAAAAATGGCTGTGCCTTTAATAAATTAAAAGAACTATGATATCCATGAATGGGGTGATTTTTTTTGGAGGAAGACTTAAATTTCTCTTTGCCTCAAATTATTGAAAAAGTGATGTTTTAAAAGGTGTTTAGCTGCATCACTTACTTCAAGAGCAGCTAGTGTCTGGTGGAGTAATCAACAGTAGTTCAAGCTGCTTCATGATAAATTTAGTAGGCAAAGTTTTGTTTTACTTCTCAGGTAGAGGTTAGAAGGCAGTAAATGAATGTGCTTGCAAAGCTACTAGCTGGGAGTTTTCCTTTGTCTCCTCTCTATTCCCCATGCTCTAGATGTTCAGGAGATCCAAGTGTAAAAATAATATAAAAAGGTCATGTCAAAAACTTTGGCTCTAAAGTGTAAAACTCTGACTTTGGGAATGTGGTATTTATTATGCATGCATTTTCAGCTTGTTACTTTTTTCCTTTCATGTATTTCTTCCAAGGTCTTTTAGTCATGTCCAAAGCAAGAATCTGCACTTAAAAGAACATTCTGTATCACATTTGTCCTGGAGGCTGTGCGGTGCAGTTCCTTGTTCTTGGGAAGCTGTGAGCAAGCCTTCGGTGTACTAACATACCGTAACTCAGATGGAGTCTGTAAATTCAAAACACAGGTTGGTTCAGTTCCTGTGCTTGTTTAGAGAAAGCTGTGGGATGAGCATTAATAATGGTAACTGGCTGGTCTGTGAGCACCACACTGAAGTCTCGCTGGTTTTGAAGACCGTTAAGATCTGAGCAATAGAAACAGAGTATTTTTACAGTAATTCATATTTATCTTAGAGGCTGTCCAGTGGGTTGATGTAGCACCTACCTCCTACAGACTGGTCAAAAGTAGTAAAACAGTGATAATAGTGACTGTAACATAGTCAACAGCAGAAGAGAGTTCAGTATGCTCTTGATATGTATGTGCTGCTAGCTTTTGCAATGCACAATACATTTTCCTCAGACAAAGATGTTAGATTTTAAAGCATCACATGCAATATTCTGGGGATTTCTGCCTGCCTTCCAGTGGTCTCTGAGTTCCTGTTGTTTCAGTTGATCAGAAATAATGATCTAATGTGCTTGTCTTGATGGTGGTTATAAGGCTATATATAGAGCTAATTCTTTTATAGACGAGTTTCAATGTGACCATCACCAAAAGGAAATATAATTTAAAAAGGAAGCATTGAATTCCAAGGCACTTGTGGAGCATCATTAGTGGTTTATTTACATGATATGACATTTTTGACATTCAGTCAGTTGCTTTACAGTTTGTGAAACAGCAGATCTGTGGCACAGAGGTGTGGGATTATGGTCTGAAAGGTGACTATAGTGAGCAGAGCATTAGCAAAGACCTCATGTTTTGTTATCTTTGAATTGATCCAAGGAAGTATGAAATACATGTTTTATACCACTGCTCATACTCTGCACCTGCTCACAAGGCTTGCATGAACTGTGCTGCCTAATGATCTGTGGAGTCTCTTTGTGGCAGCCACAGAGCCCTGAGATAAATGAAGTTTGTACCAGTGACTGCTGGATCACAGAACAGCATTAAAGCCAGAGTCCTATCTCCGCCTTCTCTGTCTCTTTCTCCCACAGTGATATGCTTTACTTACAATGAAAGGGAGAGAGTCAAGTTACAAATTGTGACCTGGGTTGCTGTAGGATCAGGAAATATTCTTTGTGTTTAGGAAAATGCTGATGATAGACACTAAGACATCCAAATAGTAGTCACAGTGTTGGCTGAAGGGTCATCTTGTCTATTGGCAGAAATGTCTTTCTGCTAAGACTTAGATAATGCTTCTCCTTATCTAATTTACTTGGTGTGTACAGAGTAAAAATATTTGATAACTGATGTCTTAAAATGCAGTTAAGTCAATACTGGGTGCTTTTATTTTCCCTCAGTTTATTTCCATATTGTGGTTCTTCTAACTTATCTTGATAATTTGGGAAACTATGCTGTAAAATGCTAAAATTTGTAATGTGGCAAAAATCAGATATATGACAGTCCTGTAACTGACAACCAATAAAGTACTGGGTGAGGAAAAGTGTTGGAGGAATTATTGAAATGTCTTGCATCTTTGATAAAATCTAAATTACATGTTGCTGTTTGTCTTAACAACTTGATCAGGAACTGGGAATAGCATTTGTCACTAGGTTTTTATAGATTTAAAAAAATGTTTAGTTAAATTATTTTCAAGGTTTTTTGCTCATTTTTGTGTATTTGCCTCTGCTTGAGTGAAATGTCTGCTGCAAGTCTCCAGTTTGCAGCACATCAAAATAAAAGATTCTGTTAAATTTGCTGCTAAACTGGATGCTAAAAAAGGTTTTTCCTGTGTATAGAAGAATCCCCCTACTACTGTCATTGGTAATGTGGGCAATGCCTAAAACTGGACTTGTTTTGATGTCTTTTAGATGGACATCCTGCCAGTTGCTGTGTTGGAGATCAGGTGTTGCTCTCTGAAATTATGCGCACTCATGATGTCAGGAGCTCAACCCGCTCCTTGGTGTGTGGAGTAGGCCTACTCAGCACCGGAAAGCATTGTCTATGTGGCACCACGTGTGCACTGTGGGCTCTGCTTTTTGTGGGCCTGAGCAACCCTTTGCTGTACAGAGGAGGTGAGTGGTAAGGTGCATGTGATGTCTCCTTTGGTCCCTTGCTCTGACATGGAGTCTGCACAAGAGCTGCACAACAGTCAGAACTGAGTATTTCCTCCCTACATGCATCCTCTTCCTGCCTCCCCCAGCCACTTCCAGCAGCCAGGCTGAGTTACTGTAAGCCCCAGATGGAAGAAAGATGTGAACCATTAATGTAAAATTTTTTTCTAAACAGCAAGGACTCTTGAAAGTGTGGGGAAAGCAGAGTATGCTGCTTATTGCTGTGTGTTGGCGATTATTGGTTCTTCTATATGAAGCAATGAGCACCATTAGGTATCTCTTTGAATCCAAGAAAGACCATTATAAGCTGGTTTCTCAGGGGATTACGTGTGGAAAGTACTGATTGTATTTCAACATGGTTCCAGTCAGTGCTCTATGAAAAACATTGATAGCTTCTGATGAGCTAAATCATCAGGTTATTTATCCCCTCAGGATTTATGTTGAGTTAGGTACTTACTATTTCTGATTGCACAAGCTCCCAGGAGATCCACAGTGTGACACAAGAAAAGGGTGAAGTGAATGGAAGCCGGGATGGCACCATCTCTCCAGCAAGATGTGTTTGTATTAGCCAATAAAAAAGAAGTTTGTTGTGCTGGTGATGCAATGATTATCCTCCAAAGGAAGAGCTAAGTTATGCTTTCTTGTGTACACTTGCTGTAGAACAAACAATACTCATCCTTGCAGAGGAGGAAGGTGTTGAGGTACATCTCTTGAGGCTCTGGAGTTCAAGATGTTCATAATTCATATGACAGAATTAACCAGGAATACTTCTCATTGTGTAGGCATGGCATAATTATTTGAATGTGCTCGTATTTTCTTGCAGTGGAGATGATGTAGACTAGTTTGGATGTGTTCCATTAACAGTTGAGAACCATTGTAGGTGAAAGGATTTTATACAGCAGAAAAGAGCATTGGTGTCAAAGAGTTGACTGATGTGTCTTGTTTCAGTCAACCACGAAGAGAGACCCTGTGAGTAGCAGTAATTGTGAGGTCTGGGATAAATATTAATGTACTTCATCTGTTGTGTAAGGTGACACATGTGAAAAGCTCTACCTTAAATTAGTCCTTGTAGAACTTACGTTACTGTTTCTTAACTCGTCTTGTAACCCTATTCTTCTGTACAAACATGACTGTGCTTCCTGTGTTGCTGCTCTTAAGGCTGGGTTCAGGATGCTGTTGCTGGAAATTGCAGAGCTTTTTCTGTTGAAGTGAGATGCATTGGAGTCAGCTGCAGGGTACTTCCCGTCTCCACAGAAAATAAGAAACCACTCTGTCTGAATCATACTGCTGACTAGGTTGGCTGGATTAGTGTTTGCCTTGGTACGCTTTTCATACAATATGAAAGGCTCAGGATTTTTTTTGCTGAACAGTCTGTGATTTTGTAAAGGATTTTGCCTTCTGTTTTAAAACTGCAAGAATGTAGGTACTTGTGAATGTAGATGAATTGATGGGCACCAGGAGATGAGGATTAAAACAGTTGTCGTTTAAAAGGAGTGTATGCTGGGATGGTGGGTGGGTCGTTGTAGTCAGGGAAATTGTGAATCCTATGTGATGCATAGAAGGCTGTACCTATGCATTAACAAGCAATGAACTGCACAGCTGTTCAGCTGTAAAAACAAGGCCACATCCAAGCTGAGACAGCCTTCTCTTAAGACAGACTTGTTTTGTAGCCTGTTTCAGCAAGTAGAAGAAGACATGTATAGTTGTTGAGCCCACCTTGCTGCTGTAAAGATGGGGAGTTGCTTCTGGTATGCTTTGCTTATTTTACAGGAATACTACTTTTAGACTATGAATTTTGAGGAGGTAGTGAAATTGGAAATATAAAATAGAAAGCAGAGTTGCTATAATGACTGTCATATTAATTCCAGTGATAACTTGTATCAGTAGCTTGCTGCTTAGGGTGGTTAAGGCAACTTGCCTTGGGGATAACGTCTTTGAAGTTGCTAAAATACCAATACCAGACAGTTGGCACACTGATGTGAAGTAAAAGTTGCTGCAATGCATTTTGAGGTAAAATTCCATAGTTTGCCTTTAGAGATAAGAAATGCTAAAAATCCCACTAATTCATTTGCTGCAGCTATGCTTAGCCTGATCTGTTTTGTTTACTGTGTCTATTATATGAAATGCACACAGCATATTAACTAAGACCAGCCACTCCTCCTCCAATCTTAACACCAGTGTTTCCTCATTCTGGGGAAATTTGGGGCAACTGGATAGTTGATAAGCTGAATATGCTTTTTTCCCCCCTAAATCTGAAAGTTGTTGACCTAGTTTGCAGACATGAATCATGTATAACGATATCAATACCTCCTGATGGGTGTGTAATAATTCCACTGATTTATTGTGTTTGTAGATGCTGTGACAATGGAGTTAAGCTGTTCTGAAGTACCTCTTTATGTAAGTTCTACAACACTAGGCTTCTGCCTGGAGAGTTGCTTTCTTGTGGGAAACAGCTCATTCAAAAGCAGAGTGAAAGAAACCACAATCCATTCTCTGGTTTTTCTGAGACTAGAGGCTGTTGAATGTTGCTGTTTGATGCAGGGATGTCTAGAAGTGATAGTTTTCACTACTGTGACTCAGCTGTCTGAAGAAAGTTTAAAATTATTTCACTTCTGTGATCATTATTTTTTTCTCCTTCAGTAGTCTTAGTTGCAGTTTTCAAAAGCAGAGTTACTTACTGCCTGTAAAGAGACACCATTTCTTTCACCACCACTTATGGCTGTTTTTTCCCTTTAAAGTCCCAAAATACCGTTCTCACTGCTTCCAAAAAACAGAAAATAGTGCGTCATGTAAAAAATAAGTAGAAGTTTATAATCAAGTGGAATTTTCCACAGGAAAAATTGAAGTGATCAAAATGTAGGAAGTAATCCCTTTTTTCCAGCTTCTGTGGAAGCATAGATTTTGTTCATTGAGAGAAAGGGAGAGATCTGCTGTAATGCAGGGTTCAAAATTGGAATGCTTTTCACACTATAATTAAATATGTTTAATATTTATGTCCAGTGGATTTTACACTTCTTTATTCTGAGGATGGTTGCCTGAGAGGCTTGTATTTCATGTCAGATTATCTGAGAATAAATGCAGTTTTGTGTTTATAATACACGTTTTTAAAGATTATATGCAAGATATTTTGTCACTCACTGTGAGCAGCTGTTACACAGCTGGAGGATGCATCCACATAATGCTGTTCAAACTGTCACACTTCATCATTACAGAATTTCTTTGCAGTTTTAAAATAGTGTGTGTAGTCTGGTTGGCCAAATGATGGCTCTTCTTTTTTGTTACGTAAGAGGGAATGCTTTCAGAAAGCTCAAGGACCTTGCTGAATAATATCATTTTTGTGAAATATAATTTGAAAATACTCAATAATTACTCCATTTTGAAAATGCATTATTTTGATATACTTCCTATGTAATTTTTGTTACAGCAGTACATTAAAATCTAATTACAACACACATCAATGTAATGATTTGAAAAATAAATTATAATGAAACAGGAAATTAGATATTTGAAGCACATGTTTTCAGTTAATTTGAGGAGCCTGTTTCCAGCTTCTATACAGCAAATTACTGTTAGTCACAGTATAAAATGACTCCTTATAAACCAGTCTATTATCCAGGATTGACTAGCCAAGGATAAACCAGAACTTCATACATGTTGTTTCTTCTTTCAATGTTAATAATACATCATGTAAGTATGTAGAACTTGCATATAAGTAGCTTTTGACCTCCTAAATTATAGTTTTTTAACTGATAACAATAAAACTATATTTAGCCAATTCTTTCTGTAGAGAAAGAGCAGCAAGCTGAAACTTTTTATTTCATAATGTACTAAGCACAGTAAATGAAATAAGACTATGGTATCTTCAGGCTGACACTAGTCTTATTGTAGATGAAAAAAAGACTGTTCATGAAAGAGGAAAGATAAAAGTAAACTATTTGATCAAATGCTCTTCAGCTATTAAAGAATTTTTGTGTGGCAGTTGTTCCTTGTATTGAAAGCAGTTTCTAGTGTGGAGAAACAAATCTTCCTCATGGAAAATCATTTCTTCTTATTTAGTGGTAGGTGACTGGTTTTTTGTTTGTTTTAAAGTAACATTATTGATTACCAACTTTGATCTTTGACATTGGCAAAGAAATACTTGCTGCCATGTGGCAAACATAATGTGGGAGTAGTCAGCTTTCAAAAGCAGAAAATAAGTGCTCTCAGAAGTTTGTAGATTATTCTCTGCTGGGTGCCCGATGATTGTTTCCCACAGGAGCAGTAGAGAGGAATAAAGAGATGCTGAGCCACAGAGGATATCCACAGTAGTTTCCTGTAGACTTCAAAAGGACCTCATCTCCCAAAGAAATGGTGCTAGAGGTTATGTGTCTGTTTTCCAAAGGAACTTTTGGACATTAATTCTCTGTGAATGGGCAGAAACACAGGCTCCTAGCTTCAAGACTCAAGATCTCCTGGAAAATAAAGGCTTCCAGCTGCTTCTGTGCTGTATGGGGCTTGCTATTCTCAGAGTGTACTTTCCTAAGGTATCACATGCTCCTGTGTACAACCACTGGAGCTGGCTAAAAGTGCTTGAGGTGAAAGCTTAATTAACTTCTCTTGTATTGTGTTACACAAAATCTCCCTCTTAAGTCTCTCTGCTTGTATGTTCTTGTTTGGGAATGGTTTTGTTTCTGAAAGTGTTACAGTTTCCTTGATAAAGTGTTAAGGAGGGAGGGGTGCTTAATACTTAATACAGAAGTATTCCTACAGTGAGGGGATCAGCAACTTTTCCTCTGAATGGGTTAGGAAAGGCAGAGAGTAGGACGTAGCACCAGGTTGCTTGCAGCCACAGAGCATCTGGGTGCCAAGAGACTCCTTAACTTTGAATAAGCTCAGTGATGGTCTTCGCCTGGGCTGGATTTGCAAAGTGCCAGATACATCAAGTTTTGTAGGGTTTCTGTTTACCTTAATTTTTTCTGTCCAGCAGTTTCCTCCTAGTGGTCTTTACAGAGTCTGCATGTGTTAATTGCTTCTCCGTCTGTTTTTTTGGGACGGTTACTTGCTCTGGGACTTTCTCTTGCTCTGGTGGTGTTGGCCTGATGTTCTGTATTTTAGGAGCCTGTGTTTTCCATCACTATAATAATGTCAGTAATCTTTGGTAATCTTTGTAGTGCGCCATTCCTCACAATGCTTTTTTTGTAGTCGGGAGTGTTGTAACTTAATTTACAAAGAAGGTCTGAGGTAATGTAAGTGCAGCAAGTGTAAGAAAGGTGCGGTGAAACAAAATCCCATTCAGGTTTCTCAGATTCTAACTTAGAATGCTAGGATGGGATAGCATTCTTCCTTGGTAAGACTTTTGGAAGTGAAAGATATCTGCATGAAGAATATTTTTCTGCACAGTAGTTTGTTTTACTTTGACAGCAAGTGGAAGCTGCTTCTAATTTAATTTGCTCTTTGCATGCTCTATCAGGGAAGTTCCAAAGAAAGAAGGCAGCTGCGTTAGGTGGAGACAGAGAGAAGGAGGTGCTTAGATTCTGCATTCACAGCCCTCTCCCCTCTGAGAATAAATGGGGGCCAGAGGAACCATGTCTTGACCTTCATCCCCTCATCCTGCAATGAAGTGGGGCTGAGGCCAAGGGTTGTTTCTGTGAAGGTTTGGAGCACTTGAGGCAGTGTGTCCTGAATTCATATGCTAGTTCGTATGCATGTGCAAACCCAAGTCCATCCATGCCAGCATTTCCCTCCACCATTGCACTGCCAAAGCTCAAGCAGGAGCAAAGGAGGAGGAACAAGTGCAGCATGGCATCTGTGGTTGGCCTTGCTCTGAGCAACTTGAGATGACAGAGTAGCTTCCCTCTTGCTTCCACATTAACTGCTGACCCAAGAGGTTGGCTCTCATAAGAGATAGTAGGAGTGCAAATTGGGAATTAAGTGCTGGTGTGGGCAAGACAGTCTAGTCATATGCAATATGCCTGTAGCCTATCCCTACAAAGGCATGTCTGTATTACAGCCCTTGGATCCACAGTTTTACTTCCTTTTGCCATTAAGTAACAATTTTGAAGTTCTTTTTATCTTTTGCTATTTTTTTCACAGGATATACCCTCTCTGCGTCAGTTTTTGGGGAAACACCTGGGCTACAGCCAGGTTCATTAGCATCTTCACTATTTTCTTAATCTATGATCTGGTAGTGTCTCAAGGATGAGCTACAGTAATACTCCAGGACTCAGTTGAGAATTTGACTACTAATTCATAGGTACCATGGCTATAGAAGGAGTTTGAGTAAGGCACAGAGAGGAGAAGGAATGTATTTCATACCCAAGGGGTGCAGACTACAGCAGCGAATTCCTAGTGTGATTGTTAATGTTCTTGAAAGCAAAGTCTGCTGTACTGTTGGACTACCATCTGTCAGATTTCCATACATGAGAAACATGATGAAACAGAATTAATTCTAAAATGGTTTAATTGGCAAATAAGCTAATTATATTATCCATCTAAAAAAGGCATAAGTCAGTTGACA
Organism: Calyptomena viridis; assembly: GCA_013390005.1. NCBI lineage: Eukaryota > Metazoa > Chordata > Aves > Passeriformes > Eurylaimidae > Calyptomena > Calyptomena viridis. The sequence goes on along the minus strand of WEIV01001339.1, from coordinate 71,644 downwards.
CTGACCAAGGAATGAAGCAAGGGAGCTCTGATCAGCCAGCTGCCAGGGGCCATCCTGCCTTGCCCCATTGCTGGCTTTCATGCTCTCCTGTTGAATTAATTCTGGTACTGTTGTTCTGTCCGTACACTTGACAGCAACGATGCAGGAGGAGGAAAATAATTGCAGAATTCCATAATGGACATCTGCATAAACTACTTCCAGGTCAGATTCAGAATATGTGTGGTTGTTGTACAGTGGAGAAAATTAAAGACAAAAGTTTCAGGTTAGAAGTCAAAGTCCTGTTATAAAGATGAGAAAGCAAAAGGTGGTAGAAAGTTCAAATTGAAAAGAGGATTTTAATATATATGCAGGGATTGGACTAATTTCGTACTCTGTCAGCAACTTTTAATTGTTTGGACTGTTGTTATTTCAAAGCTGACAGTCTTCCAGAGTTCTCTGTGTTGGTTCCAGCTGAAGGCAGGGTAAGAGTGCACTGTGATATACATGCAATCTTGGATGCCTCTAAATTCTTCAGTTCTGCACTGAGCTCCATGCAAAAGGTGCTTAAATAAACAGGGTTTTATCTGTGCTGTAGCAGTGTATTTCGGAATAATTTGGACATATCTGCTGAAAAAAGGTTTAGAGGTTCATACATAGGCAGAGGGACTCTGAAAAAACTTGGTGAGACAATTAAAAAGCTATGAATCATCTTGTTTGACAGGAAGAAATTCCAAATATTTTTTTTCTAAAATAAGTTATTAGTATACTTAATTGGAGCTAGAGGGACAAATGATCAGTAACTGTTACCTTCTTCACAAAAGCACAAGGGAAACAGAATTAAGAGCAAAGTTATTCTGTTTTCTAAATGATTGAAATTCAAACACAATTCCATTGTGCTTTTGCATGATTTGAGTAGGAAACGGCAGTAGGACTTATGTATTGACTCCAAAGCAAGTAGTTGGTTGTCTACCTTGCCAAGCTGTTTGCCTTCCCAGTTCCTCCATGACAAACTAAGAGTTGATATGGAAAGAGGGGTGGAAACGGATAGTTTTCCATGGTTGGATACAACTTTTGTATTTGCTGCTCTTAAAATGTAAATTCGTATTGGCCTTTCAGCATGCATTTACTGTCATAAGTATTTTGCTATTGACCCATGTAGGAGTCTGGTCAGCTCTGTCATGGGTGGCTTTCATTGGGACACACAGCAGAGTGTGCACTGTCTGGCCTCTGTTTGGATGTGGACTTGCTGCCAGAATGAGACTGAGGAAATAATGTGAAAAAATGGGATCTATTTTAAAAGGTATGAAGGAAAAGAATGAGTGCTTGAAAGCACGTCCATCGGCAAGCAGATAACTTTTGTTCCCATGTTATATTGCTTTCCTTCCAATTTTTGGTTTTCCTGTTCAGTCCCTAAATTGAGACTTTTCTGAGCATGATCTTTGTGCTTATATATGTTTATGTAGTGTCTGCAACAGCAGAGCCCTGATATCCCATAGGACACGAGAACAATAAGTAATCCGATTTGCATATTTTAAATCAAGTCATCTGAAAGAGATAACTCCTTTTTATGGTTGGATGTCAGAAGGGATGTTCATTTTCTAATAATATGCCTTATTGTAGAAGTTTTCTGACCTGTGTATATTAACAGCTCATTCCCGAGTTTTTTAATTCCTCTGTATTATTTCTTGCACGGACATAAATTGTTGTCATTGACAGCAAAAAACTGAATGATATTTTTAACAACAGACCAGCTAGAACGTTAATATATGTTTTGGCACTGGGCTTGAAAAAAGTTTTTTTCTTCTTCTTCCTCTGTCTCCCCCTCTTCTGGTAAAGGCATTTAGGGTATCTTTATCCAGTGATTCCAGAATTAAAAGATATCCCATTCCCCTGCAGTGTTTACTTTGCCATATGGGAGACAAACTTTTCTCCATTTTACCTGATGAAGAAAAGTTTGATGATGAGCTAAACACAGCCTTAAGGCTGGTGGTGACAAGTTAAAAAATTAGCCAGTTTGATGCGAAGTGCTGACTTGCACTATGATTCAGATTGTTTAAAAACACTGGTAAATTAATTCTGCACTAGCAGTCTGATCCAAGACTGTCTCTTATCCTGCTGCTGACATACAGCAGGCATAAAAATCACAAAACCAGCATGAGCTCTGTATCATGTGCTCTTACTAATTCAACAAAACCAGGATTGTGTTCCATGGGTCAGGTTGGTGTGGCTGCATGTTGCTCACATGGTTGTGCAAATGCTCTTGCTGCCAGCTGTACCTTAAACTGAGCAAAGGGCTAACTGAGAGGGTTAAACACAAGAAACAGGACTGAAGATGATGATTTTTTGAGAGAAGATGATGCCATAGGAATGCTTCTTACTTGTGCCTGGATGTATTGCTGTACAGGGGGGTTTGCGGCAAGAAAATGAGGGACACGGAGTCTGGAAGAAGTCTTCTGGTCCAGAAAATGGCGAACCCAGAAGTGCATTTATGCAATATACAATCAATCCACTCAAATCATTGGTGCTGGAAAATACGTGTTCAGCTACAGCTGGTCACTAAATATGTGGCACGTTAATATTGGTGTTAATGAAATATGAATGTGTGCATAATTGGACAATTATCAAAAACATTCCACCATTAACTAGTGGCGAGAGAGTGGTGAGAGATCACGTAAACATACTTCCGCCATGAACAGGAAATGCTGACTCATGCAAGTTTAAGGTTGTACTAGTGGTAGTAGAATCTTTTAAGGATGCAAAACAGCCAGGCCTAAATCCAATCCATAGCCACAGGAACAAAACAGGCCAGCTGTCCTCCTACAGGAGGTGTCTGTGCAGATGAATCCTCTGCGCTTCTGAAAAAGCTGCCTCATGCTGAAGTAGTACATACAGGTAGTTGGTGCATAAAGCTGATGTGTTTTGGAGAACCTGCAGTGGTGTGTTTCCCACATGTGGTCAGTGTCTTGTCCACAGGTTCAGGGGCTGAAGACCAGCCCTTTACCTTGTGCAAAAGAGTGAGGTTCTCAGGAACCTCCTGTGCTGGTGGAACTTTGCAGTGTAAAGCAGTAGAGGACTGGCTGGCTCTTCTCAAAGCAACTCTACTTGCATATTTAATTTTTATAAAAGTGTATATGTAAGCTTTTGGGCAATATAGAATAATAAATACGACCCTATCGTCACATACCTTGTCTCCAACCTGTACGTAGAATTCTGCTCATCCTCTTACTCTGGATGGAAAAAAATTTATATCATACTCAGTTGCTTCTTCTCTTAAGTCATGAAATAGGGAAAAAACCACCCTATTTTTGCTTTGGATGTTATTAGGTATGCAGTTAGAAAGTTAATACTTCTACAGAAGTGTTCAAGTCCTACCTTGTTTTTCAGTTTGTTACTCCTTCCTTGTGTCTGGTTGCTGTTTCGTTGTGTTCTGAATCCCATTGCATTCAATTCAGTTAGGGCACGTGCTTTCTTAAACAAGTCTATGACAATGCTGACTGCAATCAGTCTACATGAACTGTCTGGTAGACATTATAAAAGTATCACTGAACATTAGAAAGGCATGTTTATAACTGTTTTATTGTTATTAATGACTTGAGTCTGGTTAATTAATGTTTATTTAGAATTTCCCTACTGCTTTTTTTCCATCTTTTGTGTAGAAGTGTTCAAAGTTGCAGCTAAGTTACAACAAAGGTCATTAAAACTGTATGGCTGCCACTATTCTTGTTTGAGCACAAGTAAAATATAAAGATTTTCTGAAGTGAGTCTTCTGAACAGCGAAAAAATATTTGTGTTAAATTGTAGTGACTAGTAGCAGCTCACACAGAGGAAAATAGCCCCATTATTGCTGGAAATACTTGGGTATTTGCATTTGCTTCAGTGTTGGGATATTTTGGATACAAATAAGCTGTTATTTTACCCCAGCACACAAATATTTTTTGTAGAGTGAGTGGTTACAAATCTGGTGGGTTTTGTACCATTATATTTATGGATAGTACCCTTGAAAACCCTGGATAAAATATTACTTCTCAAGCTGTAATGTTACTATTCTGGTTTAGAAGTAAACCAGTGGGAGACATGAACCCAAATTGGAGAGACCATAAGTCAGAGCTACAATTTTACTAAAATAAAAAAAAAAGATCATAATACATACAATGACACAAGATAACAAAACTGCTTTGACCCACAAGAACAAAGTACAACCCAGCCTCCCTGGGACAGGAACAGCACGGTGCTCATGAGCTCCTGCCCCAGCACTGGGCGGTGCCCCTGGGTGCAGAGCAGAAGGAAATGAAAAACCTGGTAGTCGGGATGATGGACCTGTGGAAGACAGGAGTTCTGTTGAAGAAATGGTAGCAGTCTCCTCCAGAGTGGCAGCCACAGTCCTGCTGGAGTTGCTGTTCCCTCTCTGAGTCTGGTGAGATGGTTGCCCAGTCTCAAACTCCAAGGGTTATATATCCCCAATACCTCCCCCAGGGCAGGGAGTTCACAATGGTTGTTTCATATCTGTGAGTGCTGGGATATTTTGGATCCTTTGATGATGTGGGCCACTGTAACTGTCTATTGTGTTAGTGCAGCTGAGCTAATGAGCAGGGAGGACCCCTCCAGCTGGGTGTGGAGGTGTTAATGTCTCCCCCATCTCTTTCCTTATCTGTTGTGGCCCGGGGTGTGCAGTGTGCTCTTCTGGGCAGCTGTTGCCAAATGATTTATCATTAACACCCCATCAGGAATGACATAGAGGGTATAGAATACACAGTCTTGGTTATACCTTCATAGAGGTAAACCAGTCCCAGCCCCTGTAACTGTGACAGTTATATAGTTTGGTAAAGACATTTTTAGTGTACTTTAGAATGTGTTATTTTTATGGTAAAAGGTTGTTGGGAAAATAGATTTATCCAGGCTGTATGTGCAAGGATAGAGAGCAATTGTTGAAGTCTAAGTGTTAACCACAGTGGTGACCAGGATCTGAGAGTCCACTAAAGGTCTTTTGGTGTTGCACCTCTTTTGCTCGGCAGGTTGTTGGTGAAGAAAATGGTGTTACCTAAACAATTTCAAAGTGGAAGAAGCTCTGCTTAGATTAACGACCAACTATTAAGGCATAGAGTGTCTTTCAGTAGAGTAGTGACCAGACACACTGGAAGTGCCATGAAGGAGCACCTCCTGCATGCCTGGATGCCATCATGCTTCATCAGTGAGGAGTTGCCATCTACCTTTCCCTCTTCTCCTCTTGGGGAACCTGCCTCAGTCCCTTGCTGGGATGCAGAATAGAGTCAGAGTGTGTCTGGAGGCAGAAGCTCTTCTCTCAAGGCTGTGGGGAGTCTGGTCTTTTCTGCTCCCCACCCAGGATGTGGGGTTCAGGAGATCCTGCATACTTGACATGGTCAGCTCTCAAGTGCTCTAGAGACACCAAGGGAAAATATATGTCTGAAAAACCTGTTTGGCTACACTGAAAGAGTGCACAGACCTATTAATCCTGTTAAAAACACAAACCTTGCTAATCTCCTCCCTGGCCAGTGCCAGGGCAGTGTTTTCACTGGTAATAAAAGGTATGATTTACATTGTGGATCCCAGAGAGGTAGAAACTAACCCTTGCTCACCCACAGGTTTAATGTGTTTAGAGTTGGTTCAGTGACTTTTTTAATACCCATGTAGCTGCAGCCTCCTCTCCCCAGTCCTGCATACTTTTTTGTTTTTTATTTCAAGGATTACAGTGACAATCTTGGCTCTCATTAAATTAATGGCAAAATTCCTCTTGGCTGCAATGGACAGAGGGTTTCTCCCATGCTCTTTTTTTTCTGTACAATTCTTCTGTACAATTCCTGGTATCTTCTTGTAGTCAGAGCTGTTGATGTCGTTGCCTGAAATTCTCTGCTATTACGGGCCTGAATGGTGTTTGAGGGATCTCCAGTTCCTGTGTGGCTCCATGGTGGTTCTGTAGAGTTGAATACTTGCTTTGAGCCATGCAGATGTAAACATAATGCTGGTTGGTCTCAGTAAGTGTCCTTTGACTTTAAAATTTGCTTCCTCTACAGATCCATCAGAATCAATACAGTGTGAACTTGAGGGCAAAGACCTTCCCCAGCATCTGTCTGAGAAACTAGCTGTGTCCAGGGACTCTGTTTATTTGCTGAGATAGTGATGTGGCACATTCTTCCCCTTGCTTTGAATAAGTGGGGACTGAACTATCTAAGATCCACATGGACCCTGAGAAGCTTGCTTTAGCATACCTACATGTAGAAATAGAGCTCTAAGCCTCTGTTATATTTTCCCAGGTTCTCAAGGGTATAAATAAGCTTATTAGGGAGAGGAGAGAATTGAGAGAGGGGTTGGACTGTTGTTAAATGAATGAACTCATGAAAATGGTGTCAAAGACACCTAGCAATTGATGAGTTGTCAGGAATCTGGCCCATCAAAGTCTTCCGAGTCCATGCTCTTACAGTTGCTTTGTATTCAGTCCACCTGGCCAGTTTCCTAAAGATGAGGCACCTGTGTGACTTATCTAGTTTGTGTTTTGGTATATAGAAGAAAAGTGTTAAACCTAATTTTTGTGTTTAGAAATGCAGAAGAAATGTGCTAGCTGGGATGTGTTCACAGCTTCAGTGTCTGGAACAAATTCAGAATAAACATCACTCTGTAGGAGGACAGTGTTCCCATTTCAGGTAGTGTGTATATTGCAATTTATTCCTGTTGGTTTTGCTCTTTTGTACCGATACATGAATTAGGGCTTAACTACCTACTTTTAAATGCCAATAACTGTAATTTTATTTTTTTCACGCTTTAGTACTAAGTCATGGCCAGAGTTGTTTTGCAGACTGGAAAAGGTGCTTTGGTCATGCCTTGCAGAATAAGTTGGGAAGCAGTGAAGTAATTCTCCCAGATGTGGTGAGAGTGATGCTATACAAATGTTTTTTGTGAGTATGAATTTCTCACTGAACTCCTGGAAAAGTGTTTCACTGTCGTTTACATAGACTATGTAATTGTTTCTAGTGAATATGTTTTGAATGAGAGCATGAATTGAGCACTGTGTCTCTGCCAAGAAGCAGAGAGGTATCATCTCCCAAAAAACTCCGGGAAAGCCTTTTGAAGCAGAGAGACATTTCTTTGGTGGAGGACTATGTTACAGCAGCTCATTGCAACATGCAGCTCACTTCCTTCTTGTGTGCCTTGCTAAGTAAGGAGGAGGAAGATGGAGGTGGAATTGTTCCCACTTCTGTCACTCTCCAAGTTCGTCTGCAGAAGAAAGGTCTGTTCAGATAGTTCCTGCTGCAACCTGCTCCCTGGGCTGGACTGACCGTGTCCGAAGGACCTAGGGTATAAATTCTTCTGCACGGTTTGGGTATCAAAGTTATATCATTTTCTCCAAGTATTTTTCTACTTAGGAGTTTTCTAGAATGGACTGCAGGTGATCTTTGTTTGAAGAAAAAAAAAGGTAATTAAGTAGTTCCTGTACCATATTTGGCTTCACAGAGACAATTTGAACAGGAAACCGATACATGTTTTAGTAGCAGCAGCAAGGAAAAATATAATGGAATTGAGCAACATGAAACAAGAACATCTGAAGGACAGGACGAATGTGATATAAATGGAAAGTGCCAGAGAAGACAACAGGAGCTTGCATGAAATAACTGTTTCTGATGTCAGGTGTGGTAACTATACAGCATCAAAACCCATGTATTTTAATATTCCACTCTTTCTCCATTAGCTCTGATTCATCTCTTGCAATACCCCCTTTTTGGATCACCTAATTGTTTGGCTAGATACAAGCTAGCTGCCAATTTGCCTGCCTTTTGTAAAATCTTTGCTTGAATGACCACAAATTTCTTCTTCTGAAGTGTTGTAAAGATTGAGCTGTATAAAACTTGTTTTTTGTCATGCATACATGAGCTTTCACTCCATCTTTTCCACTCTTGATTTTTTCCTTCACCGGTTATAAGACAAGGGTTTGTGAAATTCTCCCTCATATCTGTACATTATGTAATGCTATTAAAGATATTTCTCTGTCCTTAATGAGTCTCAGTTAACATTCAGGCTACCAAAAAAGAGGTGAATTATCAGTTTCTGGAGATGACAGGCATGTTTGCTCTTGATATTGGACTCATAATGTTGTTTATGTCTGTCCTTATGGTAACAGTCCTATTTGAGGAAGATCTTGTGCTTGAAACTAGCCTTTGCCTCTTTACCCCAGTTTGTTAGACTCACCTGTATTTAAGAGAAAAACAAATGCAGGATTTGCATTGTTAGGAGTGACGAGAAAGATGCCCTTGGGGAAGGCAGGCTGAGATACGATGGTGTGCGGGGTGACAAGAGTCACACTGAAGTGAAATGTGTGTTTGCCATATAATGAACAGGGTAAGGATGGTCAAGGGCGAAAGTGTGGTTTTCAGCCACTGAATTTTCTGTGGTACCCTGTTATACTTTGTTTTTTACCAGACTTGTTTATGGAGCTGGTGGAGGCAGTGCTGTGGTAGCTGTTTTAAATAGAGCAGGGCAGGCATCATTTGGAAGTGTGAATAGCTGAGATACTCTTCTGTGGCATGTTTTCCAGAAAACACCATTTCTTCCAGATATCAGGGCAGTTCTGTCTTATTTAGAACAGCTGTGGCAGTCAGGGACTGTGGTGAAGCACACTGTCCTCCTCCTCAAGGAAATACAGCTTGATCTAGATTTCCGCCCTCAAGCTTGTTATTGTTTGCTGCTTCTCAATAATATTTGTTATTGTTTGCTGCTTCTCAGAACTCTTTCCTGTTCTTTTTTGAAGCTATTGTGTGACAAGTTTTTCTTGGCTGGTTGCTTTCTATTTACTATAAAGAAACCCATAAACAGATATCGGGGAGCTAGTATTCTTTGAAACCAGTGTAGTAATTTGTAGAATTACATTGGTGATTTTGTTTTGTAAATTGAGTCTAAGACTGTTTAAAGCAGTTTTGAATTTTTATTTTTTAAACCAAAACTTGCTTTTGCAAATAGGGAAGTATTTGGCTTCACTCAGTTATTCCGATGTATTTTAAATAAAAAGTCAGTTATGTTTTTGTGGGTCAGGATGAAGGGAATTAGTTGAAATACATTATTTAAAAGGCAGTTTTTTAAATCAACTTTGCTTGAGCAGGCGTAAAACCAGTGTTATTTTCTAAGTGGAAGTAGAAAACTGCAAATTTGTCATTGTATCACAACCTCTATATAGTAGAGTTATAAAGGTAATAATAAACTTGCATCTGAACTATGGATCAATGGATTTGTTAGAGATGAGACATTTACTGGATGTTTCTGAATGCACTTTCATTTTTCAGGGACAGGTGGCTATACATGCAAAGTTTGACAAATGCATTTACCTTCCAAAGGAAGCTGAGGTTTACTTTGTTTATGACGGATCCCTGAAGAGCCACATAATGTTTGCTGAGCGAGTTAGTGACAACACTCTTCAGTCCATAGTTCCAGGTGAGCCTTAAGTTCTCTTTACATTTTTTGAACTCTTTGCTATATCCCACCGTTTCAAACCTGGGATGATTCGGCACAACTGGATGATTTGGTACAACTGTTTCATGGCTCTGTGATGGAGAAAATGCAGGAATTTGAATGATGGCCTTTAGGATCCTAGCTAAGTTTGACTGACCATAGGTGATCCTGCCTTTTGTAGCAATCCATGCCAGCACAGTATCAGATGTAGACAGTGTTACTAGACTTGCATAGCTGGATATGTATTAAAGTGCAGTCTTCAGAGATGGCATAATTTATAGTGTGTAAATTTATGTGTACTGTAACTGTTGGCCTCTGGGCATCCTATCACCTGCAGAAGTCCTGCTTTTGTCTGAGCCTTCCATCAGTGCAGCAGTCAGCCTGTTGTGCAAGGTCCTCCTGCTAGAGGGTTGTGATGCTTGGAGCTCTGCTGGAGCCACATGTGATACAGAGGTGTCTAGGGAACTGTTGCAGGGGTGCCTCTCTGCCAACAGGTGGATTATGTGTTGCCTCCCATCTGGCTCTCTACCTTGGTGTTGTTGCCGTGGCGTTGTCCCCCTCACAGATGTAACACAAACCCTGCTTGTCACCTCTATTGTGTGCTTTGTGACCTTTAAATTTTTGTGAGTAAGTGGCTGTAGATATGACATACCTGTGCAATAGGATCTCCTTGTTATTCTTTTGTGTGTTCTGAAGGGGATTTAGAGTCTGAAAATAAGTGCAGAGTATAAAAAAGAAAAGTTCATCATTGTTACGTGATAGTTCCTTTGATCCTGTAAATGGTAAATGATTGTCATGGATTACAACTGGAGAAAATGCAATGATAATCTTGTTCCAAGCATTTTTTAATTTTTTTTTTTAAAGTTCTGAAATGACATGGTTAAATGGTTGCTTCTGGGCTAGGAATAAAAACAGAAGGCTAAAGACAGCACTTAATAATGGCAGAAGGCATGAACAGACGAAAATAAAATGTGAGGTTAAAATATAGCCCTGGTGATGTTAGTGTTATTTTGTGGTGGCCAAGTTAAACATAAGGGAACACAGAGTACTTTAAATAAACATCTGCAGTTGTGGTAAGTACACGCTTCCTCCTGCATTTACTAGATTGCACATGCAGTTACTCAGGGATATGTTGGAAAATGTAGGTTTGTGCCCTTAGTACATCACGGTTAGCTCTCCAGTGCAGCTTGCACCTCTTTTGGACACATGACATGCACCCTCCCTTAGATGGCAAAGCAGTAGGAGAGAAACACAAAGTGCTGAAGAGGTCTGAGAAACAAACTCCCTGGGACTTTGAAGGTCCCAGCTGTAAGTCAGAGATTTGATACAGCATTTAATCAAGTATTCCAAGAGCCCAAAGTATGTGTTAGTTAAAAGATTCGGGGGTTTGGCCTGGGTAGGTACAAAATGGGTGTTAATAGATATATTACTCAGATTTCATGTTGCAGGCCACTTTCCCACTCTTTTCATCAGCGTTAGTGCTTACCCAAGAATCTTCAGTTCTTTCCATTGTCGTTAAAGAACCCTCACCCAAAAAGACTGGTTCTAGAATTAATTATGTTAGTATAATTGGGAGGAATGGCAGTTCACAGTCTAGTTGAATCCAAGTTCATCACTAGTGTTATGGTTTTATTTTATGGAAAACTTTTCCCCCTTTGTTTATAAGCAAGGCTGTGCACGGCGGGCCAGGGGGTGTGCCTGTCTGCATGGTGGGGTGTCGAGGGCCCAGTCCCCCTGCCCTGCTGGTGTCGACTCTGTGCCCCCTGGCCCGCCACAGCCCCCCGGCATAGGGGGGCTCCATGGTAGCCCCGGGCCAGGCGGTGCCCAGGGGTACCCATCCCTGGTGCTGCCGGAGAGTGGAGCCACTGTCTGCCAAGGCCCCAGCCATGGTTGGGAGCGGCTCAAGGATGGTGTGGGGGAGGAAAGATCCCCCCCCACGTTTTGGAGCTTGGTGCTGCTGCATGTTTCTCGCTGCCGCTGCCCCGGCGCTGCAAGAGCCAAGCCCCCAACCCACCACAAAGACATCGCTTGGCATGAGGGTCACCGCACCAGCCCCACTGCCTGCATGCAGGGGACACTGCTGCATGTTTCTTGCTGCTGCCGCCTGGCCCCACAGCCTGGTGGAGTTCGCAGTGCAGGCCCTGCGGCTGCAGTTCCCCGGGCCGCTGCCGCCACTTGTGTGGGGCCAAGCCCCAGCCCACCGGGGCACAGCGGAGCCCCATGGCCCTGCGGCCACCTGCCTTCCCGCTGTTGCTGCCGCTGTGGTGAGCTTCCGGCACGAGAACACAGCTCCAAGCCTGGCGCCTGCCCCAGGCAGCACGGGCCTGTGGGATGCCCAAGCCCTGTGCCTCCAGTGGCTGGGGCAGACAGGGAATCCTAGTTGGAGGCTGAGAGCAGGTGAATGCCATTTTGATTGAGCCACATGGCAGAGGTGGGGAAGGTTTCCCATGGTTTGGGACCAGAAGTGGGCGGGGGCAAAGATGGACCAATGGAACACTAGGCTACGCTTTCTTGGGGTGGAAAAAACGTGGGAAAAAAGACATACACTCATGCGTGGAACGCAGAGTATGCTGGGCCACAACAGAAAGTATAAAAAATGGTGAAACCCAGACAGTATGGGTTTTTTTGGCTATGCTGAGCTCGGAGGAGGACCTTGTACTGCTTGGGACCCCTGACAGCACCATATTTGCCACGTGTTAGTCGGGACATCGGGGATCCACATCGAGGAACTTCAGCATCATCTTGGATCCTTTTCATGCATTACGGGCTCCTAGTTGGCTAGAAAAAACCTTACCCTCTGCTAACCCACCTGTTCCAGGGTGGGGGGAAGAGGGTTCCTCTAATTTTTTTTTTCTGGGTTTCATATTGCATTGATAAGGGTGTTTTTAATACACAATATATATTTTATTTTTCTGCTTTAGTAAAAGTTCTTTCTATCTTTATACCCAAACAAGTCTCAAAAAATTAATATCGAATTTATTTTAATTCATTTCCACTGTCTGCTTAAACGGCGACAACTAGAAATGGTTTGGGGATGCCGTATGACAAACAAATGTAATGAGAGGGAAGAAGAAAATAATTCTGAATGAGCAGTCACAGCTCTTAGAGGTGGAGGGGACTGAAAAATAACTATTGTATTTTCTGAACATAGGTAATTTTAGTGATTAATTTACATTATAGTTACAGGCCATGGATACCAAGAAGCAGTTTCTGCCTCTGTGTTAATGTACACAGGGGGTTACTCACCTGTGATCCTCGGTAGCTGTCCCATCACTTACAGAGAGATTCTGTCCTGCAAGTTGTCTCACCTTCTGGTCAGTCATGCAGAATGTGTCACCACCACTAGTCACAAGCTGTGGCTGGATAAGTTTGGGCTAAGGATGAAAGATCTGCAGTCATTGGATAATGACTTGGTGATGGCCATTGCTTATGAAGAATTGCCATTGACCTGAAACATCCTTGGATATTGCCCAGAAGGTGGTAGGGTTTTATTTCAGGTTAGAAAGCTTTTAACAGTGGTTTGGTGCACAGTTCAGAACAGAGTATCTCACCGTTTTATCCAGGTTCTCAACCCATGTGCTTTATTTACATGAAAAATTATTGAAGTGCGAGATGGGTAATCAGGGATTTGGTTTGTGCCCAGAGAGTTAAGAAAGATAATAATGGTAATTGTAACTCTGTCTCTCCAGGAGGTTTTTCTACCTTGACTCGCTGTGAATACAGTTCTTTATTTATAAATGGACTGTGCCTTTGAAAGGTTAAAAAGCAAGAACTGTAGCAGTGAAGTACTGATGTCTTGATTCTAACCAAGTGAGATATTTTACCTACACAGACAAAAAGAAGGTGGTCACAAAAGAGAAGAATATGTTAGGCGTTCTAACATATCTATGTACAGGCATTCTGATGTACAGAATAAATGTAATTTTTGCCACTTTTCTGTCAGTATTGTGCTCTATTTCTGATGATAATTCTTTGGGGAGAATATAATTAAACAAGTGTTTTTGTGGCTTTTTTATTGTAGAAGAAGTGGGATGAAAATATATGTGAAACTTTAGGGTATGCTATTGAAAAATTTTGTAACAATATCAAGTGAAATTTTCCTAGTTTCAAGTGTCATTACAAACAAAAAAAAAAGTAGTTAGGATTTGCTGAAGAGTGTAATTTTTTTTTGCAGATCCAGACGATTTGTAGCTGAGGTTGGAAACAGTGTTATACTTGACGGCTTGACATGTTTTTCATTGAAAATTTGGTGCTTTTGCCTGTTTTCCTTTTAGTACTTTAAATTGCCAAAAATTGAAAGACAGGCTGTTTCCATATGAGCCAAACTGAAAGAGACATTCATCTAAGCTTTTAGGAAGTAAAAACACAGCACTTAGCCCATTTCTTTGGGTGAACTTTTTTCCTGTCTTAAATCTTTATAATTCTTAATGAGAGAGAGTTTGAAATCTGAAGGATGTTTTTTGTCTGTCTGTTGTAAACTGTTTCAACAGATGTACAAACAAGTGCCCATTCAAATATTGGCTAAACGGGAGGAAGAAAAAAAGGCCATTACTTGTTTCATTTTGATGTGTAGTAAATACTTGTTTACATTACTCAACTTCTGAAATAACTGTTGGATGCTAGGAATGAGGACCTTGATTAAAAGCCTTAAGAAATCATCAGTAGTTTTGTTCACAACTTTGGCTAAGCTTTTCATCAAAACCAGTTGAAACCCAACCCAGAAACGTCAGCAGAACATACCAGTGGTACTGAGAGATGCTTGGGCGTAGCCAGCTGGGTATCTTCTTGCTTGAAACATAAGGAAGGGCTGTCCAAGGTGTGTTGTAGGTCCAAAGAGTTGGAGATCATCTCAGCTGGCACCAGAGTAAGCTCTGTCAGGGCAACTGCTATCCACATAGCAAAATTCTTTAATCTTTAGTTATGCTAGTTGTTAATTTTTGGATGTATCGTAACATTTATATGGAAAAAGAGTATGTTACCCTCACAAGACTTTTATAGGTCTTGTATTTTTTTGTTTCTATGTATTTTTGATACTTTTGAACTTTTCAGATATAAATATTACACATAAACAAAATTTGGATACAGTGAAAAAGCTGAGAGATGTGCCCCAGTTGCTATACAGAGTCTCTGTGAACATTTGAAGTGTTAGACAAGCATGTCTTCAGTATGCTGCTTTAGGGTTGCCTCATGGGCACTGTTGCACTTGAAGAGGTGACGTCTCCCTTTGTACCACAGACATCACTCTTAAATGAAGGCAAGATCTTTTGCCATGCTTCTGAATAAAACAAAACGTGTTCCAAATTCCTGGGGCCTGGTAGTGATGCTCAAGTGCAGTGAGGATCTCCCAGTGGACTCCTGGTCAGGCAGCACTTACTGACCACATTTGTTGAGTGGTCAGTAAAAGCTTTTTTGGATGGTTTTGCTTTCAGCCCAAGGGAGGTCAGTCCTTCCCTTTCTCTGAAGTCCAGGCTTGGGCTGGATCTGACATCTATTTTGCTACCTCTAGATAGTTTATGTAATTTTTCTTTAGCTCCTATATCCTTTCTCCTTTCTGGAAGTATAGTTTTGATCCTCTTACCTGACCAAGAAGCACCGACTAGAGTTGATTCCTTGTGCTGTCACCATCACTGTGCTTTTGTGCCCAAAGCCAAGAAGCCAAGCACAGCTGAGGGTTGCATGTGGCTGAGGCAGCCTTGTGCATGCAGGAAAGAAGAGGGAGGAAGAAGGGAATGAAGCAGGAAGTCTTCAGATCTCAGCACATGAGAAAAGGAGGAGAAAGTCCTTCATCTTCTGCCATGAGATGATCAAGATTTGTCCCCACACTCTTTTTCTTTTGCATGCTCCAAAAATCAAAATTGATCATTGTCATTAATGAGTGGGACAGGATATGGTCTAGTATGAAGCTATGAGACCACTAAGATTGAATATAGAGATAGAAAAACTTATATTTGAAAAAAAAAGCTATGTAAATTAATATATATATGCAAACTTGTGTATGAAATAATGAATTAAATATCAACAGCGCGCAAGAACAACAGGCAACCAAAACAATCACAAAGCAATAACTCTTGGTGGTTGAGTGAATCAAGCTCTGTATGCAGCAAACAGCCGCAGCCAGTAGAGGGTGCCGAGCAGCAGGAGACCGCAACACACTCTGATGACCAGAGGGGGCGTGCAAGCAGCAGTAGGTTCCTGTGAGGTCCGGAAAGGAAGAGGTCCCAGGGGGAGGATTTTGTCAAGGGTCCCGGGAGATTGAAAGGTCCTGGGGGGTGGATATTGGGCTCTCAAGGAGTGGTGGGGTTGCCGGGGAGGGTCACTGATGAGCAAGTGGGAGTCCTGGGAGTTGAGGGTTCCTAGGGATGAGACGGAAGGGGTATCCTGGGGCTTGGGGGTCCTGGGGGTGGATTTGGGTCTCCTGGGGAGTGATGAAAGGTCCCAGAGGGAGGTTACTGGCAGTGGGGAAAGTCTCAGGGATGAATAGGAACCTAAGGGATGGAATGGGGGGATAGCGGTAATGAGGGTACTAGCAAACAGGAAAGTTGAGAAGGAGCAGTTAGAGTGCTGCTGCTGTGGCGTTGCCTGCTACTGGAGCGGTCCTGGCAGCTGTAGAAAAAACAGGCAGGGCCCACGGGCGGCTGGCAGAGGCTGTTTGGAGGTCACGGCAGAAAATGGCGGTGGTGACGATGGTGAGCATGGCAGCACAGGTCCTTCTCCCAGCTCGATGCAGTCCCAAGAGCACATGTGGGAAGATGGCAGCTGCTTTTATACAGTTTAGTCCTGTCCCAGAATCCTGTGCCACTGTGCAGGCACAGTCAGCCAGATCTGCCCCTTTTCCCTGTCCCGTAGGGCAGGGGCTGCACTTTTATTGGTCCGTTCGCATTTCTGGGCTCTGCCCTGCTTCTGAGCCCACCAAAAGTGAGTCTTTGTTCTCTCTCAGCCATGTGGCCAACGAGGCGGGCATCCCTCTATCTGGGCGCTCTCCCTTTCACCCATGCCACCCCCGCCGGGCTGGTGCTGCCATGGAGAACCAGGGCAGCAACCAGCAGCACGTGGATACATGGTCGGGCCATCCGTGAGCAGCTCCAGGCACTGTGCCACCTTCCCGCACTGGGAGCGGTCACTGCCGTGAGAGACAGGCAGTGGAAGCTGCGGAAAGCCCACCACATCAGTGATTGGGGCAGCATCGGGGGGAGTGGGCAGGCAGTGGGCTGGCAGCAGGGCTGGGGCAGTCCCGCCCGAACTGAGCCAGCATCCCATGTCCTGGCAGCAGTGGTGGTCCAGGGTGGTGGTGGGAGCTGGATGCTGCTGAGGGCTCCACGTCTGCTGGCGCTCTGGAGGTTTCCATGCAGATGCCATGCCGTTGGGGCCAGGAAGCTATGGTAGCCTTTGCTGGGGGTGGCAGGGAATGGTGGGGGGGGAGGGGAGTGGTGGCCGCAGGTGGCACAGGCAGCTGTGGGCAGTGACGACTTGCTCCATGGATGGCAGAAGCCTGGCACTGCTCCACCAGCAGCACCGGAATGTGTCTTCTGCCCTAGTCCTGAGGTCTGCCTTGTGGTGAGACCTTCGCCCTTCCCACCCCCCTCTTCCCCAACATTTATTTTATTTATCTGGTGAAAATAAAAGTTTTTAAGATGCGTGGTTGAGCCATAGCAATGAGAAACAGTATCTAGAAATTTATGAGGATTTAGAAAGAGAATGGGAGCTTCTTTCTTTATCTGTTGTCCCTACAACTCTTTGTCTCAAATGTCACGTGGTATCTTGACACTTAATATTGTCAGGATGTTCTTTTTAGTATCAATGCTGTGACAGATGTGGGTGCTATGAGCCATCACTAGTTAGGACCTCATTCTTATGAGATTCTATCTGTTTTCAGAGCTGATGGGCTATTTTCTTATTTATTGCACCTTCATAAAAGATATTTTCCATCTGAATGTATGTATGTGGAGATAATCAATACTAAATAACTTGTTAGAGCTGCTAAAAAAGAAGGAGAGTTTTCTGATAGTTTTTTTGTTTATCAAAAAAAAAAGAAAGAAGAAAAGATTCAAAGAAGGAAGGGAAGAAAGAAAAATATAAAGAGAGAGAAAGAGATGAATCTGAATGAGAAAAGTAACTTTTCCTTTCTTAGTACCACCAAGTACTTGCAGTACCTGATTCAGTATAATCAGTATTCTAGCACTGGCAGTCCTCATCAGACATAGGCTCAGCATCTTCTGTACAACTTTTTTGTCCTTGACACATTCAGGTTTACGTTCCCTGGTTGTCAGAGGGTGAGTGGGAGCATAGGAGTGCACTTCACAAGGAGTGCATTTTATGAAGAGGAAGGTGAGGGCATCTCAGTTTCTGGTTGCTTTAGGGACACTCCTGAGAGTGAGTTTACATTGTCTGGGTGACTCAATTGTGCTGGTAATCAAACAAGAGCAGTTGCTGGCAGCTTTACCACTATTTACAGTTATTTTCAAGAGGAAGACTGCTCTTTTAGGTTTTTGGCTGCTAATAGAAGCAATAAAATTACAGCCTGAATTACAAAAACTAATTGTGGATCATAGGAAAGAGTGTCTGTACTTTAGTTCTGTCTCATGAACAAGGAGATTTTCCATTTTATTTCATAAATGCATTGTAATTATTTTCTAGGAGTAGCTCTTGTGGAGTAAACTGAAGTACTCAATCTTGCTGCTTTATAGTCTGCTTTTGGGAAACACCTTCCCATTTTCTGTGGCATTTTTCGCTTTATAGCCCTCTCCTGCCCTTTTCTTTGTAACTTGTGTTACTCTTTCCACTTGATGTTAACACACATTCCTGCTGAGGTACACAAGTTCAAACCTGACTGATGCATATTGTATTTCTGATGTACATTAAAGAAAATTCTGTCTGCCCTTTTTCGCGGTGGGAATGTTACTCTTTTTCCTGTGGAAGGAAATGGAGAGGAATGCCTGTTCTCCTTTGTGGAAATAGGAAAACACCAGGAACAATGAATAAGTAAGTCTAGGTCTGGTGAGATTCGTGAGAAAAGGTAGATGTTTTGTGGTCAGAGAGTTCAGGGAGTTAGAGAAACAGGCAAATCTTCAGCCTTGTAGGAGCTTGTCCCTTTGGAAACTGTGCAGAGCAGAGGGAGGAGTATAATAGCCTGTACGTTGGGAAGCACATGAGTGTCTTCCAGTGCCTACTGCTAACCCAGAAGCTTGTGATATGGGTGAAGATGCTTCAACCTGTGGGTCCCTAGAAAGTGTATGATTCTGATCTTCTGGTCAGTGGTAGTTATAGCAGAGAGGAGGCATTTGAGAGCCCTCTGACTGTGAAAGAATTTCTTGGGAAATTAGTTTATGAAGGTATGCTCTCAGATGGGCTGTCACATACCTGGCTGCACAAGCATTGCAGCCCAATGTCTTTTCAAAAAACCACTTGTGTGTGTTTTTGCAGCAGTGGGATGTGCTGAAGACAGCATTATAAATAATCTCATACCTAAGGGAAAAATGAATGCAGGTATCAAGCCGGAAAAAAATGGAATTTGTCAGCCAGTTTTGATGTCTCCCCCTGCTTTTCAATTCCAAAGTCTTGAAAGTTTTAGTCTTCTTCCAGGAAATGAATGTTATTCAGAGCCCAGAAAGGATTTAGTAATTTCTTTCAAAAAGAAATACTTGGTTTTAGTTTATTTTTTTGGACATAGGAAGGGATTCAGGTGCAAGGAAGAACAAAGGGATTTTTTTAATGTCTAAAACAGACCAAGTTTGGATCTGCTCTGTGTAACTCAAGACAGAATGTTTTGGCTGGAAAATCAAGATGCAATGCAAAACAATGTCTTGATAGTGCATGTCATTTACAGCACCACTTACCTTGCAGTAGCTGACCCTATATGAATCAGCCAGCACTGCATCTTTCAAATCTTAGGAATGGTTGGGTTTATGTATTGGTGGAAAATGGCATTTTATACCATTTAAATTCAATGGTATCTTATACCACTTAAACATTAATACATTGAAGAAGCCTTCCTTTTTTCCCTTATTTTGTTCCAACTTGCCAAGACTGCAGCTGAATTAATTACATTGTTTTTTCCCCACAAACTTGATGGTTTACTTTCTATCATGTTGCGGTTTTTGTTTATTTTTTTCCTTCCCCTCCATTGTGCCACATTTGAAATCTTCCTCAAGGAAATGGGAAAAAAGGTGAAAGGTGTGTGAAAATGCCATTTTTTCTGTCACAGTGAGAGGGAGCATAAGAGGAGGTGGTAAAAGAATGGAAACTAGAAATTGTTCTTAATAGGCAGATAAATTTAAAAAGCTTGTTATCAGTCATCTTGTCTTGGTGGGTTTTTTGTTTGGTTGGTTTTTTCTTTTTTTTTTTTTGTTTAAATTTGATATTGCTGATCCTGGAAGAGAACTGTGGCAGATTTTAGATGAAGGGGTCCCCAGAGGTGACCTGGTCCTCCCCTCCACCTGGAGCAGGGCTAGCTTCAAAGTTGTATCAGGTTACTGAGGATCAGGTTTTGAGTACCTCCAGGAACACACAGTTTGTAATCTCTGACTCATGTCCCAGTGTTTGACCATCCTTGTGGTAAAAAATACTTTCCTTGTATTGAAAGAACATACTTACCTTTCCATTTATATTTCTTACTTCATAATTTGTATTTCAGATTTTAGTATCGTGAAGCTATTAGTTATTACTTTATGTCATCAGGTTCTACTCATTCCTGAGCAAGCCATGTGGGAGTAGTAAGAAGAGATCAAACACCTCAAACACCTCACCTTGTGAGGTAAAGGATGGGGAGGAATGTGAATGCTGTTTCTGATTAAGTGTATCAGAAAACAGCCACTGAAGCTGCTGAGTGGTTCAGCTACCATGTTTATTCAATCTAGTAATGAACAAATTCAGAATAAGATTAGATGAAGGTTATGGTGGGCAGATAAAAATATGTTACTAGACTATTTGTGGTGAGATAATAGAAATTATTGTTGTAGGTGGTGTTTTCAAATGACAAAGATTAATTACTGTTATTTTTGAAACTTGTTTCTTTTGTAGCAGTCTTTTTCATACTGCATTGTTTGAAAGATTTGGCCACCAGAAGGGTAACTTTATTTGCTGCGGTGTCAGAGCAGAGACAGGGCTATCTCTCATCAGGGGAGGCTTCCTATGGGCTTCCTTTTTGCTGAGTGGGAGAGTCCTAATCTTATCATGCTCAGAACAAGTTTATCTAGCTTCTTTTTTACACTGTTACAATGCATTTAAACCTAGTGGCCCTAGGCCAAAGATCAGAGTAAAGTTTGCCCTTTTGTTTCTGTGTTTTCAATCTGATTGTTAGGATGTGGTTAGTACCTACTCAGATGTTTAGTGTGCTTAGGATTGGTTAATGTTTTAATTACATTAATTTATCTGCTGTTTGGTTATTAACAACATATAGAGAGAAAACAGTCTAGTTGGAAGCATCTAAAGAGCCCACTTTGGTATCTAAAGTGGGACTGAACAGAACTTAAGTACTCCAGATCAATTCTGAAAGCCTTTTTTTGTGAACATTTTAATCTTTAAATGCATGATGTTTGTTCAGGGTCTATATTTTGGACCACAGTATTTCCTGGGTATTTAAACTTTAACTCCCTGGTATACATACAAATGCTTCAGGCAAGGAGATGCTGGTGAATTGCATCACTGGTCAGTGCTTTGCTGGGGTCCAGACAAATATCATAGCCTTGAGTCTACTAAAGTCCTTCTGGGGAAGACTCTCTGAAGAGCACAAATAGCACTGAGGCCAGTGCAAAGCACAGATGATGTTACCTGTCTCTGTTAGAAATATAGCTAGAGAAAGGGAAGATACTAGCACACATTTTCATCCCGTGTTTGAATTGTTAGGTGATTCTCTGAGCAAGTGAAAGACCTGGGCTTTGAACATCGTTTTTCACTTCTGATGACAATATAATGAGAAAGACATCCATATCTATCTAAACAGCAGAGACTTCTCCTGGCTGATTGTTGCATTGTAGTCGGTCTGCTGCTTTCTTGGTCTTCTGCCCTGCATCCCTTGGATTTCTTTCTGCACCATAACGCATTTTCAATTATTCTGCAACAGAGGAGACAGCATATGCTTCCACCAGAGAAGTGATCTGGGGAAGTTTGAAGCTGTGTATGTTCAAATTCCATGTGGCTGAGGAGAAAGTTGTATTGAGGTGTATCTACACACCACAACACTGAGGTCTCCCATTTTTTAAGTGACACATCAGCCACATGTTTTGGGAAGCCTGAGCCCTTCTCATCTGAATGTTCCTCCCTAGAAGAGGGTTTCAGATCCATGCAGACTAAGGTTTGATGAGTAGTGCTTGGTTGGGCATTGAAGCTGTGAGCTGAATTGTTCAAGGACAGATTGGGTGATGCTTTGAGCAACCTTGTCTAGGAAGGTGTTTCTGTCCATGGCCAGGGTTTTAGACTACGTGATCTTTGAAGGTTCCTTCTGACCTAAGCCTTTCTGTGGTTCTACATTACTTATTGTTCCATTTAGCAAAGCAGTCTGCAAAGGCTTGAGTTGAAGTCAGTGGACTTAAAGGTTGCATGTGCTTGTAAACTTCGAAACATACATGCTGTTTTGTTTAATAGTGTAATAGTTTAATATGAACTATAGTTCATATTAATGTTGGTA
>WEIV01001339.1:33696-49575 GCA_013390005.1 Calyptomena viridis | reverse complement strand
GTAACTAAAATATAGCAATGATCATTGTTTCCAAAGACTGAATGAAATATTCTGTAGATCTTGGATGGAAAAAAAGCTGTAATTCATTACTTTTCTCTGTGGCCCTGGATCCTTTGCCCAGATGGACATATTTTTGCCTATAATCTGAAATGAGAAGACCAAGAAAAAATTTTATTGCTCGAAACCTGGCAAGAAAATTGTTCCATAGGCAGGCTAATGCACCAGATCACATGTTGACTAGCGACAAGTAAGAATGAAGTTTGATCATGATTTTTTTTTAAATAATGACGGGGCATTTTATATGTGCATTCTAGAAATACTTAGGTACATATGTGTATGTTTAGTGATATTCAGGTTTAAAGAATCCCTCCTGCATCTTGCTAATCTGTCTGCTTCTGTCAGAAATGCAGTGAAAAGTAGGTTTTGGACACTACCTGTGTCTTTGTTGACTGTTACAGTGCTAGTGTCTGTGTCCTGAAGTTCCCTTTCACTCCAACGTCTGGAATTTGTGTCATTTATTGAAGGAAACATGGCCTGGATTTCTGGGATTTGACTCTGTCTGAAAGCTTTGATTCCACTTGAAATGGAAAGATAAAAAGTCTGGATGGGTTGCCATCAAATACTCAGAGCAAAAACTGTGTCACCAGTGGAGATCCTACAGTAGTTTTCCTTGTGGAGCGGTAGAGCAAGTTCCTTAGGTTCCTTGCCATTCTGGCTTTATGAGATGTGGAGACACAGGATGTTTTTTAATACAATAGCACTTTAAGTCCACCATTTCCAAAAGAGGATGGTGACTTTCCCCCTGCCTGTAGGATACATGATTAGGAGAATTAACAATATGCTTAAGCAAGGCAGCCTGTGATAGAAATGTGGCAGTTTGGGATAGGACACTGTTATCAAAACATGTCTAGTTATTGGCAGGCTTGTAACTAACAGAGGAAAGGAAATCCATACTTGGACACAGACCTTCACCAGAATAGGACAATGGAAACACACCATGTTTAGGAAACACTGCATGAAGACAGGGTGACCATAGCTGTGATTGGAGCAGAAAGCACATGGACACTTTGTGTACATTTTAACCCTCAGCTGGTTGGTTTCAGACCGACCTTAGGAGAACTCTATGGCTAGAGTTATAGATGTCTAACAGGAATAAACATTTGGAAAACGTGAACCATTTAGTAGTATAGAAAATAATGCCGTATCACAATAAAACGATTCATGATTCAAGATGGCACGATAAAAAAGAAGAGAGTGTTTGTGCAATTCTTCGCCCACTGCAAACACAGCCGAACAGGGACAAACAAAACCCCTATATATAAAGAAACCCAATACCTGCCCCCAGAAAGGTCCAGCTTTGCAGAAAACAACTCTCCTGTTAAGATATTAAGAAGATGTACTTAGCTGAGACATGACAGCAGCCTTCAATTATGTAAAAGAAAACTGTGAATGGAAAGAAATAAAGTGTTTTGCATTCAGATGGGACAAGCAGCAGACTTATACTGAGAAAGGATGAGCTAGATGACCTTTGTTACAGCGAGGGTAAAATTTTTCTGGTGTAGGTTGCCCAAGGTGGTTATGAAAACCTCTTGTAATTGGAAGATGTTTATAACAGATGAGACAAACATTTGTCAAGAACAATTTAGTCTTAGGCTAAAGGCAAAGAATGGACTAGAGACCTCTTGAAGACTCTTCAAGATATTTTTTTAAAGAAATATACCTGACACTTTCAGAGGGAGTACTTAAACTGAATAGGAGTCAGCCATGAGCCACTGTATTTGAGTGTAACTATGTGACACCTTTGTGTAGTGTATAAGTGTTTCTGAAAAACATGCTTATTAGCTTTTTGACTACATAACCGCTCTCTCTGTTGGGGGTTGCTTCCTGTCATACAGTTTATCCTCTTGATAGAGAGAGGAACTTTGACCACAATTTTTCTATTGATTTTAACTCTAATTTACACCAACGTGTGCACATACCTACATGTGCTTCAGGAGCATCACCTTGCCTCTCCCACTGGAGTGTATAATTTTAAATTACTTGTTCTGAACTGATTGGGTGAAAGAGAAGAAGAAGGCTATTGAATAGGGATGATAAATTTCAATGAAATTTCATAAATCACTGAGAACCTAATAGATTTCGGCTGTTTTTTCTCAGAGTTGTAGAGTAATTACCCTTAAACACTTGACCCTTGTGGAAGTACCTTCATATTTAACTTCATATCAAAATATCAGTGTAAGGAATGGGTTGAGTGCCACTTGAGAATACTTTATTTTTTATTGCCTTTAAAGTGCAGAGATTTTTTTGTTTGAGAATGTGTGTAGACAGATAAACCCTCCTTTGAGTAAAGGCCAGGGAATGGCTTGAATGGTGATTCACCATCTAGTGACTGAGTCGTTGTATACTCTTATTTTAAGCTTCATCCCATTTGAACTTGATGATTTTGTGCTGAAAAGTCAAGAGGAGAGAAAGGATTGGCATGTGAGGTCACCTTTCTAAAAAGAGAGAAACAAGAATTTTCCAGCATATTTTATGTGTGTGCGTGTTAGTTTATAGGTCTCTGTGCTGCTAAGGATCTCTTACAATCCTGATAAACAGCCTGCCTTGAAAAATCATACCCACTTTATAAACTTTTTTTATTTAGATACTTGTCTGTGTTAGCAGATGTTTTGTGTTGCTGAGGCAATATAAAGCAGCAGGAAAATTGTCCCTTAGCAGCTTTCTGCAGTATACTGGGGCATTTATTTGTGCTGAATGCTATACTATATACAAAGAAAGAGAGAAATAATGAGATTATCTAATTCAAACTATTTTCTTTGAATGATTAAATTAGACAGTATTTGTATGTCCTTTAGCTCCACATATGCAATTAAATATCTAACTTACTTTCAGTGAAAGACGAAAAGTCTTTCTGCCAAAGTAATTTTCTAGGTCTGAACCTGGGCTGTGATATTTCGGTAGATGACGACATGCGTCTTTTGATGCTCTCTAGCAAATGATATATTAGTGTTTGTTACCAATGCTTTTATTTTGCTGCTGTGTTTTTTCAGAGCCTAAACATAAAGAAACTCCTCTCCACCTTGGGATGAAGTTGAGCTTGGTTAAGCTTTCCCAGTTCTTGGCAGCCCAGCCTGAAGGGTTATCAGCATTAGCGTTACCTAATGAGCAGGGAGCAACACCATTAGATTTGGCTTTACAACATGGACACTCCAAACTTGTTGAGGTCTTCACAAAGTGAGTATAATGGTTTGCTTTTTCCTCTGAAAATCTCCTGTCAGTTAAGGAATGTGGTGAATACTGTTGTTTGTCTCAAAAGGGTTGCCTATTTCATGCTGGTTTCTGCTGCTTTTTGCCACATTAGCATTTTAAGTGGTAAACTTGTATTTACAATTAAAGGAAGTTTATTATTTGCATCCTTTATTATATTTCCAAGTCAATTAATAGTCAGTTAAATGACAGAGGACTAGCTGCACCATCAGGTACCTCTCCCAGCACTATTGCAGCTGAATAGTGATTCATTACAAACAAGTAAAGACATCCCTTGAAATGTATACATTTGATATAAACAGAACCATAGGACCTGACTTTCACAAAACTTCAGCAGACTCTGTGATCACTCTGAAGTTAAGTTTGAATGAATAAGAGAGAGTCAGCAACAAAGCCAGTGCTGCAGTTAAGACTGTTTTGCCAGAGAGCTGCCATACTGACAAATGACTTAAAAGACAGGTGCTTTCTGGCACCTTTCAGCTGTCTGGAGTTCCATCCATACAGTCCTGAGGAGCTGTATAGGATGTTTGCATATATGCCTTGGGATGCCAGATGTGCAGAACCAGACACCCCTTCTTAACTCTTGTCTTTTCTTTGCAAATAGAGACATGTTAGAATTGAGTTACATTTTTATTTTGGTATGTGGCTCTTTTGGTTCTGGCTCCATTCAGCCTACAGTGAAGCTTATCTGTACTTCAGTTTGAAAAGAAATACAACATGGTACATTATGTTATGACTGTCTCATTTGTTTGTAATGTTCATACAATACTGTATTCCCTTGAGATACTTTCTGTTTTTCACTGTTGTGGGATAATAAATCTGTTAGCTGCCATTTGTGTCCTACTGCTATATATGGCAACATTAACAGGAAAAAGGTACTATTGCTCATTTACAGCAATAATGAGAAATAGGTATTGTCACGGCTTGCTCTTTCTGGCTTCTTTTATTAGTGAGTAACCATCTAGAGCTAACATTGTTTTCTCTCAGTTGAAGCTAGAAGTAGCTGTGCATTATTAAAGCTCACAGGAGTCATTGGTGAGTGTTTGTCTAGCTGTCTTTTAAGTGGATGTTTCAGATTTTCTGTCTCCAGTTTTTGCAGTGGGTGCATTAGGGTCCTGATGGGTTGTGCCAAAAGTGAGGAGGAAGCTCACCGTGGCCATGCTTTGCTTCTACCTGTACACAGAGCATCTGCTTTGGTTTAAAAAGTGTGTCATTCCAGCTTCCAGGGCAGTCGCTTGCTCAACATTTCAAGAGCAGAGATCAGTGACAGTGGCTGCGTGCAGCTTGTTCATTCATCAGGAGCTCTGATGCTGACATTTAGCCACACTGCTCAGCACTTGCTAGAGTTGGACATTAAGCTCTTCAGAAAACACTTCTGGGACAGACCTCTTCTTTACAAGGTACCACAGATTTTCTGCATGAATTCCAGCTGTAGACTTTTCAGGTTGGATTTGTTTTTCTTGAGTAGTGTTTTAGTTTAAGCTGCCTGTGTCACTAATCAGCATGATTACTTTTGTGGGTTTCTACCTTGTGTAAGTGTAGTACATTGTATGACTGAAGCTGGAGCATAAGAGATGCTGAGAACTTTGTCAAAGCCTCCTTTGCCTCCCAAGTTGTTTTTTAATCATGGTAGACTCTCCAAGGAGTACCTTTTCCCTCAAATCTCTGTATCTTCAATTGCATTGCTATTGTATTCATTTTAGTACTTTGAAATATTTAATTTAGTTTCATTCTTTTGTCTGGTAGTGTAATGCCTAGTAACCTTTATCAAGAGCCAACCCATGTCTATTATTTACAACAGAAATACAGAGTATCAACTTTTCCTATAGAGTTTAGTAATGGTGTAGTTGGTCTTATTTTACTGTAAAATTCATTGCTCTACTGGAGTATTCATCTCATCTACACCAGACTAAGGCTGTATAACCGGTATCTTGAGACTGCATAAATGACCACATTGCTATTTTATGCTTGAATAAGAGTCATGAACTTAAGAGAAGGAGCTTGTCTCAGTTATGGTGGCATGTAGGATTGGATTTGTGTGAAATGGCTGAATTAGGGAGCAGCACAAACTGTTTTTGCATTTACTCATGCGAGAAAATCCTTTTCAAATATGTTTTTCACTCTCTGCCCTGTGGGTTCTTTTAGTTCCTTGACTGCTCCTTAGAAGTCTAAAACAGTAATGGAAAAGTTAAAACAACCAAGCTGTCAGTAGTTTATAGGGGAGCCATGACTTCACAGGTTTTATGGTTGTGCTAGGCAATATAGAGGAGAGATTTCTGAAGATGGTGAGGAAGAACGTGTAATTGCTGGAACTCTGTGTGACCTCCTTGGGGCAGAGCTTGCTATGGTGGGAGTGATGCCCGTCAGTGGGGCCGTGTGGTTCATTGTGCACTTTCAGTGGAGACCTGGACAGTGTGTGAAGGTGACCCACTTGGCTGTCTGAGCTGCTGGGGGCAGCACAGCCAGTGCAGCGGAGAGATTGTCTGCCAAAGAGATCTGGGGACTAATGGGTATATTTGAAATGTTGTCAGAGTAATGAAAAAGCCAGAAAGGTCAAATCAGGATAATAATTCAAAACTATTGAGATAATTTATGATAATTTAAGTAATTTTGTTGCCTAGTGGTAGAGAGATTTAGTAGTTTCCCACAGAGAAGATGATTTATTTCTGCTTGGTAGGTGTGGGAATAGGAAACTGCCTAGCACATCAACAGACAAGCAGGGAAAAATATAACTAGCCCCACTGAGGTGGGGTACATAGCTAGCTCAACAGTTTCATGGCTTTCAAATCAGTTTGGCTGCAATATTCAGCCCAGGGTCATCCCTGATTTTTTTTTTTTCCCAGGTTACCATGTCTTTTCTCTGCTGCTCTTGAGAGATGGCAGATACATAGGCAACTGTACTAGTGGGAAAGACTAGGAGCAAACAGAGTTGTAGAGGAAACCATGCAAAAGAATACACTCTTTCTTCCTCCCCCTTTACTTATAATCTCTGAGAGTAATTGCTGAAATAAGAGACTGGATCCCAGCCCCATCTTCATTTGGAGCAGGAGTGATAAAGTCAGCAAGGGGCAGCCTGGCTGGGGCCCACAAACATGAGGAGGGAGTGGCTCCTGGCTTCCAGGCTGGGTTTACCATGTAGTTAGTGTTTAGACCTGGTTTATTCTCTTTATATTGCTTATCCATCAAAATGGATTGCTTTATAGGGATGCTTTCAGCATAAACAACACTTCTGAACAGAGCTGTTGTACAAAGCTGCAGTGCTGCTTTTCTCATAGAAAAGGAGGTTCTAGGCAGTGAAGTACAAATGTTAAATCTGATCCGTTAGATCCCTTGTGTATTGTAATGTGTATTGTAACTTCTCTCTGTAGTTAGAAATATTTTATTGGTTTCCATCTTGAGGAATTGCTCTTAGTTTCCTCTGGAAGGTAGCCAATAGAGTATTCCCATTGGAATCTCTATCAGTCATTTGAATATTGCTTATAACATATTTATTTGCTAGTCTTTGATATTGCTCTTTTTTTTTTTGAGTTTTCAGATAAATGTCATGGGCATCAAATACAGTTACTGTAATTTTGATTTTTTTTAGAGTATTAATTCAAACCAAGTTGAGACAGTGGAAGGTCCAAAAATGCCCTGCAGTACAACAAGATCTGTAGAAGGTACAGTTTTTTATTCCATAATGTTGCAATTTTTAAAAGCTGTAGAAAGTTGGCAAAGATTCATACACTCTTTATTTACCCAGGAAGATCAGATTTCATATGATAGTAGAGACCTGTAAGTCTCTCACAGTAAGTAGAGAACAGTGGAACTCTCATACAGGATGAGAGTTGTGTAAATCATTATATTCCTTACAGAAAGTTGATTTTACGATGTACGACTGAAATTGGTCACAAAGTATTAAAAATATTTATAGTGACTGGAAAAGCCTTAACTGATTTCAAGAACCAGAAAAATGTGAGATGGTTCCAGGAGAGGGCACTGTTTAACTGAACGAACACTCTAACCTGCAAATTCTAGTAAAACCAAGTAAGTTAATAAAGACAGGAGCAAAGAAAGGTTTTGTATGGGTAGTCTCGGGATCCAGCTCTGACTTCTTAATGTGGCAAAATTCTCATTTGCTTTCATTAGACATTCAATATTTTGCTGAGTGGTTTACCTCTTTAAGGATTGTGGGATTGTGCTGTTGGTGAGAATACTCTTTCATTATCAAAATACCTCCATGTGTAACCCAGAGCAAGCATGTCTTGGAGCTCAAAAGAAAAATCACACAAAAAAGTTGATTCTTCAACTTTAAAATATGAGGCTTGGGGTCTTACTTATGATTTTAGGAATGAATTAAAAGTTTTCACTAGTTGTCCATTTGCTTATGTGGCTGGAGCACTACATTTGGATGAAGCAACAAGTTAAAAACTGGTATCTGTGAGACACTTGGTCTTGCTTCCTTTACTGAGGGCAGCAGAAATGTGAGCACCTGCATAAACTGCTGTCAGGACCAGGACCAGACTAAAGAAAAGGAATGTGACTGTAGTTCCAGGTGTCATCAGCTAGTAACTTCAAGTGAATGGGTAAAACAGGGACACAGTTGTTGTGTATTTAAATGTGTATGTTGCCATTGCTAGTGCTGGAAAAGAAGTTTTATACACAACTTCTCTGGCAGCATTCAGGCAACAAGTGGTCTTCCATTAGAAGTTAACTTTGCAGAGAAAATGTAAGTAGTTGTTAGCAGTTACAAGCTACGCATCTGTTATTGTAAGTGACAATTTATCATTTGAGGTTTGTGAATGACTTTGGTGACACAGTGTGCAAATACATTGGCCCTGGGTGTTCATCTGACCAGCATGATCTTTATGCTGCTCCTTGGGGATAGAAAGTGAATAGCCTGCATTGGTAGCACTATATGTGGCAGTAGCTTGGCCAGTGTGACTTCTAGGTGATTACTACGTTAGTATTTTTCACTGAAAGCAGTTTTAATTTGGTCTGACAAACACAAGCAGAATGCAAATATCAATGGATATTGATGCCCAGAGAGAGAATTGCCAGTTCAGGATGCCTACTCTCATTTTGGATTCTGGTTGTAAAGCTGCTCATCCTCTGTGTCAAATACATTTGGCATGGAAGATTAGCAGTAAAGATATTTGGCATAAATAGTGGCATAGGCATGTCTACCTGTATGTGTTTTCAGTGGAAGCTACACACTTTAGTGCCTTCATGCATCAGAATTATTTTGTGCTTTGTTTTTAAAAAGAAAATTCATTTCAGTTCAACAGCAGGAAAAGCATGCCACTTGTTCTTAGTATTCAGGACCTATACAAACAAATTGTAGTAAACATTCTTGCATGTTTTATGCTCTGTGTTATCCATTTGCAGACATGAGAAGCCTGTAACTACTGTTTGTACACTGTTAGGCAACAAAGTTTTTTCATCTTCTTGCATTTTAATATTGTCATAAGTTACCATATTTCTGTAAACAAGATTTTTCTCTAGCTACCATCAAATAAAAAAACCTGAAAAAAAATGAATGATGATTACTGGTGACTAGTAGCTTCTCTTACACTCTCCATTTGCCAACAGTTAGGAGATCAAAAGAATTTTGGTTGAGATTGAGTTAAAATTGTTGCTTCTAGAAGGAGAAATGATATGAAGCTATTGTACTTTTTGTTATATACTCAGTTGCATTCAGTGAACTCCTTCATAAAGTGGCTGCTAAGCTCAGGATTTTATTTTGGCACATTTATGTCATGAAAGTATACTCAGATTTTAAAACTGCTGCCATTCCAAGAAGTAGCAACTACTCACTTCTAAAGCCAAGATCAACAGACCAATGAAACAGAATGCTATCAGAAGCCCGAGCTGTTATCAAGAGGAGGTTGCTATAGCAGTATGTTTCTTCTTGTGAAATGCAATCACATGAAAGCAGTAGGTCAGTGTAAGGTGATGCTTCTAGTTTAGCAGTTCATCGCCTGTAGGAACTTAATTAAATTCAAATACATGGGGTGATACATTATCCAGTGCAGATGCAGAACAAAAGGTGAAATAGATGGTATTTTGGCTAATTCTGTACGCTGTGCTTTTTTTTTTCTATTTTTGACCTTGAAATTCCATGCCTATAAGTTGACTGAATGCTGTTACCTGGAGAATAAATCAATTGCTGCTACAATATATTACTCACAGATCCTTATTTCTGAGAATTGTGGAACTGAATAATAATAATGCCAATTGCATCTCAATACTGTAAAAAAAATCTTCCCACTGAAACTTTTAAAATAAGTTTCTGCATTTATAGTTACAGAAGAAATAGTCTCTTCCTGCTAGCTGAAAGGTGACGTCTGGGATATCTTTGTTTGACAGCACTGGAGATGTTGTGCTCTGTGATTGCACTGGGTTAGAATGCAAGGGTAGATATATATGTGACTGCTGCAGAAGGTTAATTAAAGAAGGTGGATTGATTAAAAATTAAAGCTTGAGATACTGATCAACGTAGACCCAGTCCTGACTCTTGTCAGTGTCCAGGGGCACTGTTGAGGTCAGGGACAACAGGCCCATAATTGCATCCCAGAATTTCATCTCACAGACCTGCAAGTTAGGCAGAGTTGCTGCTGAGGATTGTATGATTTAGGTAATAGGCAGCTGTCTTTGTATTGTTTTTCCAAAGATGTGATGATACAACTCTTCTTCTAAAACTAGAGTAGGGACTTTGTTCAATGCAAGTAAAGGTCCCCAGACCCCACATACCTCAAGGCACCCTATGCTGACTGTTGAGGAATACTTAGTTCAGCTGGAGCTGGAGAAATGGAGAGGAATTTGGGCATCTGAGAACAGATGTAAACCTTGAGTGGAAAGATTTAATATAAAATGAAGTATATTTACCATGAAAACTCTGTCTATGTAGTTCCATTATTTAAAATACATTTATTAGATAATATGTTCCTGGAAACCTGAGTAATGCTTGTGTTCATTTACATTTGCATTTCTGTATCCAGTAGCTAGATTACTCCTCTTTGCTGTTTCACAGTAGTCCTTCAGGCTGCATATAGTCAAAACTTGGAAAGTGTGTGGGGTTTTTTTTTGGCATATGCTGTGCCCTTCCCCACAGCCCTTTTAAGAAACCATTAAAAAAAAAAGGAGTGACAGAAGTGAAGTTACTTTTTACTTTTTGGGGTTAAAAATGCAAGGTCTAATTTCAGAAAATGCATGAAACTCCTGCAGAAGAAAAGCAGATCTCATCTGCTCTGCAGCGTTGGTAAGGCACTGCACTAGGACTGTTGCTTTTCTGAGCGTGTGAGGGTTAATCAGCAGCTGGCTGACAAATCACAGTGCTTGCCTAGCCCAAACCTAACTGTGATTATAACATAGCACTTGTTGTGCATCCAGTTTGCATGCTGCCCACAGGAATGCTGCTGCAGGGAGATGCATAGGCTGCCCATGTCCATTGTTCCAGCTTGCCTGCCTGCTCCTTGTGTCCCCGCTCCTTTTTGAAAAAAGAGAGACCAGCAGCAGAAACCAAGGCAGACTCAAATTGAATTTTCTTGTTATTAAAGGCAGGAATCTTTGCTCTTTCAGGTCCTGTGAGCTTGACTTCTGATGGGTTGTCCCAGGATCATACAAAGGTACAGATTTCTCCTTATACAAATAGCTAAGCTTTGCTTAGGTTGAGAAGCAGCAACCTCTGCTTGCCTATCTGAGCACCTCCTACAGCTGACAAATAAATACTAGGCTGCCAGGCAACATTTTCTGCTATTCCTATACTACAGGAATAGCTATGTGTGTAGATGATTATTATTTTAAAGGACCTGTTATGTAGTTGTGGGCTGGAAGGCTGGGTCAGAGAAGAAAGCTCTGCTTTTGGACCAGAAAGTTCTTGTCTTTATGGTGAACCTTAGTGCCTTCAGGACATTTGCAACTGCCAACATGGGGTCAGCACAACCTGTCTAGCCTAACCTTCATCCTTGAGACAGCATTTTTATTACATCTGAGGAGTTAGTGTCTGAGAGAGGCCTTGTGCATAACTGTGAGTCCTTAACTGGACTTAAATGGGAAAAATGCTTGATATAAAAAATATGACAGTTCCCATCGTTGTCTGCTTGGAGGTATCTAAATAGTTTTTGGGAGAGACCCATATATGTGAGAAGTCCCATTACAGTTAGTTGTATTTCAGACTTATATTCTGCTTTTTGTTTGTGTGTGTCTGATTATAAAACCAGAAAATCTTTGTCCTGATATATTTAGTCACCTTTTAAAGCAGTAACTTGATTGTTACCTAATCTGGGTATGAAGCTAAAATAGTAATTTGAGAGAAACAAAATATGATCAAATCTGGAAAATCTAGTAAAGATGGTATCTTTTCAATACCAAGTGACTGCTGCTTTTTTTTTTTTTTTAAACAACATTTAAATTTAGTGAAATGTTGCTGAACTGGCACTTTTGTTAGGTCATTTTTATAAATGTGGTGACCTCTTTACATATGTTTGTTTGTTTGTTTGAATTTTTTGTTTATTTTAATTTTAATTGCTAGTTGTGCAGGAGATTGACCATTTGTTTGGGATTCAAATGTATTATAATTGATATCATTTCAGAATTGTATCTCTGCAGTATAAACACATATTGGAGTATATGTTGAAAATGTGTGTTGTAGCAGAGTGTTGCAGCTCATGAGTCTTGCTGGGGGGAAAAGATTCCATTTGCATACTGACTGCCTCTTGTTTTGATCCAGCAGAAAGCCTGTAGTTGACATTAACAACGAACTGAGCTGTGACATTTCTACAGGTGTAACAAGTTGGGCATTGAAAGTAGGCATCCTAGAAATACATTGCTCTTTCCTCCAAAGCACTGTATATTGGCTAGTCAGAGAACAATTAAAAGTCTTCAGAGAAGAACAGGCTGAAAATTGAAGTTTGCATGGAAAGTGAGATATGTTTTGGTCTCTTCTTTGATTATGTTTAGAATTCAAGTCCTTAGGGTTCATGTGCTTCTACTCATTGAGAGTCTTGGAAGTAGCTTGCCATGTCATTTATGTATTTATATACATTTATGTATTTATGTATTTATATACATTTGCCATGTATTTATGAAAATGACTAAAATGAAGTGGCAGCTGCTTGATAGTGTTTGAATTACAGTCTCAAAGCCTATGGGACAGCTTGCAACTAAGCACAAATACAACTTTTTGTCTTCAAAGATATAGCTCAGTTTTTCTGTTCCTAGCCTTTCCGAGACTCTGTGGTTCCTTCTAAAGAAAATGAAGGTCGTGTCTTGTTGGGCATAGGTAAGAAAGAATTAATAATTTTCACTTCCCAAAAACTATTGATACATACTGTGATGTGAATTACACACAAGGCAGTTTCTTTAAAAGAGATGAAGGTAATTGACATTGCAGCCTAACTTGACAAAGGATCAATCAATTATATCTATGTCATAAAGGAAACCTCTTTCAAACTATCTCTAGCATATACAGCTGGTGTATCCAACAGTATCATGATACCAGGATTTTTCAGTAGTGTATTAGCTATTGTAGCAACAACAGTTCAGAAAACAATATCTGATAGAGCTAACAAGTGACTGAAGCATGTAGAAAAGTCCCAATGCCATGATGAGTTGTGGGGCTGTACATTTAGAGACTGAAACTCAACTGGAAAGGTATTTTCAAGTTTTGTGGAAAACTCCAAAAGCAATATGCAAACATGGGCTTATGCAAAGCACAGCAAGGTGGAAAAAGGTGATGAGTAACTAAACTCTGCTAGTGGGAGCTGCTGTTCCAGGAAGAGTCTGCCAGGCTGATATCACTGGCCTGTGGTCCAGTGCTGAGCTCAGAAAGAGCAGCACAAATGGTGGCATTCAGACAGCCTGTATGCAGACTTTGGTGCTGCAAAAGATATGCTCTGGGTGTGCAGAAAAGAAGGAATATATGTGCATGAATAGGGGTGGTATATGTTAGAGGGAAATGAACTGACATAAGCCCAGAAACACAGTTTCAGCCGTAAGATAAGAAGCTGACAGGTTATTTTATTATCTCACTAAAATCATCATCTATGTATCTATTTTTTAGCTGTTGTTGTGACAAATACCTGTATACAGCCATTTAATAATGTTTTTCTCCCATCTGGGGAATATGAGAGCTACATAAGGGAATTGGGAGTAGTAGCAAAAATATTAATATTCACTATTATTCTAAATTAAATACTTATGAGAATAGGGCACTGTAGCAGTCCTTGTCCTTCTCAAAAATGCAATGTTTATGAGATGATTGTGCCCATATGTTCAAATCTCGTTTGTCAAGCAACACCAAAGTATTGGACTGTAACTCAGCCTGTCGGGGTGTGGAGCCATTGGGGAGTGATTATGGTGGGTTAATCTGAAAGCTCAGTCTTCAGTCTCTGCTTCAGTCTCTGCTCCAGTTATACCATCTGGATAGATCATAAGATACCTCAGAAGCTGACAGAGTGGAAGTTCTTCACCCTGAAATTACAGTTGATATTTCTTTTTCCTATCCCTAAAATGTCTTTTCCTTCTAAGGCNTGAAAAACAACCAACACTTTGTCTCTCCCCTAAGTTGTAATTACCTTATAATACAATTAAGAAGCTGAGTTGTTTGTGGAAATGCTCCAGCAAAATTGGTTCTGCCTGTTTTAGAAGTCGCTGGAACTGAAAATTTGTTTGCCCTGGGTAGGGACTGGAGCATGGACTTAGTGCTGGCTGTTCCCAGCCCTGTGAGTGTGACGGGCCAATACGAAGCCAAGAAAATTATGAGTTTTGCATTTGCAATATTTGAGAATGAAAGGAACAGGATTGGAACACAACAGGATGCTAGATCATGCTGAACAGAAGGCTGTATGGAGACACCTCAGTGCTAATCACACCTGCCAGTGTTCTCTCCCCTCTCTCTATCTCCTTTGGAGATTGAGATCAGTTTTATGTTTTCAAGAGAGGAAAAAAAAATGAAAAGAAAAAAAATCCCAACAGTGCTTTTTTTCATTGAAGGAAAACATTGAGAAAAGTACTGAGAGAAAACCAGTATCTAGCTGGGGAGAATGAATAGAAGAAATAAATGGAAAGAAAAAANAGAATAGGGCACTGTAGCAGTCCTTGTCCTTCTCAAAAATGCAATGTTTATGAGATGATTGTGCCCATATGTTCAAATCTCGTTTGTCAAGCAACACCAAAGTATTGGACTGTAACTCAGCCTGTCGGGGTGTGGAGCCATTGGGGAGTGATTATGGTGGGTTAATCTGAAAGCTCAGTCTTCAGTCTCTGCTTCAGTCTCTGCTCCAGTTATACCATCTGGATAGATCATAAGATACCTCAGAAGCTGACAGAGTGGAAGTTCTTCACCCTGAAATTACAGTTGATATTTCTTTTTCCTATCCCTAAAATGTCTTTTCCTTCTAAGGCATCATTTGCACAGCATTGTTTGTGGCAGCTGGAACAGGAGCCAGGTCCTCTGGCTTCAGACTAGCTCATTCTCTGATGCTTGGGTGGGCAGCTGCATTAGATGCTGAGTCCTCTTCAAGGAATAAGCAAGCAACTTTGGCCACATTACATAATATTAGGAGTGGTAGAGAGTAGATTCTTAGAGGAGCTTTTGTATTTAAAAAAAATTATGAATTTGCCTATGACTTGAGCAAGATTTGGATGCTTAACATTTGATTTAAAGATATTTTCTTAGATGTCTTATTTATGTATAAAGTAAANGCTAGATCATGCTGAACAGAAGGCTGTATGGAGACACCTCAGTGCTAATCACACCTGCCAGTGTTCTCTCCCCTCTCTCTATCTCCTTTGGAGATTGAGATCAGTTTTATGTTTTCAAGAGAGGAAAAAAAAATGAAAAGAAAAAAAATCCCAACAGTGCTTTTTTTCATTGAAGGAAAACATTGAGAAAAGTACTGAGAGAAAACCAGTATCTAGCTGGGGAGAATGAATAGAAGAAATAAATGGAAAGAAAAAAAAATGGATTCTTTTTTCCTTCCGATATTATGCATATGTATTACTGCTAGACATTGTCATCCTCAGACTCAGAAACCCTGTACGTTTTGGGAGAGAGTCTAGGAGGTGACAGCTGAATGCTGTTACTGCTGGGCATATGAAAATGTGAGCTGGGCATGTATTTTTGAACATTTATAATTCCTTCCTGTTTTGCCTGGCTGGTTTGGAAAGAGGGTGTTCACAACACCATTTATAAAGCTGCAAAAGTTTCTCTTTTCCAGTAAGACAAATCTAATCCCCAGTTTTTCTTCCAAGCATATACGGTTTTTCTTTTTTTTCCCCCTTAAACTTCAGGAAGCCAGGATGATGACAATTTTTCAAAATATTTTCCATGATCTCCTAGTTACAGTGCCAATGACCTAGTGGTGTCTGTCTTAATCTATTCTGTTTGCTCTGCCAGTGGTGAAAAACTTCTGTAAGCCATGTTTTGCAAGAGATAAAATTACCAATGCCAAATTTTTGGCAGTTCGCTCTATGTGACCAGGCAGCAACAGAACACTTTTTAGTAGAGTCTGGCCTTTGATTTTCATGGTTCCACAGAAATCCCAGTTTCAAACTGAGGAACAATTTAAGATCAATTTAAGGAACATAAGGATCATAATGGTCTTCTCTGGAAACCAGTGAGTCTGTACT
>WEIV01001339.1:17738-32272 GCA_013390005.1 Calyptomena viridis | reverse complement strand
AAAAAAAATTTTAAAAAAGGGGGTCCCCCCCCCCCCCGCAAATGTTTCTTTTTGGCCAGTCTTCTGCCCAGTTTCATTTCATGCTAACATAAATAAACAATCTGGGATATATCTAATGTCAAATTACTCTCTAAATATGAAATATAATCCAGAAATACATTGTGAAGAAAAGAGTTGTAGTCTTGAAAGTACACACATGAAAACATTTCTCAGCTTTCTTCCTTGAGAGACTCTCTTCCCTTGAAGACTTCTCTGAAAAAATAGAAAATTGGATTTTTAATGAGGTGGGTCTTTGGTGAACTTTTTGGTGTCACAGACTGCCAGTGTAAGTGTAGATACAGCAAGTTATTGGCACAGCTTCAGCAGGAGTGAGGTCCAGGTCAGACTTGGGTTTGCTTTCACATGGGGCAATGTGCATACTCCCAATGGCTGCTCACACAGGCCTCTATGGAGCCAAAACCAGGAAGAGTAGACCCTTAGTTCTCAAGCTTTTGCAAGTAAACCCAAGGGAGCTTTTCATCAGGGTGTTGAACAAAAAGCAACAAGGTTTCCGGGCACATCTGTGCTGTATATCCCAGCTAGTCTTTTGATAGATACTGGTCAAGAAGAGCATTTAGGCAAATTACCTCTTTGTGTACTTTGTTGGAAGTGCATAGTGGTTGTTTCAAGGGTCAGGGCATACCGACCGCTGTCATGTGAAAGTAGTAATAATGTGCTTGTGATGTTAAACTAAGCTCAGTTGTTACCCTAGAGTGAGCTTGGTGTTTTATAAACAGGAAAAAAAGAAATAAATATCTGCCATCAATTGTGAACCAGACATCAGAAAGGTCTGAGTTGGAGGAACACTTTGAAATCCTAACAGCTGGACAATGAAATGGACAACATGAAGAGTCTGAGACAAACCCAGAGATAATGCAGTGTACATTCTCATGGGCTCTTTGAAGCTAAATTGAGTCAGGATTGGGCAGAGGTTGTGTTTTTGCTTCAGTTTTGTAAAAATTTTGAGCCTTTCTTTATCCCAGCCTGGTGGATGTTTTCCAAGGATCTTGCAGTACTAGTACATGTTTTGCAAAGCTGTTTCTCTTAAATTTTTGAAGGTACACTGCTTTTTAATTTAAACAAGATTTAAGTACCACCATTTACAAACAGTTGCTTTTCAAAGGAGGTTCCTATAGCTAATCGCTTTTACTGGGATAACACATCATTCACCGAATATCACAAACATCTTCTTTTTAGCATGAAGGTGTTATTCTCGCTACAGCTGTTCTAATTGTAGTTGTCACCCTGGTTTTGAAGAAAGCATTAAAAGAACAGCCTTAACAATTAATTTAATAATTCACATTGCAACCAGAAATAGACTGCTGGGGAATAGTAAGGAGGTAGATATAGGTTTGGATAGCATGGTCTTCTGTCAGTCTGGGTGGTTTGCTGTAACACCGTGATTCCATGTGCCTTGTCTGGGGTTGATAAAAGGACATATCCGTATGGAAAAAAGTTCAGTGAAGCAGAAAAACTCTTGAGCTGGCAGTCTAGCTTAAAGCAATCCAGAAAGCACTGCACACAAATTGCCTCTGCTTTTTCTGCCGCCTGCTGTGACTGCTGAGTGTTTCAGTAAACTTTTTCTGTTTAGAACAGCATTTTCGGAGATGGTATGGTGGCCTGCCACTCTCAGCAGAGTGTCTGTGAAGGCAGCAGTTGTTTTGTGTTTCTTTCCAGGCTAGTTCCAAGAAATACCACAAATAGATCAATGAAACAGTGACCCAAATTTATAGTACAGTATTGTTACCTCGTATTTTTCATTATTATTTCTGTTATCTGTCTACACAACATTCATAGAGGACATTTGTTATGGAAAGGGGGTCCCTAATGTGGGTGAGTTTTGTCACCAGCTGTTTGAATGGAAAAGTGAAGAATGGAGAATAAGGAGATGTGTGAGCAGGAGGTTTGTGGGCTGGGAGTCAGAGCCATTTAATCTCGTGTCAGAATGTGGCTAGGTTTGGTACCTAATTCACTCAAGTCTATGCTTTTCTGGGAGTGCAAAATCTGCTGCTTTAAACTTGTAGTGAGAGGAAGAGGCTCTGCGATGCTGAATGCTAATAATCCTTCACTCTCTTGAGACCTGTGGCAAAATCAGGCTTGAAACAGTAGAAAACAGGTGTGTACCTCATTAATATATATAAATACCTAAAAGGTGGGTGTTGAGGATGGAGCCAGGCTCTTCTCAGTGCTGCCAAGCAATAGGACAAGAGGCAATGAGCAGAAACTGATGAACAGGAAGTTCTGCCTGAACATGAGGTGTTGTGTAGGTGACTTTGCACTGGAACAGATTGCCCAGAGAGGTTGTAGAGTCTCCCTCACTGGAGATTTCCAAAAAACATCTGGATGCAATCCTGTGCCGTGTTCTCTAGGATGACCCTGCTTGAGCAGTGCGGTTGGACCACATGACCTACTATGGTCCCATCCAACCTGACCAATTCAGTTTGCAATGGAAAGCATGCAGTGCAAGAAACTACCTGTTCTTCCATCCTTCACCTGCCCTGCTTCCTGCGCTTCCCAGTTCTGAACAGCAGTTCCTGCTGTTCTCCTCTGGGTGATGCAGGATGGGTAGCCTGCCACAGGATGCTACTGAAGGAGATGGGATCCATTAAATACTGCCATAACTTCAGGTAGTGATGATGGGCAGTGACTTGCTTTGTCTGGATCTTTTGAGGTCCACTGCTGAACAGTTTAAATCCCAAACTGCCACGTTACTTGTGGGAACCCTCAGTTCACAAAATAAGAAAATAATGGGCCAGTTCCTTAAATCAAATTCATGAATCACCTATCAGAAATTTAGCAATAAGGAAGGTCATAAAAACAAGTAGAGGATGTTATCTACCAAGATCTTAAGGGTCTGGACGTGGGTCTGTGTTTTTCAATGATCAGTTCATCAATGATTTGGGAAAGGGAGGGGAGAGAGTAGCAGTGTGGCAAAGTTTTTCTGACTATTCCTGTATAAACTTTTTGTAAGAAATACCTAGGTCTTTGGCAGAGAAGCGAGGTGGTAAAAGTAATGGATGTAACAAGCCATCCTTCAAGTCCAGCCAGTCTGCACAGCCATCACATCATTGTTGTTGACAAACGGAAAGGGTGTTAAAGTTGGAGGTTGCTTGGTGTGTAGGATCTGGTTTTGCTTTTAGTTGCCTTTAATTCTCATTTGCTGAGATTTCAACACCATTGTTAACTCTAATGCAGGGTAACGCAGATAGTTTGCCCCAGATACATTGGCTGATCCTCTCTGTAGGAAGATATGCTCTGATTAGTAAGAACAATTGAGTGAAGAAGGTAGGAAAGCCACGTGTGTCTGTGGGTCACAGAGGCTGGTGGCGAAGATCACCTTACCGTTTCTACACCATCTTCCCTTGTCAGAGCCTTCTCTGTGCCTTGGGAAAGTATTGCAGGCCCTGAAGTAGAATCGAGCTAGGGGAAACCAATTTCATCACTAATATTAGTGGAGACTTTGCCCAGAGGAAAGGGTGTTTTTGGCATCCTATCTGTTTCCAAAAATGACCCTCTCCAGCCCTGTTTCTGGGACTGGTAACCCTGCTTTTTCATTCCATCTCCATCTGGGGAGGGGCACTGGGCCCAGTGAGGTTGTCTTCTTCTGGTGTGCCCGACAGAGATAGCTGCCAGCGCGTGGTTTAGCAGTGTTTGGAGAAAGGGAACCCACTCGCTCACTACCATGGTGCTATCCACTGAGTGTGCAGGGGAGGCAGCAGTGCTGTTCC
Source organism: Calyptomena viridis (assembly GCA_013390005.1). Taxonomy (NCBI): domain Eukaryota; kingdom Metazoa; phylum Chordata; class Aves; order Passeriformes; family Eurylaimidae; genus Calyptomena; species Calyptomena viridis. Next base: position 28,505 of record WEIV01001339.1, on the reverse strand, counting down.
ATGGAGAGTGCTGACGCCGGTGACATTGCTCCACTTCCTTTTGTCTCGCCGCAAGCCACAGGAATGGCCAGACAATAGACAATAAACTGTGCTATCTCTGAAAAACATTTAGATCTTATGGATCCGTTTTGGCAAGCACTGGGTGAAAGAATTTAAGGTATTACTTTATTTATCAAAAGCATTACCTTTAGTACACACAAACTCCACATTTGTTCTTTATCTTCACATCTATACCTTGATATATAAAATTGAAAGCATTTTTTCAGTGGAGAGTGAGGTTAATGTTTTGCAACTGGAAAGCACCTTTTAACTCATAAGTAGACAAATCTCTGTGGCAGCTGCTTGCTAATAGCACCACGTTGGAAAGAAAGAGTGGCAGGTGAAAAGAGAGTTGGATCATCCTATAAACTGCAAGAATGGGGAAGCAAAATATTTTTATCCAAAGACTGTAGGGCAAAGCCCTTGTTTGTGGCAAAGAAAAGCATGAGGTCTTTCAAAGTTCCATAAAGGAGTTTTGCAAACAGAAAAAGAAAAAAAAAAAGTCTTTCACAAGACTCAAGCAGAGCAAGTAATGTGAATGATATTCAATTAACTCTTTAGAAATAGTGGTTAAAGTTGATAATTTGCCTGTACTTTCAGAGTTCCATTGACAAGTTCCTGTGTAAGATGCAATTCATGAAAGACTGCAGTAAGCGGGCGAAAAGCCTAAGAACTTAGACAAGAAATAGATGATAAATGGCAAGAATAAATGAACAGGGTTTTATCACTGCAGAAATTTAGTAGCTGGATTCTCTGACTATTACGTAATAGGGCTGGTGTGGAAAAATTATTTAACAATCCTTAATTACTCATTTGTGTTAGAATGTTAGAATTAATGCAGCTAGTTTAAGGGAGGAAGCAGGCAATAACTGAGCAGTCAGTGAAAACATTTATGCAGTGTACAGAGGTCATTCAGGAAAGTAAATGTCTCGGCATGTAAAATATTTTAATACCGTTAAATACATTGTCTGCATTTCTGCATGGTGGGTGTTTTGTTCAGTGCTAGTTATCCTTCCCTGGACTAAATAGAAGTCCAGGAACACCGATGGGAGTGAGTTCTTTTAGTTGAATACATAAGTGAAAAAAGCCAGAATTGCTCAATTTACAGAAAAGATACACTAATGGATATACTATAAAAGTAGGCAAAAATCACCATTTCTCATAAAGTAGAACAAATAATTAGTTGATAAAATAAAAAGGTGAGAAATTCTAAAGTCTGTGTAAAACAAACAGCTCTCTTAGTTTAAAGTGCTATTTGTCCATGGAACGCTGACATTTGTGCACATCTAAAATGAAGACTTTCATTCTGCTTGATGTTAAATATATCCAAAGAGCAAGAGAGCACACTTGTGTAAGGAAAACTGCTGTGCAGAGGGGAAGTCTTGTGTGTTAAAGCAGTTGGGAGGACATTGCTTAAGCAAACAAGTTATCCAACAAATACACTCTGTCCTTTTCTTTTCTCATGCTGTGACCATGGTGGGAGGCAGGCAAGTGCCCTGGGTGGTGTGCAGGTGGGAGGGTGTATGTCAGTGCCTGCGTTCCTGTATGCCCAGGGGATTTATCCGTGCAATTTAACCTGACATTCCAGGGAGTGGAGATATTTTGAAGTGGATGCTTAAAGCACTGATTTATATCCTCCCTGTATTTTCCATTGTCTGTTGTAATTCCTGGAGCTGTTAATTATATATATATATAAATCGAATAAAGTCTGTGTGAGTGTCTAATATTTAAAATGAAAGTATAAGGCTTCCAGTGTCTGGGGCGAATTATTCTTTTCAGGCCTAACAAAGCTGGCAGAACTTCATTTAAGGGAAGGGCAGAACAATGATGTGTTTCAACTGTGTTCTATGTAATTTGTGCACTTTATGAAGGCCTTGTATAATTATTTTATCCCTGAAAATACGATAGATATTTTTCTAATGGGTTTTGAATTAAATTTGCATTTGAATCGCATTATTTTCTTTGAACAAATGCACTGTTATCTCTGACTGAAATGTGGATCAAGGAATCACTTGAAACATAATACAGAAGTAGTGCTGCAGACCTTAGCAGCCTGAAAAATAATTGAAGTGAAGTAAGGAATGTTAACAAGCTCAAATGTCATCATCTTCCAAAAACTGACATTTAAGCTGATCCACATTCCCTCTCCTCCTTTATGTGGAATACAAAACCACATACACTTTTTTGTGGAGTAGTGAAAAGAAAAATTTGCTGGAGTTGGTTAAGAAACAGTGGACATATTATTTTTGTATTAGCTCTTGTATAGCCACATATGAGCCTGTTTTAAAAAAAAAAAGAGTAGTTTGTGTAGACTAGAGATGTTGGGGGAAGGGATAATGAGTTCCTACTGAATACTAATTGCCTACGAGTTGTTCAGGGAGACTGTATAAGAATGGAAGATTTGTTGTAAATTAGTCACTAGCTGTATTGTGCATTGCAGTGAGGTTAGAACAGAGCTGTAAAGGTGCCAGGTCTACAAAATCCTTATGATTCACTGTCTAACTTGGTGACTCTGTGAAGGAGAATATACTGTGCAGACTAAATATTATTGGAAAAAATGCTCCTCTAGTGACAGTTAAGCTTTAAGCTCATTTGAGCTAGAAAGATGGGAATGACAGATTTTGAGTGGGTAATCTCTGCTTTTCCAGCTGCAACATCGCAATGTCTGTCAAAGTTGGAAATGCTGAGAGGAGGGGTATTGCTCTGAAGTGATATACAGTCCAGAGATTGATTAGTGCTCTTAGCTTGGTGTTGATCTTCAGCTTCTTTAATTCCAACATTTTGCCTGTCCTTAATTTGATATCTTCTAAACTCTGCTTTTAACATGGAAAGCAAGCACTGCAGTAGTTTGTTTGCTTTTGAGAAGTACTTTCTCATTCCTTACTTGGTTCCTATTGTTTTCATTTACACCAAAATGGAAAGGTGAGTTAATGATTCAATGGCACAGAGTGACCTTTCAAATAGCTCTGGACCACGATGCAACAGCTCGGCTCAAAGCTCTCATACTTTAACCTCCTTGCTTCTGCCTTAATATTTGTAGCCTGATCTGTCTACATGCCTGGACGCCTGAAGAGAGCAAACATTTACAGCTTCTCCCTCCCCTGTGTTTAGTGGGCAATTTGATCCTTCTTTGTCCGTTCCTTTATTTCACATCAGTCTTAGGCTTGACTTGCTATCGAGAACAACAAAGTTCAACTTTGGGAATCTGCTCTCTGTTTATTTAGCACAAAAATGGACTCGGACTCTGATTCGCCTTTTAATTACTCTTGGCCTTCCTTACCTAAAATGAGGATTCGAAGAAGGGCATCCAAACCAGGTAGAAAAAGCTATCTTCTTTTAAATGACTCTGCTTTATAGCTCTGCCTCCTTTTCATTGTCTGATTCTTTGCAGGTGGCTCTAAACAACTTGCATGAGGTAGATTTTCTTCCTATCAGAAGTCCACCTCCCTGTTTCTTATCTCTTTTAGATAATGGAGTTGGAATTTTTTTAAGTAAAAGGAAAGGATTTTCTCCAAGTTATGTACTTGTTTGTACAGTTTTTTATAACTATTTTTATTCTTTATTCTATTAGGATATTTTTTTTCTTGTTGCATGTGTAGCTCTCACTGAACAACTCTGACACGCTGGAGCTGCATGGCACACCAGCGGCTGCAAAAAATTCTGTTGGTTGCAGTTGTTTTCACTTAGAAAGAATTTGGTAATTCAGCTATGCTAACAGAATTTTTTTTTTATTTATATACAAAAATCTTACCAGAAGAAAAATCTTTTGCTATCTTCAAAAGAAAACAAAAAAGGTCAGTTACTGTTTTTGATGGCAAGGTCAGTTTCTGTCTTTCCATGGTTAGACATTATCCTTCCTTGTGGAGAAATCTTTGGGAAGTAAGATTATAAATGTTGTCAGTATGACAAAGGGGATGTTTAGAGGATATGTTTAGAGGATAAAAGGCACAGACCAGCAAGTTCATGTTGAGAAGAATTATTACCAGAAGCTTTAATGAGGAAAGACAAATTTTTACTGCATTTGAAGGAAAAAAAAAAAAAAAGAGAAAGAATGGAAAGAAATGTGATTTGTGCTTCCTTTCACAGAATTGTGAGGTTTTTTGTTTCAGAAAGGGAAAAAATCCAAATCAGAGAAGTATGATGCATCACCGTCATTAAACTCAATAAGTCAAGAGAATCATGTTTACACAAACTTGAAACTTTGTCCTACTTTTAAAGTGAAAAATGTGTCCAGAATGCAAGTTTCAATGCACAAGACAGTATCTCAACTTCTTAAATTTATTTGTGGGGAAATCCAGTATTTCTCACATGCATAGGAGTTTCTGCAGTGTGTGTGGATACACATACAGTTTGGAAAGAAGATGCAATGAGTTGCAAGTTGCGCAGCGTGTGTTCTCTCCATCTCTAACAAGGACTCATTTTATTTGTAAATGTGCACCTATCCTTCATTCACTTCTATCTAGATAACTTTTTTTAAATTACTTCACCTGTTGTAAAGAACTGGATACAGATGTGGTGCTTGCGAGTTACAGTATTGTACCTTGCTTTCCATCTCTGTAACAGCATACCAACACACCTGGCTTGTATGCGCAACTGACTGTATAGTGGGTTGTTGGAGCAAAAAGGTTCTTTTGGGCACACGTATATGTTTTAGTGGTAAAGTTCAAGGGTTCACTTGTGCTTGGGGAAATGAAGTTCTGGCTGCTCATGGGATAGAAGAAGTGCCTCTGTAAGGAGACAGCAGGCTCATGATCTAAACTCGTGATCTATGTTTTTTTATGGTAGAGTCCCAACTTGACCAGTTGAGATGCAAGTGTGGGGCACATGGGTCATTGCTGCATTTCTTCCATGCAGGGGTGCAGGTCTCAGTGAGCAAGAGACTTGCATTGCCTGGCAGGAAATGGTGCAGGGTTCTTCCAGCCTACTCCAAAAGTCATGAAATTGTGTACCTGTGCTGGGTGCTCCAGCTGGTCTGAACTATGAAATTTCAGTTGCCTCCCTTCCCCTCTGAAGCATCAGGCTGTTGGTTTCCTGGCCTGTGGTTGCTCCTCATGGGAGGTAGGGGACCTGTGCAGACTGTCCCTCTCTTCCGAATGGAGAGTCAAAATTGTAGAGTAAGACAATCCTCTTTGCACCATCAGTGTTTTCAGATATTAAATTCCTTGTGTTGCCCAAGATCAGTTTTCATCCCTGCTCAGGGACATTTCAGGCTGGGTGGTGAAGCTCCTGCCCATCTCCTGAACTCCTGGAGGTTGGCAGGAGCCCAATAAAGACTTCACACCTTTGGGACATGCATTGCAGATTACCCCACTACTGATGAAGCTGTTTTGCATTACATATTGAAAGGATAATTAGGCTCAACAGAGAATGTGAACATGACTGTCTTAGTGTTTGGGCTGGGGAGAGGAACTAGTGTTTTTGTCTTGCTGCAAGACCCCAAAGATATTTATTTTATTATTTTATGTGAAACTGTGACAAGGCAGATTTCTTCTCCTCTGCCTGTGCTTTGCATAGTTCTTGCTGTTCAGAGACAGTGACTCTTAGAGCCTTTTAAAAACCTTTGGGAGTGCTGAGAATGCCTGTCTCTGACAAGTCTATCCCACTGCACTGGAGGATGGGAGTTACACACTGAGTCCACTCATGCAGAGGTGGGAAGTGAAGCCATGCATGCCATATCTTGGGAAAGAAGTTTATTTGTTGTGCTGTTGTATAAAATGAGACACCAATTTATGTCTGTTTGCATATTCATTTGTATAGTAGGTAAAACACCTTCTTCATGGAGGGAATCAGGACTGTAAATCCCATGTTGGAAATGGATGCTTTCTTACAGCCAACATTTAGGTGACCAAGATCAAAGTCAATGATTGATAAGTGCCATTATTCTTAGTGGCTACTTTGGGATGATATCTTACATGATGGTATAATTTTCTAGCATCCGTATGCCTGAACCTCCTCATGCAGGAATCAAAGTGCTTTGGTTTCTGCTTTATAGATTTAAGACAGTTAAATGTTCACCTTTATGGCAATAGCACTTCAATGCCCATCTTGCTTTACTCTCCAGGTAGTGTTATTCATGGGTAGTTGTACTGTCTGAATGAAGACCTAAGACACCTGAATTAGGGGTGCAGTTCCCCTGTTGAAACTGGTTGTGTGGGTCATATCCAGAGATGTGCATGTTACTTCAGTTGGCCCCTTTCAGGAACATGTGGACTTCTTTTAATTCAGGTCACTTCTTCTGGATTTAAAGCAGTATTTCTGCAGTCCTGCATGACCCATGTGTCTGTGTTTTTCATTTACTTCCAGTTATACATTAACCTCTGCTCAGATTGCTGGGGGTAGATGTGATGAGCTGTTTGAAAACTATTCATTGTATCTAGAGAATTTGTAATTTCTTTCCTGGTACTTGGCTTGGTCATGTTGATGAATTTCACTGCTCCTTTGCTATGTGTTCTCCCATAGAATGACTTAAGATCTGGCTTTTGTGAAAAAACTCTTGGTGTGATGTTATTGCCTTATTCCAACACAGGTCATTCAGGGCTGTACATTTTCTTATGCCAACATGAAGCATGTTTCGAATTACTGCCATGATGAGCATGTGTTTTTTTAAACTTAAAGTATAAAGTCTAAAAATTTAAAGTAAAGTATAAGCTTTTGTGCCTGGTAAAATGTGGAATATTTGCTGTATAACTCTGCAAATTTACAGAAGATGTAAAGAACTTGTGCCTAGTTATTTGTTGGCCAAGTATTTTATCCATGTTTGGAGATTATTCTTCTCAGCACTGCATCTAAATAACACATGCAACTTTCTTGACTGCTTGTCAGGCAAATGGCAGAAAGCCACAGGCTCTGCTAAAGCAGGCATGTCTTTGTTTTATTCTTTTTTCTGTGATCACAGCATAGAGGCAGAGAGCATTCAGCTCCAGCAGAAGGATCAGCTTGGTGAGCTTTACTTACTAGATTGTTTCAGTAGCAAAGCCATTTCTGCTGTGTTGTGTTCAGGTAATTTTTACCTTAGTAAGCATCGTGAAATCCGTTTCCAATATCTTACAGAGCCAAAACTCTCACGAAACACCTTTGCCAGTTTTCTCTGGCAGTCTTGTCTGTCTTTTCACAAGTTGTGCTGAGTTTTTTCATCTGCAATGAGAATAAGCATTTTGAATGCCTAAGGAAGGTTTTTGAGACATATTGTTTGAAAATGCATTTTGTTGATATCCATCATCTTTCAGGCAAGGACAACCTTGCTATATATTACTACTAGTACCCAATGTAGCAAGTTACTGCCTTCTGCCAATGTTAATATGCAGGGGAAGGTCTGCTGGTGGTCCCTGTAGAATCAAGAGGACTTGTAGTCAGCAAGGCATGCTGGAGGCAGTTAGTGAGGCTGTAGAAATGCAGTGTGTGATACGGACATTTGCAAGGGTTTTGTCACTTTTTAAACTATGTGGGCCTGTCTGGTGGAAATAAGTTACCAGCACAGTCAATATCCAAATAATATTGCTCTCCCTCACTTTCAGTAGTCTTTAAATACTCTTCATCTTACAAAGTTAGTTTGATGTAGCCATCTTTTCACATGTTTGAAATTGGAGGAGGAGTGGTGGAGTGGGTGTAAGGAGGTATTGTGGGGTGATATTGCCATTGAACTCAATGATATTAAAGGTCTTTTCCAACCTATACTATTCTATGATTCTATGAAGCCCCCAAATAACTTGTTAACTTTTGTCTGTTCATTTAAAACCCCAGTGAATAAACTCCATTTAGACGTATCATCTTTAATAGCAGACTAACTGGAGTATTGCTAGGAAAACATATGGCATTTAACAGGGATAACCACTAAAGATTTACAGACCAAAAATAATGCAGACAACATATTCTGATATAGTTTTTATGTGTCTGCAGCAGTTTTCTCCAGAGTTTGTTATTTAGGTTGTTGCTCTCTTACAGAATTTTAAAATAATGTAAAATGTGTTATCAGAAGTTGCTATATAAATCAAAATATGAAGTAGCAGGGGGATTTGTGTTGTTTCTGGTCTGGGATGTGTAATTAATTGAGCAGTCTGTTAAGCGACTGTGGGGATCCTATGGGTCATCTCACCCTCAACAGAAAGGGAGCACCCAAGATGTTCATAGATGCTCATGATCAAAATGAATGGCAAAAGTCAGAGACGCCACAAAAGCTTATCAAGTTTTGTTAGTAAATGACAAACTTGACATGGAAATTGTTGTAAGTTAGTTCCTGATCACTCTTATAAGCACACAGCCGTGGGTTTTGGCTAAAGAAGAAGGGTGAAAAGGAAGTGAGAGAGGGAGACGGATTAAAGAGGGTAAGAGAGAAAGAAAAGAAGGAAGAAAGAAAGAGAAATCACTAGTCCTGCCTTCAGCATCGATCCAGCATCGATCTGGTGGGGTGTCCAGGGTTCTGGGGCACATGTTCACCCCAGTTTTGTGGGGTTTTTTATAGGTACGTTTTTTCCCCGCCCTGGAACTAAGTTTCTTGCTTTCTATGAAATTAGTTAAGATGCACAGTCTGTTCTTCTAGACCTTTCTGAAAATGGGTGAAGGGCTTCAAGGGTCATAGATAGTCCCCTACTTGATTGTCCCCTATAGTCCATGTCCACCTCTTGACCATTTCTGCACCTGCTCCGTAATGTATTGTGCACATCTCCAGGATCTAGAACAAGGACATTTGTCCCAGAAAAGTGCTGCCCTACCTCCTATGGCCCCTCTTTCCAACCACATCCTGTTCTTTCTCACAATTTGTTATTACCAACAATCCTTGATTGTCTTCACAGCTGTTGGTGTCTGACACATATACATCAGCCCCTTTATCTTCTAGGCTTTTACACCCCAGCAGTGGGGACTCCTGNAATTAAATAATGTTGTGTAGCATTGCAGATTTGGCAATTTGGTGGTCTGGGACTTCTGTTTTGTCAAAGGAACAAATGAACCATAACTTAACCAGTACAGTCTCTAATCCAGTTTTATTTCTTTATTATGAATTTTCATGCAGTCTGATTGCTATAAGCATCTTGGATAGGCTTTGAGCAACCTGATCTAGTGAATGGCAGGGGGATTGGACTAGATGACCTTTCAAGTTCTCTTCCAACCCAAACCATCCTATATGGCTCTGTGATCTTCCAAAAGCGTTTATGTTGCTTTAGGAGTATAGCAAGTCTTTAGTCATATCTTTTCCTTTACACCTTTGCAGAAAATAAATTTCTGATGCAGACTAAGATGGATTTTTTAAACAAAATTTGATAACAGAGAAAACTGAATGAAGTTTATTGAGAGTTTTGATTGTAGGTGTTTTGCTGAGTATGATACGTTTGGCTATCACATCATTCTTTTGCTAGTCTATCTCAGTTCACTTCCAATGGCAACACTTATGGTATGTTAAAATAAGCAATAATTACATTACAATTGTGATTTTTTAGCTTGATTTTACACAGTCTAGAACATGACTGGTTTCCACTTCATCAGATTTTGCTCCTTTTACAATCGGAAGATAATTCAGCTCAAATGTTGGATTGCTGTGTGCTTTTCATACTTACAAGCAGCTTTAAGAGAAGTGGGCCTGCAAGATAGAGAGTTTCTGCTACTCAAATGCATGAAATATTCAGCCTTTGCAGCTTTTTATAGTATTTGTAGTTATGGGGACACTACTGAAAACTAAACTCTGTACTTCTGTTTAGTGATTTCTGGTGAAACTGGTCAGTACCAAAAGCAGAGCAGATGCATCCCAAACATCCTGTTCATGGATCAGATCTTGATTGCTGTCATTCTGTAAAGGCAATATCAGTGGTATTTTATATAAATTTCCTTTGCAATTTTATTGGTGTTTTTTGTTGTAAGAATAGTAGTCTGATTTACTGGTTTAAGACTACTATTTATGTAGCTGCTAGTAGGCAGAATTCTTTAGGGAAATCATTATTTAACTGCCATTGAACTGTATTTCATTCATATAATGTGTCAGATGCCAAGTATTAAATGTATAAGCTGTAATCCTGCATAGTTTATCCAGCCCAAAAATTTTGTACTCTGTTCTTCCACAAATTCAGATCTCTGCAAAGTTCTAGGTTAGGTGGAAAATAGAAGTTTTTGCTAAACAGGATACAGGAGCATTTATTTTTAAGTTGTATAAACAATTCTGTGTCACCTTTTAGAGTCTTGTCAGCTATAGGCTTCTTGGAACATATAGCAAGTGTTAGGTAATTATGAAATGAGCAGGTTTTTGAGTGGTCACACAAATATTACTACAATTGTAATGCTAAGATTTGGTGCTTAATGTTTAACTTTGCCATTTTTATGACAGTATATATACATGAGAAGTAAATGGTTTGAGGTTTAATGCCATATTTCCCACAATTTCTTTTTTCCAGAGCACAGACACTCTACCCTTGATGTTCTTAGGAAATTGAAGTCTCCCCCTACTTTGTTTGCTGCAACCAGAATTCATGCCATGCTGAGTGGAAGTGATGAAGTATCTGCAAACTGTATGGTGGTAGACAAAGTAAGCTTATATTTCAGCTTTTGGCAAATTTTTCTTCGTCTTCTGTTAATTTATTTGCATTATAGTAAGATCTTCTGGATCTGTCAGCAGTGGTGTGTTGTCAGTTACTAGAGTTCTAAAATAAAAGCAGTAATACCTTACTCTTCTCAGCTATATTTTGTAACCTATTTATGAGGTCCCTTTTAACAAGTGCAGTTGATAATAGGAATTATTCTCCTTAG
>WEIV01001339.1:1729-16460 GCA_013390005.1 Calyptomena viridis | reverse complement strand
CACAGCATTTGAATTCTGGTCCATCCGTCTCCCACACTGATGTATTATGCATATTTTTTGCTTGACTCAAGGTTAGTTTTTGATAAGATCTGTAAATATATGTATCAGTACATTTAATAAAAGGTGAGATTCAGTAGGCTTTCAAATACCAATTCATTGCTACTCTAATTAGGGAAGAAAAGTAATGCAAGATCTAGGCTTGCCTTCAATTCATGTGGTGTAAAAAGTAACAGGGAAAAATCCCCCACAAAATACATATCCGCAAATAAAATGGCAAACTACTGCAGTGCTTGTTTCCTGACGATACATCTTGTTATTGCCTCTTACCAGCATTCATTTTTTACCTACAGGCTGGAGATTTAAAGACTAACTACATTCATGGAGATGGTGTCAGTAGTGAAACATGTTTGAATCTCACCAACTCAATCCCAATGGCTAAGAGCATTTCATCTCCCTCCCTTGAAGAGAATGATCAGTATATGTATGTTCCAAATGAAGGAAGTCAAAGGCCAGTAAAAAATGGAGAAAATGCAGGATTAAGATCCATTTCACCTTCTCGCCTGTATGTAGCAGATTCGTATCTTCCATTCAAGATCCATGGATTTATTAAGGATCGGGGTGAACTTTATGCTGACATGAAAAGAAGAAGGTATGGAATTGACCTGATGATATGGCCAGAAAAAGGATTATTTATAAACACCTTATATTTCAAAAGATGAAGCAGAGTCTGGAGTAAAAAAATCACTGTTTTCTATCACTGATATTTATTGTCCTAATGATCTGTTTTCCTAAAATAGCTATAAAGACATTTTTAACAAATAAAAATGTTCGCTGAGTAAATGAATTTTTAATGCAAATGGATATTTTTATGCTTTTTTTCCTTGTATCCACATACTCTTCACAAAAAAAGGATCAGCTCTTCTCTGTTACTGCCATTGTGGCCTTTTTTTTCAGAAACCAGAATTTCACTATGGTTTTCCTCAGTAATATATTCCATTAAAAAAATAGTCCAAAATCTGTGGAAGTCTCTTGGAGTATTTCCATTCTTTTCATTGGCCTGTAGAAGGGCCAAGTTTTTTCTGAGACACAGTGCAGAGTACAGTTGCTGTTTCTGATAGGTTAATTAAAGTGGGCAATAAAATTTTCTTTACCTTAATTTTGAGTTTCTTATGCAACTATGAAGTCCCACTAGGAGGAATCTTAAACATGGATAATACGATAAATGTCAGATGAAGAGTTTTTCTTTCCCAATCTTTTTTTCTTTTTTTCTTTTTTCCTAGCTACAGGGATGTCATGTAGATTACTATAAACGATCTTCCTCTGCCTCTAGTCAAAAACATCTTTATCCTATACATTTTTAGATATTCCCACCCTTTTTAACACCTAGGTCAGGTACATTTATGAGAACTTTAAGAGTGTATATGAATTTCCAGAGGCATGTGTTGACCTTAATATGTGGTAAGATATACATGAATGATCCAAATAAGATAAAATAAGACTACCAGGATATAATTCTGTTTTTAAACCAGTTTTTAATGTCAGAAAAATTTCCTAGGTAAGTTATCCCTGGTAAGTCACAGATAATTGTCTGTTGACATAGACATATATTGGTTTTCGATTTTAGCATGTTACAGGAACTGATAAAGCATTTAAATAACTTGTTTCTGAGATGTCACATGGGCTATTACTAGGAGACTTTGCAAAATACTGTCTCCAGAATTGTAATAAGGAAGTAGTTTCAGACAGTATCGACAGATTTGCACTTCAACAAAGTAGTGGTATGTGAAGGAATTTTTGTGCTGTTATTCCTGGTAGGAACTCCAGCTCTTTAGAAATACCACACATAATTTAAAGTTTTATATTGTAAGGTTGGAATGTTACTGCAAGCAGTCAACCATTTCTTCCAGTCACTCTGATCAAGAGACCATGAACTTGCTCTTGCAGATAACAGGACCCATCCTAGGAAACCCTCGTACTGCTGAGAAGCCTTCTTGCTGTCTTCTACTGAGGAACCCTTGCCAATGAAAATGTCTCTAGGTGTTTGGTGTATTGATTTAGCCAGAGATTTTTCAGTCTGCTTGTAGTCCTATATGTTTTAAAATGTAATACCTTTTGAAATGAAACTCATAAACTGTCTCAGACACTCCTTCATCTCAGACACTCCTTCGTCTGTTTTCTTTCTCTTCCATCCTTTGTGAAATAACAGAAAAAATACAGCTATGAACACCCACATCGTAGCTTTCTAATGCACACATGCACAAAATATCCATCTATATACACATATCTTAATACCGAAATCCAAACTAGTTCTCAGTTCTCCTTATCTTCTCAGTTCTCCTTATCTTCTCAGTTCTCCTTATATAGGAGACAGGTTCATATATGGAACAAAACTTCTCATTTTAAGGGAGATGCTGAACATGGCTCTAAAAATCATCCTTCAGAGGTGGCCCTCCGCAGTGGAAGTCTGCACAATCATGGGTGATACAGACATCATAAGGCTAGGTCTGAGAAGTTCTGTACAGACTGACTGAGTATCCTGACCAGGTGATTGCAGACCTGAGAGAGGTCTCAGAGCATGACTTACCTGACATAACCATGGTGGTTTGGGTTGTCCTTAATGAGAGCATTTAGCAATATCTTTGCTTGTTGCACTGAGGTTGAGATAAATTGTTACAAGGAATTCAGGAAAATTAAAGACTTTGTTGTCTGCTTCAGTTCAAGTCTCGATGACCTTGAAGTAGATGGTGGAAGTGGAGGTGGTTTGGACCGATCCCATGTTTACTACCCTCCTCTCGGCTCTTCAGAGGCCATGGCTTCTTGCAGAGATGGATTAGACTTGCCTACCAGTCTGCAGCCCAAGGTATTTGATACTGTCTTGGTTTGAATTGTTTTCCTTGTAAGTAAATCACTGAAACTATGTGAGAAACATCTGAATCTGAAGGGGAAAAATGAATTCCCGGCTGGCAGTGCTAGTCTCACCAGAGAGCACTCATACAGGGTTGTAAAACTGGAACTCCCTGGTTGTGACTGCACTGAGCAGCAGCTATTTAAAGGGTCCATCAGAGATTTGTCTCAGGTTTAAAAAAAACCCATCACTTATCAGAAGTGTATCAAAGGAAATATCTCAGGTTCAGTGAATCAGCATTTTCTAATCGAAACGTATTTAGTGAGGAAATGTTTAACCAGGGGTAGTTATGTGAAACAGTAACAGCTTTGTCAAGTGTAGAACTGGCCTGCTGCCTGTCTTAAAGCAATTGCTAACTCAGGGAAATTCAGTTGGGTTTTGTACACTGAACAATGCAAATCTCTCCTCTTCATTATGGTTTTCTGAAGTATCCTGTCTACATTAATTTTCATCAGACCATAGTGCCATTTCTCAGATCTTCGCATACACAGGATTACTTTTTCTTTATAGAGATTCTTTGTCTTTTTTTACACACACTTATTGCCACTATAGAACTTTATCTGACCTTTAGCAAATGATTACATGAAGGGAGAAAAAGAGTTCAGCATAAACACTGAATTCTTATAGGGCTACTTTTAGAAAACAATACTTTTGTCAATAATAAGCACTTTACAGGTGTTTTAAAAGTAGGCTCTGTTGAAATCATCAAAAATAAGGGAATTAGGAAATTTCCTGTCAAGACTTACTATTGACGTATTTGGGGATTGGAAAATGTTTTCACACACAATAATAATAAAAACCCCAAACAACCAACACAGAGAAAAGAGAAGGCCAGCTCCTTTCTTTGGAAGCTCTGACATGAGGCAAGGCCTTAGTCTCCATGAAATGTTCTTGTATTGTTCTTGTATTATTTTTCTAATTATTAAATCATCAATATTGATTAATTAGCATTAATGATTTTATTTAATTAATAAATAATTAGTATTAATACTAATTGTTCTCAGAATTAAAGTAGTAAGATTAATGCCTCCCTTTGTAAAAGAGGATAGTTTGTTCATCAGAAATAACAGCAAGTGATGCTGTTTGGATGTCACCTATCACCAAACTGGAGAAGAATGTAAGCTTTCTTTTAGTCTAACTTGCACCCATAAATTATTTCCTATAATATAAAAAAATTGTCATGGTGGAAGTATGACAGACCTTGTAAGAATTCATGTGAAGTCGCCAAAAATTTTCTTCAATTCAAAACTTTAATGAAGCCAGGTGTGCGTGTGTGGTCAAGTGTCTTTCCTTCAGAAATTCTGTTGCTGGTGTATTTTGTTTCTGTTGCTGATGCATTTGTTTCTGTTGCTGATGCGTTTCAAAATTACACAAGTTTTAATTTGCTGCAATTTCTTGTAGGAATGTACAGTGTTTGGGAGTCGGTCACGCTCCTATTCCTGCTCCTCACCCAAAGGTTTGTTAGGAAGACCTCGCATTCTTCGGGACTTTGCAGTTCGGGATTCAAATGAAGGTCAGTTCTTTGGCTTTACACAGCCTCATGCCATACCTGCCTGCTTCAGGCCCAGTGCTGATGGCTTTACTTAGGCCTGTCCTGTACACAGAGCTCATCCATGTATGGGTCTGGTAGCCTTTGGGTAGCCCTGCTGTCATCTCTCACTCTTCTCCCATGTACAGCCCTTTCATGCCCTCCCCTGATACAGCCGTTGATCCTTGGGAGGGCACACAAAACTGGAAAGCAATAACCACAAAAAGTAATGCAGGCAAGAGCAGTCATCTTTCTGGATGGTCCTTACCTCAGCCTGCTGCCTGACAAAGACCAGGA
This sequence comes from Calyptomena viridis, assembly GCA_013390005.1. Classification (NCBI taxonomy): domain Eukaryota; kingdom Metazoa; phylum Chordata; class Aves; order Passeriformes; family Eurylaimidae; genus Calyptomena; species Calyptomena viridis. The sequence goes on along the minus strand of WEIV01001339.1, from coordinate 11,730 downwards.
GAAAGCTCAGGATGACACAGAAGAGGTGTCAAAGAGGGCAGATGGCTCCAACTTCCCACAGACCCTGGGAAATCTCTGAAGCAAAGATGGATGGTAGTCATTTCTACAGGCTGCAGAGCAAAACCCACCCTCTTCATCAAGTGGAGTCAGAGATATGTCTGCAAGAAGCCTGTAATGTTTTTCAAATTCCTTCTATCATGCTTTATTTCTAGACATATAGTTTCATATTTAGAAAACAATCCACACTTTTCCCAATGGGGGTACGGGTAATGTTTGAAAACCATGCAAAGTGTGAAATACATATACTGTGCTTTTCATACAGCTCACATCAGTTTAAAAACACTTGCATTTCAAGAGGCTTGACCTCTGCTTCTGTAACCCTGTCAATTGTCATGCTTCTAGCTTGTCTCTCACTCCAATATACTTTTAGTGTTCCACTAGTCCAGAGCAAGAGGCAGGACATGTGAGTTACACTGAACCAGATGAGATGGGCACTCAGAGATTGTGAATGCCCCATCAATGGCAATGTTCAAAGCCAGATTGAATTGGGTCTTGAGCACCCTGGTCTACTGACTGGCATGCCTGCCCATGGCAGTGGGCTTGAAACTAAGATTGTAGAACCATAGAATGATTAAGGTTGTGAAAGACCTCCAAAATCATCAAGTCCAACCTTTGACCAAGCACCGTCATGTCAACTGAACCGTAACATTACATCCACAATAAAAAAAATCCAGTTGTTTATTGAACACTTCAATGATGATGACTCCACCACCTCCCTAGCCAGCCCATTCCAATTCCTTTCATTGAAGAAATTTTTCCTGATGTCCAACCTGAACCTCCCTGACACATCTTGACTTTTTTTTCTTGTCCTGTCACTAGTATCCTGGGAGAAGAGGCCAACACCTACCTGTCTACAACCTTCTTTCAGGTAGTTTTAGAGAGCAAAAAGGTCTCCCTTGAGCCTTCTTTTCTCCAGGTTAAACAATCCCAGCTCTCTCAGCCACTCCTTATAAGACTTACTGTCTAGACCCTTAACCAGCTTCATTGCCCCTCTGACACACTCCAGCACCTCAATATCTTTATTTTGATGAAGAGTCCAGAATTGAACACAGGATTTGGGGTGTGGCCTCACCAGTGCCTTGTACGAGAGGGCAATCACTGCCCTGGTCCTGCTGGCCACACTATTGCTGATACAGGCCAGGACGCCATTGGCCTTTTTGGCCACCTGGGCAGACTGCTAGCTCATGTTCAGCTGCTGTTGACCAGCACCCCCAGGTCCTTTTCTGCTGGGACACTTTCAGCTAGTCCTTCCCCAGCCTGTGGTGCTGTCTGGCATTGTTGTAACCCAGGCATAGGATGTGGTACTTCACCTTAATTGAGCCTCATACTGTTGGCCTTGGCCCATCAATCCAGCCTGTCCAGATTCCTTCCTACCAGGCTCCTTCCAGGAGCCTTCCTACTCTCCAGCAGATTAACACTCCCGTTCAACTTGGTATTGTCTGTGAACTTATTGAGGGGGCACACAATCCTCTCATCAGATTTTCTGTAAAGCTCTTAAACAGAACTGGCGCCAACACTGATCCCTGGTGACCAAATGCCAATTGGATGTAACTCCATTCACCACCACTCTCTGGGCCAGGCCATCCAGCCAGTTTTTATCCTAGTGAACAATGCACCTGTCCAAGCCATGAACTGCCAGCTTCTCCAGGAGAATGTTGTGGGAGAAAGTATCAAAGGCTTTACTGTAAGTCCAGGTAGACAAAATCCGCAGCCTTTCCTTCATCCATTAGGTGGATCACCTGGTCATAAAAGTCTGTCAAGTTGGTCAAGTAGGACCTGCCTTTCTTAAATCCTTGATGGCAGGGCCTGATCCCCTGGTTGTCCTACACATGCCAGATGGTCACACTCAAGATAATCTGTTCTATAACCTTCCCTGGCACCAAGGTGAGGCAGACAGACCTGTAGTTCCCTGGATCCTCCTTCTGACCCTTCTTGTAGATGGGCATCACACTTGCCAACACCCAGTCATCTGGAACATCCGTGATTAACAAGGACTGATGAAATGATGGAGAGTGGCTTGGCAAGCAATTCTGCCAGCTGCCCTATATCATCTTTAGGGCCCCTTCCAGCCCTAAACATTCTATATTTCTATGACACTGAATGTGAAAACACAAAAATTGTGGAAAAGTTATCATAAACTTTGAAACCATTTCACAACTTCAAAAGCTGTTGTGAAGATGAGACATACAATGACTGCAGACTTCTTTTTTCCTTAAGAAAACCTGTTAAGCACTGCAGCAACTTTGTTGTTGCTCAAATTCACTTTAAGACTTCATGAACGCATGTAAGGGGTATGTACTGCAGCATACAGCTGTGTTGTATTTTTCTCCATCCTCTAAAGTACTTGTAAGCATTTACATTCAGCAGATCAGGTGAGAAGTCTTTGGCGAAACAAGGCAGAAGAAAAAGAAGGAAGTATATCACAGAATTATAAGATGGCAAATTAGCAAAGCCCTGTGGCATGTGCTTAAGACACAAATCCTTTGACCACACAGCTAAGGGTATCACAGCCTGTTAATGGTGTCTGGGTGAAGCTTACCTGCCCTGACCTGATCTGGGCTTGGGCCCATTGCCCTTTCATTCTTTCTCCCCTTCCTCCTGGGATAGTCAGTGCTGGACCCTTTGCTTTTCTGTCCACCCTTTGGAAGCAGGCTGTTCAGCAGCTTACACTGCACATGCGATATGATGCTGGGAAGAAATGCGGTGATCTGCTGAGGTTCCTGCTGGCACTTCCTTGCCACCAGCACATTCTGCCTTGTCCCTTCCTTGCCAACATTTTGCAAGGATGGAAGCACTGAGGTATAGTGACTGGCAGGCTGATTACTGTCTTCATCAGGTGTAGCTGCGCTCAATTTGAGCACCTGTGTCTCGAGTAAGAGACTAGCCCCGAAGCTCGGTCCCAGAAACTAGGTCAGACAGTTCATACTGATTTCTGTGGGTTGTAGTGGTATTGTGTCTGGGTCTGTGCAAGAGTCTCCACACTGAAAACCTGCCCCTTCCCCTCTGCCCAGCTGCCACCACTTTTGACATCTCACTTTTTTTTCTGACATCCTCATGCAGGAGGGAGGACCGTATCTTGCAATGAAACATAAGCCAAAGGAGATGAATGCAGAATGGCAACAGAACCGTGTTTTTCACACAAAGTATGAGAAAAAAAGTGGGAAATCACTATCCAATGCAAGCTTTTCATTATGTTGGGCTTAAAAAAACGACCTGGTTTTATTCAAGAGAGTATTACCAGGCTGTAACAGTAATGGACTTGTCCCTGCACTGTAGATGGTGTGCTCGTGAACAGTGATTCATCCCTCCTTTAAACCCCCTACACTCTCTAAGTCAGTGTCTCAGCTTCACCCTTCTAGTAAGTAGTGCAGTGCCAACCCTCCTGCCCCCAGTGCTGTTTCGCATTAAAGTGTCTTTGTCTCCCATGATGCTGGCTCCTTACGGAAGCATCCTGTAGCACAGGTTGTAGCTGACAACTAACAGAAATGCCCTTTTATTATTACTGCTTCTTTGGTAAATATTCTGGGTCTTACTAACCTGAAATCTACATCCATCTGAAGAGATGCTGTTTCAGCTGAGGGTGTTCAAGTCTGAATATAACTTTGAAGAAAACATAGTTTGATGCTTAAAGCAAGTGTTTAAGTATCTTTCTCAACCATATCTGTGGTAGCTTTGCTAAAAATGTTCTGTAAAATGGAATGGCTTCTAATTTTAAAATGGTCTCTATAGTTTTGGTCTTATTTTCTTCCAGAACAATCCAACCAAATGGTTTACCTTTTATTTTGCATTTTAGAGAGTTTATGAAAAGTATCTCCTTGAGTCCTCTGTTTCTAGGATCACAGATTCTAGGATCTAGAATCACAGAAGATACAAACACATTAGACATCCTGTGTGGTACATAGAATAGTAATACTCCTCTTTACACAGAGGGATTTAAATTTGTGTAATAGTACAAATAAAGCTGCTTAAGACAGGTAATTGCAAGCGTGAGAAGAATGTCAGTATGAAATTATACAACAAATTATGAAAGAAAGCAAAATGAAGGGTGAATCATTCAATTCTGTGTTGTTAATAAAAACAAAATAAATATTTTTTGTTATTTTTAAAAACAGGCTGTTTATATAGACTGGAATTCACTAATATCCACCACTGCTCTGGCAGAATCTGTCAACTAAAATGTAGTAGGAAGTGGTCTTAACCTAGGAAAAGGTTTTTCTAGTGAATATATGTTTTTGCTTTCCTAATTTTCAAATGACATTGCAAGCCCTAAATGGCAAGCTTATGGCCTGGTGGATGTCGTGAGTTTAAAATAAACCTGATGACTTTGCAATCTGAGTGCTTGATGAGTGCTTGTGTCTTGCAGAGCGAGCGTACAGTCTGCCCGAGCAGTCCCGAGAGAAAAGGTACGAGTGTGTGTCATGGAAGTGCCGGGAACAGGTCTGTGCAAGCGTGCCATCTAGGGAGCCATGAAGGCAAGAGGCATTGGCGCTCCCTCTAGCCACGATTTGAGCAGTGGTTTACAGGACTCCTCCCTGCCCAGGGCATCTGCAACATCGTTCAGATGCCAAGTTCAACCCAACTCTCACTGCACACATCCTGCGGCAGGGATTTGCTGTGCACCACTGTGGGACACGCTAAATAGGGATGGGCTCCTGTCTGCAATTGTGGCTCCTGTCCACTGTAGGAATGTCCCAACCTCTGCAGTAAAAGCAATGGAGCTTTTGATGTCAACTATAATCTAGGAAAGCTTGTTACACATTGCACATGCAGAGTGCTCCATGGACAAGTGTTCCTCCTTTTTATAGAGGAATTGCAATATTTTTCTTAATGTTTGCTATACCCACACCAAAACATGTAATTGTAAATGTTGGGTGACACAAGCACCATCCAGATTCTGTTATGCGTGAATAAAGGGACTGTTCCCATTGAAATGAGGGTTTTTTCACTGGTCTTCGTTTTAGGATTCAGGAGGAGGAATGGAATAAATATATTGTACCCTCAAAAAATGAGTCTGAAAAATGTAAAGTGAGTCGGACTTTCAGCTTTCTGATGAACAGAATGACCAGCACACGGAATAAATGCAAGGTAATTTGGGATTTATGTCTATATTATTATGTATAATTATGTCACTATAATTAAATGAACTATAGATGACAATCTAAATTTTTCTGTAAAGATAAGTTGTTATTTATTACCAAACCACAACAGTATTAGGAAGAATCTTTTAGCTTTATTTTTAAAATTTAAAACATACAGGATACCCTGAGATAGCCTTCATATTAAAAACCAGCTTTCCTTTTAACAATAGCCTTAGCTGAACAATATCTAGTATTTCCCTTGCGATTTTTGATGCTGTTAGTAATTTCATTTGATGATTTAGCCAAAGTTTATTTGTATGAATTGCATTTAACAAATAATTTTCTTTGTTAAATAAAATTAAGAGATATGGGCCTGTTATTGGAATTACTCTCAATAAGTAATTGAGTCTTTAACTTATACATTAGGACATTGAATTTGACTTATTTGAAGTTAGTAGGGCTTCTTACATGAGTAAGTACTGTTTAAAGAGTTGAAGTACTATAGGTACTATGGAAGGTAGATTAGAACATTTGTAGTTTAATTTTGAGACATCTTAATTTTAGATTAATGGCATCAATTAGCAGCTTGAGAGACAGATTTGGCTTACTAGTTCTTTCTGGCTGGCCTTTTGGCAGTTTTGTAGGCTCTCTAGTATGCTCTCCTGTGCTCCAGGGTATCCTAAGGTGATAGAAGGATATCCTAAGGTGGATGTGAAGATGGTTGTCTGAGCCGGTATCTTCAGGAGTGCCAGAATTGGCCATGAACATATATGTCTGGTCCCACAGCCATTCATTAGCCTGTGTCTGTGTGTTCTCCTAAAGAATAACTATCAATAATTATGAGTATACTATATATATACTTATGCTAACAAGGGTACTGTAAAAATAGGCAGAACTTATTAACTTCTTTACCACTCATTAAAAGTAGATGGTTTCTAATGTCTTCTAAGTTCTGGAGATAATTTATCTAAATTTGCATAACTGCAGCTTTAACTGTAGAGGCATGAGCTGATAATATGTAGGGGATGTAGGCATTGATATTTATTGTGTGTGCAGTGACTCAATAACAGTGTTTAAATTTTATTTTCTGGCTCTCTCCTTTTTGCAGATTTGTAAACGTGTTTCTTCCAGTCTTCCTCAATAATACTACCTGGCTTAGCTGCCAGTGAAAGCAATGCCTGTATCATTTTAGGACTTCAGGAATGTTGGGTGTATCAGTATGGTATGCTGTTGCAAGTCTTCCAGCACAGGGAATAAATGTTTTAGAATATTTTGCTCTTAAAAGGGAATATTTTACTGGTTTTAAGATTGAATTGCTTTCTCTTATTTTCTAATGTATTTTTAAATTTTTTTCCTGGTTCTGCTGCTGGGGATGAAGGCAAAAAGTAAAGATACCAAAGACAAAGAGAAACCAAACAGGCATAATTTTACAAATGGAACCTTCCCAGGAGTTATGCCATGTATGGTCTGTGAAAAGGCCCTCCTAGGAAAGGAGTCACTCCAGTGTTCTTGTAAGTAGCTGCTGTCTTCTGCACGTGAATATACTGTGCTCTGAATGCCCTTTTTTAGATACTGGTTCTGTGTGTTGTTTGAAAAAAACCCCTTGTCTACATTTGGATGTACCTACTTTATATAATGAGCTGCGGTTGACAAGGGAGAGGGAGGAAGGACAGCAAGTGCCAGATTCAGTTCACCTTCTAGCCCTAGAACATTAGGTAGAAATCACTTTCTAATCAATGTCTGCACGTCAAAGCATCCTCAGGACTGCTTTAGTGAGTGAACCTGGAGAAAGGAAAAACTGAAGCTTCAGGGTACATTTTTTGCAAACTGGGGACCTTGTTTGGTGCCAGGCTTTGAAATGTGCCTTCTTTTTCAGATTGCAACATGACTCTACATAAGAGCTGCAAGGAGTGTGCTCCTGTGTGCACCAAGGTAACCTCCTGTACCAATCTTACTAGAGCATACAGCCTGCCCAGACCCAGTATCTGGATGCAAAGGGCTGCAAGGGTGTCAAAATAGCTAATTTGAGCAACAGAGCTAACATTGTGCTCAAAGAACAATTTTTAGTAGGGAGTGAAAAATGAATTTAAAGAGGTATTTATATTTTTGAAGAATTGCAAGCTCAAATTGTGAAATGGTGTGCCTTGAGGGTTAAAAACAGGATTGAAAAGAAAAACTCCTCAAAACCACAGAGAAACCCTTGTGTAGAAGGAGGGATCCTGTATATCTGGAATAGTGGCCAGCAGAGATGAAAAAGGTCCTGGGAGGTGACCTGGTCCATCTCTTCTCCCTTGGGCAGACTCATTTCTAGGTAACAATTTGGCTTGTTTGACCCATTCTGGAAAGTCTCTGGAAGAGTAGAATCCACAGCCTCCTGCCTAAGAAACCTCTCCATGTTCTGCTGCTACTACAGACAGTGCAAAATCAGCACTACAGCTGATGAATACTGCCTTAACCCTTAAGTAGGAATGCATGCATAGTGAGGTTATCATGACAAAGACACAATTTTGAAAACCAGATGTGTAAGGCTTCTGCTCTCTTGAAATAAAATGCGACTTGCAGAGAAATGTGCCACAGTAATTTGGGTCATTTTTCAAATTAGTTGAGTGAGTCTTTCTGGTGTAGCTGCATCTTGCATCATGGTGGCTTGCAAAGAGAGCATGTTTCCATACAGATTCTTCACAATAAACAAGCCTTAAAGTGTACATAAACCAAGTGGTTTTAATTTTGGTTATGATTGTCACATCATATCCTTGCACAACTTTAGGGCGTTAAGACAGCTGAACTGACAGCTTTAGTTACTGGCGCTAGTGGATTGTTTGCCAAGAGGAGACAAGAGCCTCCACCATCCCTGACTCACCTCAACAAGAATGGGGTGCCCACCTGAAGTGAAGTACATGCCTAAGCAAAGGAAGATTTTAATACAGGATTTGCAGAAGTCCTCTTTGGAAGGAAGATTAATTCTGCCTTTGGTACCCAGGCTTCCTCAGATAGTGCCCTGCCACAAATGCTTTGAGCTTATTTGAATATAAAGCCCTGAATGTGCACTTGCAGCCTTCACAGGCAATACTCATACAGAGAAAGTAGGATGTTGTAACTCAGTGACTCTGCTTAGAATAAACAGTTTTGTTTTGTAGTACAAATAATATTCTACTTTGAATGTTGTTATCTACCAATAACTAATAAAATTAGCTATTGGAAGAAATTAGGACCATAATTTAGGACCACTATTTTGTAGCCCTTTGTATGATGGTATATGGAAGTTAGTTACTGACTTGATTGATAAGGGTATTATCAGCTATGCAATTTCAAAAAATTCCTTTTTTTTTCAGAAATCCCAGGAGAGATACCATAATAAACACAAGACCCAAGCTGGTGTAACAAGTAAGTTAGGTGTAAACTTAACACTCCTAAGTTAAGCCATGGTTAAAAATTGTGGGACTGAGAGCACGCACTTTGCTGCATCATTTGTGTGTATTTATTTTTCGTTTCAATATCTATAAGAAACTGTGTGTGTCTTTAATATTAACAGAATTTTTTGAAGAGATTACTGTTGACTTAACTCATTGTCTGCTAAAATGAGTTGGAGTTTACTACATTTTCAGTGAGAAGAAAAATAAAAGTCTGTCAGTTCTGTCTGAGTATGTAATTTACCTTTTTCACAAATATTTGTGCACCTCTGTTTAAGTTGCAATGTTAGAGCATGTATAATTTGAGATTATTTTCTTATCAAATAATATCCATGCTGGCTATTCCACTTTGCCTACAGGCTTATTTTTATATACCGTGAGAGATCATCATGGTCTTGTACCTTGGCAAACAGACATTCTTGATATCAAGTGTAGGTCAATATGAGCACCAGATAACATTTCTCAGCATAAGAGTGCTGTTGATTACATACGCTACATTGTTTGTCAAAATGTTGTATTGTGCTTTGCCTCACAGATTCCCTGCCTGGAGACATTTCACAGATGGTGCTCTCCTCAGTGCATCCTTCTTCCTCTGTGCNGGCCTATTCGACTGTCTCTGGGGAAGAGGGAAGCCTCGTCACAGTCCTGCTTCTTGTCCAAAAGTGTCCCCAGTGTCAGTTTTGAAAGGTAGAGGGGCAGCTGCCACGAGACTGTGCTAAATACATCATTCAGCATTTCTATGAAAATTGAAACCATGTCGGATTTTTTTTTTGTGCTGTAGAAGAGCTACACAACTTCCTGAAACAGACTCTGAGACCAGCACCTGGAGGTCTAAGTCACAGTCTGAAGAGATGTTACAAGTGCTAGGGACCTTTTCTTCAACAGATGCTTTTATGATGGAAGGTGAGAAGTATTGCACAGATGGCACATCCTATAGCCTGTATTTAAAAGTGCTTAACTGATATAGGAAGACACCTCATCTCCTAGAAAAGGAGCACCTATTTTTGAGACTTACAATCACATCCCTCATTGGAATGATAAAAATCACACTAGTTTTAAAATAGAACTTTTCCTTTGTTCCTTGTAACTATTTTATAACTTTTAGAATATTTCAGTATGTTATTCCCATTTTAAAATAACAGGGATAAGTGTATTAGGCATCCTTGCAGAACCAGAATATACTTCTTTTCTGCACTCATCCAATCAATCAGTTTACGGCATCCATTGCAAAACATAACATGTACCACACTTATATATCCTCAGTAGCCCCAAAGTCTTATGTCCTACTGGTGAGCTGCACTCCTACAATAGCTTCACAGCTTTGTGAAATGAATAGAAATAGGCTTTTTTCTCTGAAATCCTGTAAGACTGAACTTCAAAGTTGAAGAGCATTCATTCACACAGGATGATACAGATAACGCTCCCTGAACATCTAGTGTTGGAAATGTTGGAT
>WEIV01001338.1:402681-445441 GCA_013390005.1 Calyptomena viridis | reverse complement strand
AACTTGTGTATTATATTCTGTGTTAAACTTGCAGAGGTTTAACTTCTCTTACCCTTAGTTTGTCTGTATCCTAAATGTAATTTAGCACCACTATCCTATAAATTGTAGACTTTGAAGAATTACCTCATTAGTCTGGTTTGTGACTTACTTAATTTTGTATTTCTGTGTACGCTACCAGCCTGCAGGTGGTTCTTTTAAGTTAATTTCTTCCTGAATGTCTGTAATTGTGTTCTAGTGCATTTCTGTCTAGATTGACACCTGGTATAAATCAGCATNTCTAAGTTATAATAGTTTTCTCTTCTTTGGCCACTTTGCAATATATTGTGAAAAGGCTAAAACTTTAAAATAAACAATGATTTATGAGAAGATGGATGTGTCGATAACATTAAAAATAGATAATTTAATTACTGTTTCATTTGTGTGTCTTGGTACTATCTCTTTTTGGCCTGCTTTTACAGACACTTCTGCATACCTGTGACAGTATTCCCCCAGGCAGTTAAATAGGAATTACTGTGATAACTTAATGTGGTGCTTAAACAGTTTGCTTGGGGGTTTGTGACTTGACCAAAGCAGTATCTGTGAGATTGAAATATTTTCCAAAGATATTCAGCAACTCGGTGGTGGTACTGTTCTTTTGTTTGGATTGACTTCATGGTCTGTCCATGGCAAGAGAGAAATGGGATCTCAGCTATTCAAAAAGATCATAGTAGGCATTGCCACAGATACCCCTGTGGAACATGGAGATCTCTCTGGAACTAGTTGTCCTCTAATAATAACTAATGTCCTAATAGATCTTCACAACCCCTGACAACATCCCACAGCCAAAGGACAGGCCAAGAAGTCAACCAACCACTGATGGGGAGGAAAGACATGCTGTGGCATAAATGATGAAGCAAGCAGTTACTGTCACTTTTCTTTCCCTGTTTTAAATGTAGAATGAAGAAGGTTTCCTGCAGGAGGGAATGGTGAATAATACAGGTGTTCCTGTGGATCCTGAGAATGAGGCTTACGAAATGCCTCCAGAGGTAAATCTGGTGTGGTATTTGCTGTGAATGCACGTAAGAGAAGGGCACAGGAGGAGGCTTCACATGTGGGTTACATGAGCCCAGCACACACTGATGCTGTGAGCTGCAAGGGCACAGCAAAAATGTGGTCTCTTTGGCCAAGATTTGCCAGAGGTATAGTGCTAGGAATCAGAAAATTAACTGCTTCTTTGATAGTTAAGGAAGTTCAATGGGAAAATACTGTGTGTGTTTCAAAACACTTCTGCCTGGATTTCATGAGAAATACAGTAAATTTGTGTCTTTTTCTTATGTTTAATAGGAAATGCAGGACAAACTGCATCTTCATAGATTGTTTTAATAGCTTGACCACTTACCAGTGCATGATGCTTTGTAAAACAGGATCTTAAGTTAATCCAATTATGTAACTTATTTTATTGGTTTTTATGAACCAGCTATCTAAAATATTACTGCAGTGTCTGGCATGATGCATTGGTAATTGGAATAGCACTTTTACATTAGTGCAGATAACTTGACTGAAAATGAGAGGTATAACAAATTTAGGCCATGACCCAGTAAAAGACTTAAAGGCACATTTGAGCATGACATCTTGAATATAATTGAAATTACAGATGCTGCTTGTGTGTCTGTAGTTAAACACTCCGTGAAATTATTTACTGACTCATATGAGGATTTATAGCACCTGGTGTGCTGTTTAGCCCAGAGGTCTTCCTCCTCCCTCTCCAAGTGAATTGTCATGGGTGGCCTCATGAGTTCCTGGCAACATCAGATGAATGACATGTTAATCACTGTAAGTGATCAGTTCTCCTGTAAGTACCATGTCTTGTAGGGTACAGGATCTGGAAAATGTGACAAAATACGAATAAATGTCAAGGTCTTGATTATATGAGAATCTGTAATATTTTGGCATTGAATCCTCTAAAATAAACAGTGAAAGTAGGATGTATTTATCTAAAATACTAGTAGTGCTGATTTCTGCTCTCCTCATTAGGAAGAGTATCAAGACTATGAACCTGAAGCATGAGAGTCCTTTCCTTCCTTTATATCACCTGAAATCTACCAACTACTAAAGACGTCCCATCCTGTACAAGTGCTGAGTTCCAATGTGCCCAGTTGTAACATTTTTTTACAGTTTTTACGGTGTATTTTGAAGTCTTCCATCAGCAATGATTGGAGTATCTGTGACTGCATCCACCTTGTTTCAGCATTTCCCTCCTGCTGAAATGAAAGCCGGTTGGCAGGGTCATTGTCGTGCTGTGGATATTGTGGCTTCAAGTTTAAAAGTTGAAAATACTAAGTAAAACCACCTAAGTGTCTACTGCTTATTTCTAATTCTGTACATGTTTTGTTGATAGGCTGTCAGTAATTTGATATTGTTTATTATACGGTTTTAATTTGTTTCCTATAACAATTCTTTCTGTGCAGAGATGACTTATTGTGAGAGCTTTATATATATGTGTATGTATTATACATATAAAAAAAAGTAATTGAGCATGAACTATGCACCTATAAATATCAGCTGTTGAAATTTTATTGTTTTGTGGTGTGTTTTATTAACTTGTGTCTGTAAATAATGGTGTTCAACTGAAGCAAATAAAACATAACCCATTAAAAATGAATTTCTAAATTAGTGATCATTTCTAATGCCACCTTTTCCTTCCAAAATCCCCTGTTAAAGCATTCAGGCTATGTTGCTTCTTGTGAAGGAACTGGAGGAACAAAACCAGCAAATGGCAGCCCAGTCAGTACAAAAAAACATGGTGAAGAATGAGAGCATCAGGGCTTCTACCTCAGCTGGAGTAAATTGTTGACAAAACAGATTCATTTGTAGGGCTAATAAACTTTCTTTTGTAATGACAACCTAAAAGTGAATGAAGCTGTTAATAATGGACTGCAGCAGATTATCAAGAAATCATGAGGCTCTTTGAAGAATTAGTGTTTCAAGGTTGTTAAAGTGCTGGGGTATACAGTGATGGATAAGTTGCAGTGAATTTTCTTGTATAAAGTCCCAGTTAGAAAAAGCACAGTCTACTGTCTGTTTTTAAAAACATTAATTTGCAGTTGTTATGTTGCCTGGATTCTTTTCCATATAGTAAAAAGATTGAAATGTGAGATGTTTTTACTTCTATCATGTTTTATTATTGGTTATTTTGGGTCTAATTCTGCCTCTAACCTGAAGTAGTTTTGTGTTTAAGGTTATCTAGTCTGGAGTAGGATTTTGAACTTCCCTTACAGCTAGTCTGGGTAACAGGCAATATTGTTGTCTGGTTTTGTAAATGGGGAAACTTGTGCACAACCACATAATGTGTGTCACTGGTATGCACAAAAAGAGAACCACAGCCCTGGAGCCTGAACTCTCCAACTTGTTCTTGAGTTGAGTTCCTTTCTGGCTTTCTGAAACCTTCCCAATATTAGCATGCTCAAAGTGGAGTAGATCTTTCCAAATATGTACCTATCCCAGCTGTATAAAGTGGGAGCTGATGGTGTAATACTGTGAACTAAAATCATATGAACATGCTGGTTTCATGATGCTTAAAAAAACAGTGCTTCAATTTCCCATGTCACCCCTCAGTCTCAACCCTGTATTTCTAAGGAATTTCATTTATTTCAGAAGAATTGCTATCAAGATCTCTTTTTCAAAGCAATTTAAAATCCCCTTGGTCATTTCAAACAACTTGCAGGTATTTTCAGCAATAGTTTAGTTGCTTAATGGAATCTAAAGTTCTGTGTTCTTTGCAGAAATCTTCCATGATAGCCTGCAATAACCCACTAACAATTTGCAGACTCCTTCACGGGTGGTGTGGCAAAAGAATTTCTTTACTTGGACATCTCTACTGTTAAAAACTAACACCTCAGCAGCAAATCTATTGGTGGCATCCCTGGAAAATTAGGACAGGGCACAAGATGCTGCTTTTATAATTATTAATGTTGTTGAAGGATCTTTCTGTTCTGAGAAGAGGATTTGGGAAGAAAACACCGGTGCTGTAGTGTGGGATTTTTTCCCAACATGGCAGCAGAAACTTGTCCACCAAAAGCAACAACTGAGACCAGTCTCATGCATGATACTTCAGAAAATAGCTCTGGAAATAGCAACCTAAGTAGAACATGTATTTCTGTTGTTTGTCTTCTCTTCCACAGCCCTACAGGTCTTAATTGCTCTATTGTTTCTCTGTTAGGGAATTGAGTTAAACTGGTTGCTCATATGCTGCAAATAAGTTGTGCACTTCTTAAATAAGCTGTGCAGAACAGTATGTCATAAAGAACAGTAATAAAAATAAATCTGCTCCTGAGAGTGGTGCATTGTCTGAAAATGTAAGAGTTAATTCATTTCTTTTGTTGGTTAACATCAGATCATTCAGAGTTTTTAGGTCATTTAAAATGTACCACAGGTGATCAGTTTAATTCTTGGGCCTCTTGCAGACATGCCCTCAGATGGCCCCAAAAGTCCGTGGGACCCCTGGTTACTATGGCAGCACAGTGTGATGCACTGCTCTGGTAACATGCTGCATTTTAATTAGTGTCTTTTAAGGGCTGTCTGACCATCCTTTCCAGGTAAACTAAGTGCCATTTTGTGTTACTTTCTGCAGTGAGATAAATACTGACATGTGGATTGCAATGTCAGAACTGTGTCGGCTGCTAAAGCTGAAGTAAATAGATACTGCTGCATTCAGATTTTTTTAAGTGTCTACTCTGGGAATTAAAAAATGTTTGGATAAAATTTGTTTAAACAATGTCTGCCAGAGAGGAATGTAACTTGGAGCTCTTTTTTTCTTAAGAGCTTGGATTTTAACTCAAACCTAAAGCAATCTTCTGTTCTCAAATTAAGAGTTAATAATGAGCCTCACCATATCCTAGTCCTCCAGGGGAAAAACACATGTTGGTTTTTTGTTCTATTTTGACAACTTTAATTGGTCTTGTAATGGTTCCTAATTAAACACCTTGTAATAATGTTTTTATTAGTGTAAATCATAGTGTTAATACTTATGTTACATGCCTTTCATATAATGACTTTCAAGTAATTTTGTTTCCTGTCCGCACCAAGATTTTCCTTCATTCCCTCAAGACAGTTGTAGGCAATTTAAGGTAAATTGCAGTGTCATAAAGTCAAAGAAAAGTAACATGCCTGCATCTCTTCAGGAAGCACAAATTTTATTCATCCTGTCTTTCACAGTGTGGGCAGTTGAGGTACGTGGATTCTCATATGGAAGAATCAGACATGGGCAGCAGGTCAATCAGCTGCAGCACACTCAAGAGTAGATACCTCTGCCTCCAGGAGACTGGAAAATTCAGGGCTGTCCATTTAATGGCTGAAATTATTCCAGGACCACAACAGAAGAGAAGTACAGAATGGCTGCCTACATAAATTCATATAATCTTAATATACCAAGTAGAAGTACTTAACTGCCTCTAAGATTTGATCCAAAGTTCACTGAAATCTGTGGAAAGGTTCCTACTGGTCTCACCTGGCTGTTTTGGGACACATTAGTATACATTAGATCTTCTCATAAAATTTCCATGTGGCAGTCTATACTGATGATGAGTTTCCAGTTCTTTTCTTTATGCTTTTTAGGGAGAAAATAGTTGCTGAAACCCTTAATTCTACACTTTCCTAAGGCACTGGCTGTACCGCACTTTTTGTATCAGATGGATGGTATGCAATGAAGGTGATGCTGAAAATAAAGGGAGCTTTTTTGTTGACTTTCATGGGTTTGGATGATTTCCAGTGCCTCTCTTAAGTCTACATACAATTAAGAGATCAGGTCATCAAGGCTCATTTGCAGAATATCTAAGAATAGCAAAAGTAGCAGAAAAAAATAACACAATAATCCCACAGCTAAGTCCTTACCAGGCTTTTTCAGCATAGCTGTGTGGTTTTATATGCTGGCAAAATGCCATACCTCAAATGCTGGGTTTGAATGGAGTAGTTGCCCTTAGGTATTGCAACCTTAGAGGTAAATACTCCTTCAGGTAATTGATATTTATTCATACATTAATCCAAACGAACTCTTTGTGTTCTGCTCTGGAATACCTTAGGAGGTAAGTGGAAGAAGACATGATACTGAGTTTGGGTTCCAGTGACTAAATTATCTGATACTTTTTGGCCCCTAGCTTGAGGCTTTCAGTATTACTGGAAAAGACACTAATGATGAACTTCACAGGGTATTATCATTCTGCTTGGACATACAAAGGTTGGAAATAATAGCATCGGTTTTCACATAAGCAGACCTTCCCTTCAGTTATGGTAACCAAAAGCAAAGGAGATCTTAGCCTTTAGTGTCTCCATGATGAATTTTAATGGAAAATATCCTCTGTTTAAATACAGACATAAACAACATTTCTCCAGCCTGCCTGACATTTAACATGTACCTCAGAAGGTTCCTCTGATATAGAAAAGACTGGCAGATGGCAAAACAGCAGGTGGAACCTCAGATGAGACAGCCAGGAGGTAACAAACTGAGTAGGAAACTAGGTCAGATGAGACTTCTTCCATGATGGAATAAATGCTTTCACAAATGCTTTCTTCAGTGGATGCATAAAAGTGGGGTTTCAGCATTTTGCATTAACATTCCCATCTCTGAATAGGTCAGAGTCTTTCAGCAGCTGATACATCTATGGGGCATACTTGTATGAAAAAGTCAGAAATGTCTGGTATTAGAAATGTGCTTTTTTTTCAGCTGCAGTATAGGAGAGCTCTTTACAAGAGGCCAAAGCACCTATGCATTTCTGATGATTAACTTGAGATTTAACAAGGAGAATGTTTTTATGAGAAGGCAACTGCTGGAATACCTCAGCTGCTTCTCTTTTTCTTTCTACTCACCACTCTCTTTTTTTCCTCTGTTTCCAGTAATCTACTAAATTTCAGAGGATTACCTCTTACCCTGTATCCATTGCTGTGTCCATTTTATTGCAAAATTTTACTCCAGCTGTTGTGTCTAGTACTTTGTGATGAGGTTGCAAGCATGATTGGAGAGCCTGAGTTTTTAGTCTTTGTTCCTCCCTCTAAAAAGAGGAAGACAGCTTGTTGTGGTGTGGCCCATCACTACTGTAGCCAAAGGTGAGGCAAGGCAGAGGCACTGCCCAAAGGCACCAGGGTGGAGAGACACAGGGGCTCTTCAGGAAGGGCAGAGGAGGAGATTGGAGAAGCAAAACAGCCATGAAAGCCATGCTGAGAAGTGGCTGGCATGCATCCTGCCTCACTCCCCCAGACACTGCGTCTGATGTCAGGGGCTAATGATGGAAAAATAGCCCATGGCTTTACAATGCTTCCAGGGACTGGCACCTTGAGGAGATGAGTAAATTCAGAACAGTGATGCTTCACTCTCCATGAGGCAGATTTCCCATGCTGTTGGAAGAGACCTGGCTTTTTGTGTTGAATTTCCTTTTCTGTTTTTCTGCCACCTGAAGTCCTCTATACCAAGAAAATAAAAGCAATTGACCGAGGAGTGTACTAGATTAATAAATTTAAAAAAAAAAAAAAACAACGTATGAAAGCTGATTTTATCAGTGTCCTGCATAGAAGAGGGAACTGCCTTCTGTTGTTTGGTCAGGCATTTTATTTATGTGAGTTTCAGTTGTAAAATTCTGTAAAGCCTTGCAAAAATAACAAAGATGGCCATCTAATGTTAGCACTTGGTAAGATTTAGCATCCTGCTGAATTGGTTGCATTACTTACTTCGTAAAACCAGAAAAATCTCAAAAAGAGCAGCCTTAGCAAGAAGACATAACAGTGCTGCTGAGTAAAAGAGGAAAACATGTTAATGATGAGAATGTAAAGGTCAGGAATTTACAAATGATACGTAATAAGTCCAAAAAGAAATTAATCTGTGACTTCAGTCCACTAAGTTAGTGGCAACTTTCCTTGGCAAAGAAAGGTGATGGCATCTCCCACAAAACACTTGAAACAAAATTCTTCCTCTTTATTCGGCCCCTTTATTCCAAAATCAAATTCCCTTCTGGCCCAGATTTGCAGCAAGAGAGTGATATATTTCATTTGAATAATTGGATGTTCTTAGCTGTGAAATAAATGGACTTTTGAAAGCCTTCAGTTTTCATTCTCAGTTTTATGAAAGCTCAACAAATTCAAATATGATGATAATTTCAGTCTGTTACAGTCTATGCGAAAGGCAGTTGCAGTGCACTAAAGTGGCAGCTCTCCTGTATTAGCACATTTCAGACAGATGAGTTTTTCCTGGATTAATTGTTGTTCAGAATGTATGGGCATTGTCATTAAGTGACATGTGAAATGATACTATTTTAATAATTGTCTTTGGAGATGGAGAGGATTATCCCAAATTCAAGGAATCAATTTTTAAGACATTTAATATAAATACTAGGAAACATATTTGAAAGCTGCCAAATTCAAGCCTTAACAACTAACTGGCCATATCTGCAGTACCAGGGTTTTGCAGGTATAACCACATAACTCTACAAATCCACATGAGGCTTATCTTGCCTGCGGTGCAGGGTTACTGACATGATTTGGTCCCTGACAGTAAAATACACTGTACAATAAAGATGCAGAGTTGCTAACTACTGTTCTAGACTAGGTGTTTTTGATGATACAGCTACATCAGTTGAAAATCGCATTTTTTCTCACCCATGTTGCATTTATGCTCTTTTAGGGGCTGAAGCACTTGTCATGGTGCCAGTTCTACTTAACTGAGCATGATAATAAAAACTATCTACCCACAAACTCCGGCGTTTCCTGGTTACACAATGAATTTCTTGGCAAACCTTCTGCTCCTAAGAACAGCATGGCTTTTCTGAATCTGACTGCCAGTGGGACATTGACTCCTATGTGAGCACACACAAGCTCTTCATGTCAACTGTAGACCACCATGTAAACAATCATGTTGAATCAAGGTAGTCTGTCTCTCTCTCTCATAAGGAGATAAGCTATGCTGCTTAAATAAATGGAATTATCCTGAGCTTGACTATACAGGTGAATAGATGAGTGTCAGCCACACAGCTCTGCCCTGGAGCAGCTCAATGCCAAAGCAGCTCTGGGAGGATGTTAGCTGGCTAATGCAAGTCAGTCTAGAAATTAGAGCAGAAGTGCTCCCTCCCTCAGGAGGGTGGGTAGATCTGGAAGATGAGAATTGGCAGTGAGAGGAGTGCACTTTGGGGAGAAGCACCATTTCACTTGTTCAGAAATTGCCCGTCTGTTTTCTCTCTTTAATCACTTCGTCTTCTGTTACATGTTACAAGGTTGCTGGTGAAAAGGTAATTGCCTGTTCCATGACTGTTCACTCCTCTGTACAACGGGACTTCAAATACTATTGAAACTTAAGTATGAGGATAATACTATTAAACTGGAGGTTGGTTAAACAGAGTCCAATGTGTTGCCTCTGGAGACCCTTTTGAAGTCCTCAGGAGAATGGTATGGATGGTGTGGGAGCAGAGTTCAGCTCTCAGCCCCTGTGGGCTCCTTCAGCTCTTCAAAAAATTTTGCCTGGGTTCCTGACAGGCTTCTCATTAAACAAAACACAGGTGCTGTCATGGAAAAAAAATTCTGAGTTTACTCAACAGCAAAGAATTTTAACATTGTTTAAAATTATGTACCTGTGCCTCAACAGCTCTGCCTCCAGCTTAGTGCCTGAACCAGCTCCACCTCCACCTGGCTGACAAGGATGTAATTTCCAGACACGATGCTGGCTTGAAAGTGGCTTGAGATTTACTTGATCTCATTACAGAAACTACAAAGGGAAGGAAAGGAAGAAGAGTGTGTGACTGCACTGTTGCAAAAAGCAGATGCTTTTAGAGGTAAGTGTGAAGTATTGCTTTACTGTTCCTTCAGTACCCACAGAAGCAATGCAGCCAGTGTAGGGCTGTGTCTTCTGCTTTTTGTGTCTGTGATGGGCATGAAGGGTTATGATTAGAAAATTATATCAGTGGGTAAGTGCAGATCCCACGACACTGCAGCACAGCAAGGGCATTCTTTGGCAATATAAGATACAGAGGCAGACTTTAATTCAAATTCTGCTAATTGCTTATGGTGTTGTGGTAGGAAAAATCACCCCAGCTGAATTTATGACCCCAACTGTAAAACAGAAATATCTGTACTTGCAAAGTGCTTGCAGATCTGAGAAGTGTTATTACTGCTAATTCTGAAGCTTCTGTGACTCCCTTTCATAACATGGACATAATTACAGCAGAAGAAGATAAAGAACTGGAAATTAATTTGTAGCTAGTTCCCACAGTTTGATGTTTCCTTCCTTTCTTCTGTTACACTTTTATTGTCTTTTACCATGGCTGAATGGCTTTTGTGACTTTAAGAAACAGAGGACAAGATCAAGACAACTGAGCTGGAAAGTGTAAAAGAATGAGGTTGCAGGCTCCCCCGTGTTATGCAGGTATTTCTGCTAAAATTACTAACCCATACTGTTTATAGATGGCTGACTTTTAAAAACAGGAAATATTACCATGAGAGGGTTTTTTTAGTATCCCAGTTATTGTTCTACTGGTGGAAAAGAGCAACGACAGGTCTTTTTCTCCAGCTTCTTAATTGAAAGCAAAGAATGGGCTCAGTTAGATGTAAATTGCAAACAATTTTCTATGTTTCTCATTAAATAAACATGAATGTTCACATGGATATCATGGATTTGCACATCAGTTTGCAGATGAGGTACCTGAAGATTAGTGTGTGTCCCATCTTCCCTGGCCTGGGCTCATGCCACAGCCACATTGTGACTCCAAGACTGGGGTCTATTCTGCAATGACACCTGCACTAGAGGAGAGCTTTGACTTGCTCTGATCAGCCCTGAGCTTGTTGGTTGAGGCAGCAAGAGTCTAATTTTAGCACTGATACTGTGTGCCCAAGTATTGGTAGTTGGAGTGCATCCTTCCGAGAGTTTTTTTTTTCTTTCAGGGTTTGGAAAGACTTTCCCTCATGTACTGTTTCTAAAACACTCTTGCCAAAGAATAGTCTGTTTTCCCTGTTAAATTCTCTGTCCTTGTCTTTCTGCTGATCTTACATTGTTCAGTTACAAAGCCAAAGACATGTTGACTATCAGGTCGTAACCTTGCACACCCCTGATGCCCAGCGGAATCTGTTTAGTGACATGATGTACAGAAAGTGCAGAGTTTGTACAACTGGACATGTGCTGATTTAAAAGAAAAAAACATGCTTTTTATTTGTTTGTTTGTTTTTCTTTTCCATTTATGTTATTTCCAAACTAAATGGTTATAAACATATTCATTTTGGGGGGCACATTACTAGATAATGAGTAGGCAGATTAGCAGTGTGAAGGGAAATAGAACAACAGAGATAGAGAATGGAAACCAGCATTGCTGTGGCTTCTCTATAGTTATCTTTCTGTATCAGTGATTCTAGTTATGTGTCATAGTATAGAGAGTTGGGTTTGCAGAGCCAAAAGGGAACCTTGGAAAAAGTGCTCCAGGTGAGAACCAGGTTGAGCAGGCAAAGCTCACCAGAGAAACAAAATCCATATTTAACTATAGGGACAATTGAAAGTCAAGCAGACCTCAGAGTCCAGATTTAATTAACCTGCTCATTTTAATCCAAGTAGTTTATTTCCATGCTTGTCAATCTGGTTTCCTTTTCCAGAAAGGGGACTGGGGTCACCTTGCTTTTGCTTTTGAATCCCACTTTGTATAGTACTCTGCTATTGAAAAGTCCTAAAAGAAGTAATTTCCTTTTCCTGCTTCAGATTTCTGCCTCTCTATTTGCTGATGTTTATCAGATTTACCTTCAGAAGTAACTTGCTACAATTTTTGTGGGTGTGCAAGGCTTTACCTATCACTTGAGAAAAACTTGCTGAAGCATTTTCCTATTGGCATTCACCCAGTTCACACAGGGGTGTATTTCCAGTGCCATTTTTAGTACATTGGTTGTAAGAAAATCAGTATTTGTGACTATCATGTAGAGCTTTCTGGTGTCATTTCTGTGGGTTTTTATGAGATTTTAAATTCTCTGGATAGGCCTGCAGCTTGTTTCAGATCTCACCTTCACAGTAGTTACATAACCATGAAATCCCAGGTGCTTCAGTTATTATTTGGTGTTGATGTTAGGAGAGCCACCTCATGCTCTAGACAGAATTGGTCCAGGAGCTTTAAAATACCAGGTTGGAGAACCAAACCTGACAATGTAAATGGATTAGCTGCTATTTACAGAGCTGAAAGGGAGATGAGCTTTTAGTGACTTTTTAGAACATCTGGCATATCCCCAGTGCCATGCAAATAAACAACAACATTTCAGAAAAAGGCTGTAAAATACTTTAGTTTTAAATGCCAGCAGTCTCCCATTTGCCGCAAATTACATTCGCTTGAGGGTGAAGGAGACTGTTTTTCAGAATCAATTGGAACAAACCCTAGCCTAAAAGTCTGGCCTGCTAGGGATTGACTGCTGACTTTCCAATGTATTTTCTGATGAAAGAAAACTCTAGAGTACTGTTGGCGGCTGAACATGAGGTATCAGGATACATCAGCACTTGGCGTGCTCTCCCCTTTATTAGGATGCCACCACAAGTTCAGGGCCAAGTGTTTCCCTTCCTAAGCTGTAGGATCACACTTTATCTCTTTAACACAGGAACAAAGGTGCTCTGGTGGGGATCTCTGCTGAAGTGGTGCATCATCTCACCCCTGTGCTGCAGACGCCGAGCAGAGGTGCAAGACAGAGCTCCCAGTGGTTTGGGAGGACATGTGAGGACCAGGAATCTCATGCTCTGTCAGCCCAAGCCTTTCTACACTCAGGGTATGGGCACTAATCAGCTGTGTTTAATTATAAGCGTCCCAGATAATCAGACTGACTTTAAGGACTTGCCTGTTGCTTTTGATAGTTAATTAGAAGTTTATAGTCACTTGAGAATAGGGCAGAAAACTCTGCCCTAATTCCAGGCTATCAATATTAATTCTCTGTGAGCAAAGTACTGAAAATTAGTGTGGCTGTATTGGTCCTGAATAAACAGTAGGTCAACTCTTTAAAATAAAAGAACTGGGAAAATACTACATTTTATAATACTGTTTAAGTTTATAAAGCTGCAATTTTTCAAAACAGAAAGAAAATCCACACTTCTATTTCCAAACCCACTTTGCAACTGAGTTTTTTTCTGCTAAATGAGGCTTTGGCAAAATTCACTCTATCCCATGAGGGATTTAAGTTTGAGTGGAAATTTTTAAGATTTTTCATGTTACTTTTAGCACCACATACTGTAATAAGATCTATTCAGTATTTCTACCTTGAAGTAAGAAACTGTCTGTGTTATTATTGAGATAGGAGTAACTTAGGCCTGTCTTCCTCCTTCTGCTCCCCTCACAGCTAATTCCGGTCTGTAGATCTGTGATTCCTATTTTTTTAGATAAATGACCCCCAGCTTCTGAGTCTAACCTTGTTGTGGGGTATCGTGAAATACTCATCACCTTTCAGGTGAATATGTCTCTATACTTCAAAAACCTTACCAAGAATGTTACTTGTATGTCATCATGTATGTACTGCTTTTGAATGGATTCTTCTTAAAAAGGATTTAAAAATCCCACCAAACCCCTCTATAATTTGTAGCACCAATATGCCCAGTTTTTTATTTTCTTAAACACAATTTGCCATTCAGGACAGGAGCTGAGGAGCAGATCTGTTTAGATCGGAGATTTTTTTGAACAAGTGATTCACCAAATGATAATATGCTGTTTATATTCCAGTTTATCTAGTGATGAAATGGTACAAAATTAATTCCAAGTGCGTCTGAATCAGTGCCTGCTCATCCCTGCCTCACTGCTGCTGCTCTGCTCCCCTGTTTCTCCTTCCTCTGCCACGTGTGCATGTGCAGCCTGAAGTGTCTTGTGCAGCTGAAGAGCTTGATGGAGCTTGGGGGGTTTCCAGGTCAGGGCTTTAGGTCATGTACTGGTGAACAAACAGAAACAGAAATATCAGAGTTACAGACAGGTTCAACCTTTTGTCTGAGTATTTTTCCAGGAAGTCAGGTTACTGTGCTAACACCTGAAACACTTCACCTCTGTATTTAAATAGAAGCTTTTTACGCACACTTTTAAAAATCTGACTTGACAAGTTTTTAGCTCTAGAGCTGTCAAGACATAAATCAGTATAACGGACATGATTAGTGAGATTTTCTGTCCTTTTATATGGGAGGAGGTTCTTGTCTTTGCATCCTGCCTGGTACTTATGGGCAGTCACACCACAGAGGCTGCTCTTGATTTTTAAATTACTGTTGATTGGAAGTCATGATCCTTTTGTTACTTGTAGTCTGTAACTCAGAGGGAAAACAATATCTACTAGAATGGAAGAAAACAGACATGTTCTGTTTAAGCAGCTTTAAAATCGGTCAATTAACTTTGTATCAAATATATGTAATTTCTTATTAATCAATTCGTATTTCTTGCATCAGCTCTGACTTTGAGCAAGCCCTGTCACACTCACCTTAGACTACCTCAATGGTCATTTTAAAGGAGAGACAAGATGTGTGCTTTGAGGTGGGGGTGCTTTTGATTTTGACCCGGAGTTTTTAATTTAGTCTTTCAGCAAGTTAAAAACCCAGTGGCAAGTTCCTAAGAAAAGTGAGGAGTTGACGCCAGTTCTTTCTCCTCCAATTTCTAGAAATGTCCAGCAAGGAGCATCTTCCACTCTGTCCTTTTCACACCATCAACCTCCTTTTTTATCTCTTATTTGTGCACTCCCAGTTTCCCTTTTTATCCACCCTAGAGATCAGGACAATCTCGAGAAACTTTAGTGTTTGCTGATACTTCAGCTGTGGCTTCTAGGGAATGACTTTTAGATTTTGCACTGACTGTCCAAAGGCTGAGACAAAGGAGGCATGCAGAGAAGAAGGTAGTGAAGCTGAGCCAGGAGAACATAAACGCTGAAAAGTCTATTGTGAGGAGGAGAAGAACAGAGCCAGAGTGATATTCTGCTTCCTTTTCTGTCCTTAGTTGCTGGTGGGTGTGTTCTATGTGCTTGAAAATCTGGATCTTCCATCTCAGAACAACTGTGATCTCTACCATGTTTAGACAGAGGGAAATGAGTGGCTGCTTGGTGGCAAAAATATTGACAAAAGCGGGCTGGACTCAAGCTGATGCCTCAGTGTAAAATAGCATACTGCAATTATGCCATGCCATTTGTTTCTAATACACCTGCTGCTGTTTGTTGTTTATTTCTTTAATATTTCATTATTTGTACATTGCACCACCCTTCACCATTCTTTGCCAAAATTCTGTTGCTGATTAACTGCATGTGTCACTCCTGCAGTGGGGTGCTCACTGCTGGGTTCTTTCGTGCAGTGCTATAGCAAAACAGCAAAGGAGAAAATTCAAGCCTAAAAAAAGCAATAATTTGTTACTGTAGAAGTGAGCACAGAATGAGTCACACTGCTGACAGATTCTGACATGCAACCAGTCTGTTAAAGGTTTGCTTTTCTGCAACATTTTTCTTCCTCTCTCTGTTCCAGATGTGCTCTTTATAAAGGCTGCACAGATGCACAGACAAATATTTCCTGTCTTGGAACTTTCTGTCCTTATCTACAAAAGCTTTTGAAAAAAAGATCCTAAACCTGGAAATTGGTAAATGTGTGGAGATGTATCAGGGCTTTTCTTCTGTCTTACAATGCTTTGATACTCTTACAGAGGATGGATGTTAACAGCAAGTATTTGGGGACTGTAAAATATAGCCTGGAGGGATGACTACCTGGTCTTTGAAAGGTTATCTGTGTTAATCAAGTTTTTCCATCAGTTTCCTTGGACTTCAGGGCGTTTGCTCAGTGCCAAAATATGAAAATTTAGATTAAGGCAGCACTTTCAGGTGCATCTTTATTCCTACATTCGTACTACAAGTACTAGGTTAATCATCCTTTACCTCTTAGTGGTAAGCAGTCCTCCTAAAGAGTAGGGTATTGAATCATTCTACTTTCCCTGGGACAAAAAGCTCTGTGATTTATTGTGAGAGTGACCAAGCACTGGAATAGATTGCCCAGAGAGGTTGTGGGGTCTCCTTCCCTGGAGATATTCAAGAACCATCTGGATGCAATCCCATGCCATGCGCTCTAGGAGACATTGCTTGAGCAGGGAGGTTGGACCAGATGACCCCAGTGATGGTCCTTCCCAATCTCTCTCATTCTGAGATTCTGTGATTTTGAAGCCTGAGTTACCTCTCTGTCCATAGAATAGTCCTTCTGTGTGGATAACAGAGCTGTGCCAAGGGGCAAAGGGCAGGAATGCTCTTGTAGAAACCAAAGCTAAGTGCTCCCTTCTCCATAGATGAATGGTAGGTATCTTACATGATTAGTCAGTCTTCTAAATCCAAAGTACAGCTATATATTGCACTGTGGGATGGGGAGAGGCTGAAGAATGAGACTGAACTTCATTAATAATCCTTACGTGCAAACAGTTTGAGAAGGTCAGCAGGGGTTGCTAAGAAAACAGTAAGAAATAATATTTGAATATTGACAGTGACAAGGGCTGCATAATACTGGGACACTTCCTCAACCCTGGGTTATCCTTAAAGAAAAGGAAAAGCAGCCCGAGAAAATAGTATCTATTGAGTTCTGTGCATATAGATGTAGATACAATATTGAGGAAATCAAATCCTTCCAAGAGAGGAAGAATGGGTTCTGTGTGAATTTAGTGTTCCTCTGCTAGCTTTAGGGATCTGCTTGAAGGAAGTAGGCTTGTTGTCTCCTCTGATGCCATCAGAAAAATTCTTTGTAAAGGCTGAGACAACTCAAACAGATAAACTGTTTTATAGGTGGCCTTAGCAGAGAGTAACAGCTTTCATTGTGTTTTGCATCATCTTTGGGTTGTTCTGAGTATGTATCTTAACCTGAGCTTCATTGCTGAATTCATAAAAACTTCTTTAAGAGTCTCAAGAATCCAAAAGATCATTTTTGTGTTTGTTTGTTGGGTTCTGGTTTAGGAGGTTTTTTTGTTTGTATGGTTGTTGATGATGACAATGATTATTAATATTGTTAATATTATTTTAATTGTCTTTGCCAAGAATTGCTCAAAAATGTGAAGAAAATTTTGAAAAATGTCAGCCAGCCTGCTCTAATTAGCATCCAAAAGCTCAAATTTTAGGTTGACATCTTGCAGACATCAATTGGAAATGATAAATAGGATTACATACTTCTTAGCTGTGCACCAGAATCATAGTAAGTCATGTTTCTCAGAGGGCAAGTGCAGTATATTTTTCCCCCAAGTGAGGGAACAGTGTAGTGATGGTGCTGGCACACAAGGGACCTCCAGGGACTTTCTCATCAGTTTTATCATGAGGAGAGCAAGGAAAGGGGCAAATATGAAGCCTAGTTAAAGATCCTACAGAAAGTAGGTTTGGGGCATTTCATTTCAGTGATATGAACACTTATAGAAACAGTTATAGAAATGACCACAATAAAAAAGATCAAGGACATGACAGAGTCTCTGAGAGCTCTTTCAGCAGAAACTTGACTTAAGAGCATCAACGGCTGGAAGGAAGGAAGGAAGGCAGCTCCAAACATGTGCTGTACAACATGTGTTTGGTAAGTTCAAGGAAGGTGGGGATGTGAAGAAGCAGCAGCAGGGGTGGGCCCTGGTGTGAAGTCATAGGCAATGCAGAGACAGAGCTGAAACACTTTTGTTTTAAAGCTCCACCTTCCAGAAGTGCTCAGGCTTGCTAATTAGAAAGGGGCATGTGGCACTTACGTTTCCACAAAGCTGTTGATGGGCTGTTGTGTTTGGTTTGGAAAAAAAAGAAAAGCTTGTTCCAACTGCCAGCCTCACCTTACTGTCTCAAGAGGGAATTAAGGAAACACTGACTCTGGTAGACACAGCTGCTGGTTCAGACGGGGCTTGCAGGAAAGGAAGCTGTTTCATCTGCAAACGCTTTGCTTCCCATAGGAGACTTTGTGTGCACAGTATTTAAAACTTAGGTGCATTATTAACAATAATAGAGTATAAAAGAAGAGGAAGCAATATATAAGTACACTGTGGCGTGCATGTTTATGTGTTCTCTGAAATGGGCCTTCAGCACACAATCACCCCTCCTGATCTTAAAGCACTGGCAGATTTTCATGCACAGATCAGTGGGGGTTTTAGATCAGCCTTGAAATGGGATCTTTATGGTATCCCTAAAGCAATAGTTGCATCTGTAGCCTATGCTTGCAGCTGCCTTCCTGTCTTTCACTTGGAGGCAGCATGATGTTGGGTGAGGTTGCCTGCATCTCTCCCCCTGGAAGGCTTTCTGGAGAGGTGGAGAGACAGGTACAGCTCTGTCAGTCACTGCCTACAAGGCCAGGGAATTGATTCAGTCTGACAGAAATGGCTGTGGTGCGGTATTTTTCCTGAAAAACGCTTTTTAGCTGCAGCTAAAAACGCGAGAATTGGAGATTGGAAGATGTTCTTCATGAGCAGGAAGAAAGATGTAACTCTTGATACTTATTTGTATTTTAGTTCTCAAAATAGCTTGATCTCTTCACCACATACAGTTGTATCACTGGAGGGGAAGTTTTGAGGTGGGTAGGAAGTATTGGAACTCAGGTAGTGGAAAAGCTGGAGAAATGCTGTGTGAGCAGAACACTGCTGCATGGGCTGGGCAATGTTTCCACTTAAAAGCACAAAAAAGCATTAATAAAACTGAAATTATTGATACAGTTATTGGCTTAGCTGAACAGATAGACAAGGCAAGTGTTTCCCTCTCTAGAGAAATGAGCATATCATCTTGGAGAATGGACAGCACAGCCAGAGAGAAGCTGCTGGGGCAGAAAAGGTGTCAGTGACCTTCCCTATGTTGGGTGTCCTGCTGAGAGTAGAGGGAGGGTCGTTTGTGGGGCTCAGAGATCTGTTCACAACAAGCAAACCGGTTTTGTCATCCCTTTACCTACTCTGGCTGTAAGGTGTTCACCTCTCAGCTGACCAGAGGCTCTACTGATCTTGGTATTATAAATGGCATTACTCATTCTGAAAAAGTAACAGGAGAGACTCATTCAATAAAAACAGTTTCCAGAAAACTGCAACTAATCCTTTTGGAAGGACTCAAAATATTTGGAAGTTCCTAGACTTTTCAGTCTAACTGGGAAAGAAGCTGCTGAAGAACCATAGAGGGCACTCCCACCATAATATTTTTTTAGTGACTAGAGATCAACAGTACCAGAATGTTTCTTGCACTGTAGGAGCTGAGGTCAAGTCTCTTTGGCATTCATCTGAATTAAAAAAAGAAAAAAACCACACAAAACCCACAAAAAAACAAACTAAACAAAAAACAACCAAAAAAAAAAAAACCACCAAACAAAAAAACACAAACAAAAAAAAAAACCAACAAAAAACCCCACCAAACCACCCAAACCCCAAAAAACATTGGTCACTCATTTCTAGTGCCAAGAGAAATGCAATGTTCTTCCCTCATATATGGATATTCATATGATGGTTCCTTTATTTTTCTGTAGGGAAGCTATTATATGAGTATCATAATGGTGAAGAGTTTTGGTTTTGTTTTTAATTATCTTTGTTTTCTCATTGCCTCCATAAAATTCATTATTTCTTCCCCAGCTTTTTATGTCTCCCTTCTGAAGACAGATGCTGTTTATGGGTGCTATTGTTCTTCTCCCCCTTTTTGTATTTTCATCACTATTTCCAGTTTCAACTAACAAGTTCATTTCTATCTTGAGCAGGTGCAGAGGGCTGGAGAGTTGCAATAAAAAAATTGCCATTTAATGCTTCACAATTGAAAATCTGCTGGTAAACTATTTGATGTCTCAGGTCCAAATTGGGTTCCAGTTTGTTAAAAGAACTCAATTCTGGCTATAGCTTTGTCAATACAATACAGATTTCATAGTGTTGTACCCAATTCTCAATAGTGACTAGGCTGGAATTCAGTTTAGAAAAGATGGAAACAAATGTCTTCTATACTTTCAGCTCAAGTTTACAGCCTTTTCACAAACTACCAGTCACATTTCCAACCTGCCTGGCATCCTGAAAATAATAGAAACAGAGAAGGATGTGATTAGCCCAGCTGTTAGAATGCTGCCTATCAAGTATAAATGGTAAATCAGCTTTCCAGACAAAGTCTCTGTGGAGCAGAGCCTGCTGCTCAAAGCACTGGCAATGATGCTCCTCCTTACCTCTTTAGCTGATATAGTGTTCTGTCTTGGTGACTGGTATCTCTTCTTTCTGGATCTGTTTTTCTCTAGTGTTTTTTTCCAAGAGAGAGATCTCAATCAGTTGAAACGTGTGGAATAGCAGCACCAGTCTTTTCCTTTCTTTTCTTTTTAAAAATATATAATTTGCTGTTGGATTTTGGGGGGGTTTGTTTTGTTTTTTTAATTAATATTCAATCATTTACCAGCAGGTTGTTCATGATGCTCGGCTTCAGTTTTTTTCAGGAGTGCTTGAGATTTTCTACAAAAAAAATGTCTATGATGATTGTTAACCATCTCTTTCTGTTGTATCAAGTTCCTTATATACTTATTTGATAGATCAAAGAGGGCTTAAATTACAGCCCTCCCTCCGTATACATCAATTGCACTTCCATGTCTTTTCAACCCAACTGTGAAGAATTTTTTTTAAAATAGACACATTACCTATAGAACGTCAAGTATCCACAGTATCAAGTATCCAAGTACCACTTGTGTAACTATGGGAAATATGTATGGCTTTAGGAGTAACACTTCAAAGAAAATGCATCAGTCATGGCAATGCATGTACACTGCAGTACACTGTGCTGAGAAACACGTATATTTGCAGACTGCAATATGCAGCTATATTAAATTAGACTAGTTTTAATACACTCATGGTCACTGCTGGTTAACTTACAAGTTAGTGTATTCTCATTAACAAGAATGACATTTTTTTCTGTTCTCAGTAATTGCCACTAGTGGGTACTTCCTGGTTTCATCCTGTGTGAAAAATCTCCCTAGTTAATGACCCTTAAATACTTAGACGGTTTAGAGCAACAAAATGAGAAACAGACTTGCCTGCCACTCTTCTAATATAGCATAACGTTTTTCAAAGAAGCCTACAGTGTTGTTTATTTTACTCCAGGTAACTCTTCAATCTTCTTTTAGTCTTTTAGACAGAACTCCAAGCCCAACGTGAAGTGATGGAGTTTGCCTTTAAGGAAGATTGCAGTAGGGCAAAGAACTGATTTTATTGATGGTGGTGGTTTTAAATGGAAAATGACAAGTTGCTTTCAATAATCCATTTTTTTTTCCCTGTCGGTTGTGAAAATGTTTTCTGTTTGTAAAGTCCATGTTATTTGTGCTATGTAAGCTTTATTCTACTGAAAAATTTCCATAACCTCTGGGGTTTAAATTAATATTAATGTATTTCTGTGTGCTGTCCACGGGGAAAGAAAAGTACAAACTGTTACTGGGATGTGAATAGAGTTGTATGTAATTCATTAGGCATCTGGTTTTAAAATCAAGCAGCTCACCCGGGGCCCCACACTGCTCTTGGCTGTGTGCACCAGGCTTCTACCTAGGGCAAGACTGGGAGTTGGTATATAGATATTGTTTGTGCATGCATTTTCCTGCTCTCTGCCCTTTAAATCTCTCTATGACCAGCCTGCTCCTTTGGTCTGAGTGTGTTCTGTGTCTCTGGTGCTGACTAGGGCAATCCAGAAAGAGTGAAGATTTGGAATCCACTGCTTTGAGTGGGGATACCTGTGCCAAAGGTGTGCTTTGAGGTGGGGGAATATCTTCACTACTTCCTCGTGCTGAAAAGGGAATCCCCCTGAGATGTGTGTCTTCAAGCAATGATGGATGCAGTATTTCAAAAGGCAGAAAAAGGACAGAATGATAGCCATAATTTTGAGGGAAAACCAGCACAAGAACATATGAACATAAAAAATAAATGCCTTCAAAAACACTAGAATCCTTTTTGTATGAAAAATTAATCACTTCTGCTGGGGAATAACTCCCAGTACATGTGAGGAAATTTCCAGTAGCTGTGAGAATAGAATAGCACAAACACAAAGCACCTCAGGTATGAGCACAGCAGAAGGACTTCAGGGAAGGCGATCCCATGAGAAATTGTGAATGCAGGTTTCTGTCAGCAGACGAAAGCAAACCTTTCAGGAGATGGACTGCTTTGTGGGAAAAGGAAAGCAAAAGCATTTCTGTCCCCTCTTACTCATTGCCTTCCTGAACAAGAACTCTCTTTTCCTGGGCCTCTCCCATCGCCCTTCTATTAAGTTTATCCACAAATTGTTTAATTTCGCTCCTTCTCTGATCCACAGAGGCAGACAATCTGTGACTACTTTCAGTTACCCTGTCAACTCAAGTGTCTCCAAAAGCTGGAATCAGCCNGAGGCGTTGTTGCCTGACCTTGGCTAGCTTAGAGCAGAGAAGAACTCTAGCAGCTTCTTAAAGAAGCCTCTCTCCTAGCCCCCCCAGCTAATAAAAACTCTGGTTACTTAAAACCACAACAAGTTTGGAAAGACTCAGGTCTGGGGGAAATCTGCCATCCTGCTCTAGGTGTAACAGAAATGCGTAGGCAAACATGGGCAAGCTCTGATTTGAAGTTACCAGATGGTAATGTGGTGATGAAAGGAAGTACAGAGATCATCTTCCTCTTCAAGATGCATCCTTGCCTTGGCTGGGGCAAAAATTTTCAGTGAAGAACAGTACTTTTTGTTTCTTTTGGTACTTAAATTGTTTATCTTGTTTTAGTGTAGTACAGCTTTCATTTTCAAACCAGAAGTGGAAGCAACATTATTTCTCTTAAGACAGCAAGCTTGTGCTTTTAAAAGATTTTAGATTAATAATTGTATTTATCCATCTACTATTTGCTTAATTTTTCTTCTTCTCATCCTTTTTGTAGTAATTCTATTGGAAATGTCATTATTGGAGGTAAGGATCAGTGCAAATACTAATGTACCTGTATTTCCTGATGCCTGATCAAGCAAGGCTTTCTTCCTTCCATTTTTTAAGAAATCCTATTTATTTTAGTAATTAATTTTAGACTCATTTCCTTTATGCCAGTCCCACTGGCTGCCGTTCAGAAGGTTGTATGTGCATGGCTTGAGGCCAGCTGTGCTTACCAGGGGTGTACTCATGAAGGAACCCCTTCACCTCGCAGCTGCTCAACAGGGAAGGTAGGAAATGGCTGTGGGAAAATCTAGAGAGCCCATCTGACTGTGGGGCTGTTGGCATTAACTGCAATGCCTGCCTGTGCTGTGTCATGAAAGCCCTTGTTTGAAGGTTTCCTGTCCCACCCTTTGCTACTGTGAGCTGATGTTTTCTGCTGGATTACCTGCTTTGAAATGCAGCACAGCCTCAAGCCCTCTGGAGCCCCGTGGAGATGGGAAAGCAGTTGTGCTGTGTGATGCATCCTGTAAAGCAGTCAGCAAAACTCCAGCTGTTATTGTATATGTGACTGGAGGGGTTGGGAAAGATATTAAACCTCGGGCTTCAGGCCTTAAGCCTGAAGTTGATTTGGATCAAGATGGGGTAACAAACGGCTCTTTTTTGCACCTTGTGGTCTGGTCCTGGCCTCGCTGTGCTGAGATGGAAAGGTGGTCTCTGCATGTCCTGGCAGCACACAGCAATTTCCATAGCAATGTGGTCAGCTTGTGTTTTAATTCTTAGTGTTAATAATGTTATTAATTGTAGGGTGGCAGGGCATATGGGTTTCAGCCTAATCAAGATTCCAAATTCTCTTGTGCTAGGTGCTGTACAGGTATAAATACATGTTTCATGCCCCAAATGCTTTCTAATAGCTCCTTTGTGGTATTGTACTGGTAAGTGACACCTATATTTACTTATTGCTTTTGTTTATTTCAGAGGTATTTTTTGAAGAGCCACATGCTACGCTATTACCAGGAGTCAGGTAATAGCAGATGTTTACTTTTTACTGTGCTTGAAGGCAAATCTGCGTTACCACATGCTGTTGTATCATAACACTGGGAAAAGGAAGGAATATATTGTACCAGCCTGTGTGCATAGTAAAGGAAAAGGTTCAATAAATTCCTGATCACCTGGTTTCATTTATTGAGGCTCGATGGATTTTATGTAATATATTAAATGTCACATGTAAACATAGCTGCAGAGCTTTTCTTCGAAAACTCAAGGTTTTGTCTCTCTTCTGGGAATCTGGATGCTCAGAGTGTCTCTGAAAAAAGAGAGGTGTTACAGAGCTTGGTGATGCCTCCCTTGGAGGTGCTTGTCACCTGCCTGCTGATAAGCATTCCCACTCTCTGCCTACAGCAGACACCGGCACTCTGGATAATTGTTGCCTGGTTAAGATTTCTCATACTCCAGAGTGTGAAAAATACATTGATGGGACATTTATGGAAAGGCCTCCTAACCACTTGATATTATCAGTGCTGGCATAGGCCTGGATTTGGCTTGGAGTGCTGTTGGTGAACCTCTTTAATTCCAATGGAGGGGAAAAATCAAATTATGTCAGTATTAATACCATTAGGTCTTTCATCTGCTTAGAAGTTCAGGTATTATGAAATGTAAATGGCTGGTACCTGTATCACTGATCACTGTTCTTAACCTGTCACATTTGGGGCTCTCACTGAATCATATGTAATTATCTGTATGGAGAAGGGATGCTCTCATGTGGAGATCCGGAAGCAAAGAGCTCAGGGTTCAGCTATCTCCAGGAGGATACAGTGTCTTTGTACATCCCATGTCTTGGCCCAGAAATGAACATGGACAACCTCGTGGTTGTCTTAAGTGGCTGTCACAGGTGGGGAGAGATGGCGTAAGGGGCACCTTAAAACATTATTCCAGACAAACCTGACACACTGCTGCTCCTGCTAACTTCACTGACATGGATGAAGGCTAGAGCTAGGTGTTTGGGAGGCATTGTGTGGCTCCCTATTTACAATACAGTAGCTTTGTTCTACTGCCAATAGAATTTCTTCTATGTATCTGAAGTAGATTAACAACTTGGGTCTTTGTCAAACAAAAAAATATAGATATTAAACAAGGATTTACAAGGATTTATCCTCTACTTCCCAGGGTAAAGAATTTGCTGGCCTCTTGTCTTCTGGTGTTTTTTCAGTAGGATAAGGTGGCAAGAATATTTTTTTCCTGTTCTCCAGCTTGTATATAGAGGCTACAAACTCCCACTAGCATGTGTGGCATGACAGGAAGAATTGTTGCATTAACAAAGAACTGCTGACCAAAAATTGAGTTTGTGTAGGCAAAACTCTGCTAGGTGTTTCAGAGACTGCAGCTTTCCCAATCTTTTCCTATACTGCAGGCAAATATTCACAGTGCAGTTTGTCAGTGGAAGAGGAAAGAGGCCATTGCTGCCTTCTGCTCCTCGGGCAGGATTCCTGAAAAAGCAAAATGCATTTGTGCCTGATCCCTCTGTTTGTCTTTTATATTCATCAAGGTGGCCCTTTGGAGGACCACCAGCATACCCCTAGTAGTGTATGGGGACAAGGCGTGTTATAAGGATGAATAAGAGTGAGATGGGAAAGTGTTTCATACAATGTCAGATCTCTGCTGGTCAGTGGTCCCTTAGTGGTCCTAATTGGTTGTCAGAGGTTAGAACAAGCCTATATTGCTCTGACTTACTACCAGGGTCAGGACTGGAGCTACTGTGGCTGAAAGCTGACTCTGTAGACTCTCACTATACTTTTGCTAGGACTCTGTTTAGTCAAGATCAGATCTAGCCCCTGAATCTTCCCTTGCAGAAAAGTGCAGGGCAAACTAGTGAAGGAGATATTAGTCGAGAGACTGGAGGGACAGAAATAAGAAACAGTGCAGTGCAGGTTAATATAAGTGCATTTAATCTGCAAACCTTCCCAGCATTAATCATTTCCATCTGTAACACGTGCCACCGTTGCTGTCAGAGTTGATCTTTGTCCAGCTGGCTGCTGCAACTCTTGCACAAGATACCAGACCTTCCCAGAAGACAGGAGGATTAATGCCATGAATCACACAGCCTCAGCTGGCTCAAATGCTGGGCTTTGTTTCAGGAATCTTTGTGTCTGCCCAGTCTCCCTTTTCTTGCTCACCTGAAATGCAGCAGAGTTTACACTGTTGTGCTTACCCTTTTCCTATGCAATGTTTATCCTTATGCTTCTAACATATTTGATTTCTTAGCTGTTTTGCTGTTTTAATTGGCATCTATCTATAGCAGATCCATGTGAATGCTACAGGAATATGGGAATGCTTATTTCCACTTGCCAATAAATTTGCATCTTGCATCTGTGCTATTTAATTTCCGGGGCTAAGGCACACTGTCTTTTGTTCTGTGTTTATGAAGCACTGGAGCTGTACATAATAAGGTGTTCAGGTCCTTGAAGTCAAATGGCAGCTCTGAGGCCCCTTTGGGCCTGAACCACCAGTTCCCAGGGGTGAACTGGCTGAACTCCATGGGAGTGGCTGTCTGATTTTATCTCCTTTTTGCTCATAGGCAGAGAAAACATGCACAGCCCTGGTCTCCGTGGGACCATGACTCTGGTCTCCAAAGTTCTTTCTGAGTGATTGCTGCTGGCAGGAAACTGTGGGCAGGGTCCAGGTCAGAGGGGAAAATAAAATCTGTATTCCAGTCCATCACCAGAAAACATAAGGATGGTCTCTACTCCTGGAGCTGAACTTGTGCCTCTTCTTGGAGTCTGGACAGTGACAAGAGCTCTTCCTGTACTACCCTGGCTATGACTCAGGCTATGCAATCAAGTTCACTGGTGTTTGAGCCTATTGCTCTGCTACATTCAGGTATGCTCCTAAAGGGCACCCACTCTAGATTAAGACATCCAGGGATGGGAACTTGTTTTCTTTCATTCACAATGTACTTGCCATGATGAATTAATCACTGTCGTGATGAAACGTAGTATTTTACTCCTAGTTTTAATTTCTCTGGCTTCAGCTTCCATCAAGCAATCTAAGTTACTCTTTTCCTTGCTAAATTAAAAAGCACTTTGGGATCTTCTTTTTTCCCCTCCAAGGAATTACTTGTACATTGTAATCACATCATCTTTCAGTCTTCATTTTTAAAACCACCAAACAGATTTTTCTTCTTAAGCTTTTCATCTGCAAGGTGTATTCTTTATTTCTCAGGTCTTTGTGAAAAATCTTTTCTGCATCTTTTTTTAAACTTTGCAGAGGAACTAGTGATACTTAGCTCAATGTCATTGTCATATGTTCTTTGTGCTGCAGGACATGTTTTTCTGTTAGAGTATGGCACTGAGACCTCAGAGTGGGATTTCTGGATGTTGTGACAGAAACGTCTCCAAGTTGCCACTCCAGGATGGATTTTGTCATCTTCTAAGCTTGTTCTGTAGTCTGTGTGTTTAGATCACGTACAGTGCTTTGCACTGAAACCTGTCAGAATGAAAATTTCATGTCCAGACCCAGTTTCTCAGATTGTCTCTGTCATCTCTATGATTGCTTATCTGTCATTATTATTTTCATTCTACTCATCTCTGTCATCTGAAAATTTGATCATTTAAGATTTTAAAAGTACTTCTGGATCACTAGTGAAAACAATTGGGTTGTTTCAGATTTAATACACTTCCACAAAAAAAAAATCTCTAGAAACAATGTGATTTCAATTATGATTGTTTAATAAATTTGTGTCTGTCAGTCTGTCAGTTCAAATCTATTGATGTGGGCCAGTATTTATCAGAATACACTGCAAAGATTAACTGAGCACTTCAGCAAGATCTGTGTATACTACATTACATTACACTACTCTACATACATGCAGTTTTCTTCATTAAAAAAAAGGAGATCCTCAAGGATGTTTTCCATAAAACTGTGTTGATGGTGTTAATTACATCCTTCGCTGACTATCACTTGAATCTTGTATTAATTTACCTGTGATTTTACTTGAGACTGATGTTAATTTAATTTCTCTGGGTCATCTTCCTTTTTCTTTTTGAATTTTTAGATGAGAAAATTCCCTAACTGTGCATGCCAAAACTAATGTATATCATATTTTTTTGAGTTTCTGTCCTATGCTGTGGTATCCCCAGTTATAACTTATTACAGTACTTACGTGAGTGTTAAAGACATCAGATGATTTCTCACTTCTCCTGAAATCAGGTGCATTGCTGCTTGATAGTAAAACTATAAATGAATGTTGTTTGTTTAAAACTTAATCTGCTTGAGAAAGTTCACTCTGTTCTGTTTAGGAGCAGAAAGAAAATTAGACTTTTCATCAGCTAGACACCTGAATCTGGCATTTTTTTTATATGCCCATATTGTTTTCTTCAGTAGTTCTGCAACAGAAGTTGTCAGGAAGAAAATATTGGCCGGAAAAAAAACTAGGGACACAGTAGGATTAGCAATAGCTGTCCTTAATTTCTAGGGGAAAAAAAAAGGTACTCTGGTAACTTTGAATTAAGGATATTTTTGCAGATGAAAAATATATCCATTTTAGCAGTTTTCTGTCTTATGGTCACCAGAAAGATTGCTTTTTTAACCTTAGATGTAAGAACCTGTAACTTTAATGTGTACATAGCTTTCCATTGCCTGTTGGTTCTGCTGCCACTGGAAGTCTCTGATCTCTGCTGACATTGAGCTGCTACTGATTTGGGGCCATGTCATATGCCAACAAATACAGTCTAATCAGACTGGAGACTGAAGAGGGGTTTCAAAACTTATTTCCCTCAACTCTTCTCTTTTTTTGTGTAAGTGGTGAAAAAGTATTAGTACTGGCACTGTTTAATTTGTTTTGCTCCAGCTCTTCAGCTTTGAGTTGTTGTAATTGCATTTGAGAATTGAAGTCTCTCGTGCTTGTATTAATATGATTTTTCACTTTGGTTTTTTTTGTTCCTAACAAACTAGTACATGCAGAGAAGAAACTAATCATAGTACTGAAAGTATAGTCTTACAGAAGTTTACAGAACAGGGATGCTGTAATTTGTAACCAATCTACATCTTTCTCTTTATTTTCTAACAGTAACTATAACTTGAAAACTATTTGTAGCATCGCTGACATGCAAATGTACCAACTAGAGAAATGAAAAAGGTACAAAGTGAATAAAGCTTGACTGATTTTTACACTCTTTGGGTTTCTTAGACAGTTCCCAAATGATGAGAAAGTACGTCAGAATATGCTGGAGATGTGTGTTTAGGCTGTGGAATTTAATCCTTTGTTTTTCCTTTTCCCCCTAGTCTGACTGATTCCATGTTTGGGTATCCTCTTACTCTGAGGCAAAGCTCATGAGAGTCCATTCCAACATTTGGCAAAGACCTTCAAGTGATGTCCTCTTTTCCTCCAGATGGCCTTAAAGGCTAGTAAGAATCTCAGATATGACATAGAAACTTACCTCCTCTGCAGATCAGAAAAACACTCAGTACCTTCTGCATGTGAGAGCCTTACTGAGTTTTTGTACCCCCTCTAAAACCCTCCTTTCCATTCTGCAGGTACACAGTAAATTGGAAAAAGTTCACAGGTCTTTGGGCCAAGAGCACTCCAAAACATCTTGGGTCCAACATATCTCAATATCCAAGAAGAATATTTTTGCTCCCTTTATCATCTAGATTCATCTTCTGGTGCTTTATAGTTCTTAACTGAATGATCCAATTTAATATGAAGCTGGAAGAAGTGTGAGTCTGCTAAGTGTCTGGGAATAAAAAAAAAATTCATGAGGTAGAGAGACAATTAAAAAAAAAAAAAAGAACCATTGCCTTGGCTTGTACTTTATCTCACTGCTACCAGCTCTTTTTTTACTCAGATTAGCCAGGCAGCATGTTGACACAGCCTAGACTGCACATTCTTACATGAAAAAGCAACATTTTTAATTAAACACACTCGCTTCTTTTTTCATAGGGACAAGCCTGCTGCAGTTTACAGTGTTATTCATTCTATTTAAAACCAAATTTCTTATCTTTTTTTTCCCAACCAAGAGCTTTCATTCTCAAATTCATAATTTTCTTTATCTGCAGTATTTGCCTTGGTTCACAAGAAAAGTGTCATTTTAAGGTTCCTTAATTTCCCTTAAAAACTAAAAGTCTGGTGATTTTTTACTTCAGCCATTGCAGTGAGAAGTCCAATCTTCCTTTTCCTTTTCCTTTTCCTTTTCCTTTTCCTTTTCCTTTTCCTTTTCCTTTTCCTTTTCCTTTTCCTTTTCCTTTTCCTTTTCCTTTCCTTTTTTTGATTTTATTTCTTTTCTCCAATCCTTTCAGCTTGGGCTCACTGATTGGCGGTATTTTTCAAGTGGAAATACCAGTTCTTTTTATTAATCATAAAAAGCAGCAATTTTTTTTAAGTGCAAAGCAGAATGTGTTCATGGGCTGTTAATAATAAATTCCCTTTAGAGGCAAAACATACTGTATATTTCATTTTAATAGCACAGGCCACAGAACACATTCTACAGAAGGACAGTTTGATAGGTAATGTTCAACTTTATTCTCACCTTGGTTTATATTTCAAGATGGACTGGATTAAAAAACTGCTCACATGGTACACATGTTCTTTAGGAATGACCTCCAGCCCAGGACAGAGGATCTCTGCGGGGTGCAGACACTGCTTGTAAGTTTAGGGAGTCTCCATGTAGGTACAACATAAAAGGAAGAGGCCCCCTAATCTCAAAGAATAGATTAGAAATTTACTTTGCTGAAGATAAGGTGAGCGTGGCATATCTGGTCTATTGCAGATATACATATAATCCAAAATATGAATTTGACAGAGGTGGTGTTGATTAGCAAGTCACAGTGAGAAAACTGTAGAGAAATTCTGGCCCTGCTGAAGTGAGTTTGTAGTGATACCATTTGTACCATATTTTCCCCCTTTAGGATCTCCATTGGACAGAGGTGTCTCCAAGTGTCTGTGCAAGATATACATTCCATAAAGACTGTGATTTCCATCTAGTGACAAATACAACCTAAATACCTGAGGTAAATGAAAAAAGGTGCAATCAGTGTCTTTAGTTGCTCAAACCTCTGTTCATCAGTGCTTTATTTTTTCAGTTACATTCACACTGGACGTAACTATTCATTTGGAAAGAATATTTCTTCTCAGCTGATGTCAATGTGGGTGGAGTTCTGCATGAGGCTGCACGGGCCCACAACATCTCTAGATGTAAGCTTTGTTCCTCCTGCCAACTCTCCATGTCATTAGCATTAGAAATCCTCAAACAGAAACCAATCTGTTACACTTTTTTTCTTCTGCAGCGAGCTCAACCCCTAGGACAAACCCAAAACAAACTTTTCTGGAGAATAGGTTTTAAAATTATCCAAACTATATTGCAATAATATGTAGCGCTTAAATATCAGGGTTCATTTTCAGCTTAAGGTACGTTCATTATGTAGCGAATTTAACCAATTAAATTACATCAAAATATTACAAATTGCAAATCTTAGCAAAGACTAATATAATTATATTGGAGCCAGATGTTCAATTAAACTATTCATAGGAATAATGAAATGGGAGGAAAAAATACCCCACCCTAAAATATCTTCTTTTTCCCACAATGTTGGTAAGTTACAATGTAACAAGCAAGTTGAAACAAAGGCAAAATATTTATGTTCTGTAAATTCCAGCCTTTTAGCTACTGCTTGGGGATTAACATGTGAAAGCAATGTCTCTTTTGATTAATTATCTTTAAATTGTACTAATCGTTCCCAAAAAAACATTTTAATATGAGAGTGATACTACTAGTTTCTCTCTCTCTGCCTTTTGTAGTGAAGCAAACAAGTCCAAAGACCACTCTCAACTGTGCAAAGGCTTTTGAGAGAAACATTTTGCAGGCTATCTGACAGTCCAGGGTAGCTTGAACTGCTAGGATTATTTTTCTTGGAAAATCTGGTAAATGCATCACAAAGTTGTTCATTTAATGAAAGTGTACTTCTGGGCTTAAAAGTAAATCTGACCCCAAAACAGTACTTATGAATCATATTGCCCGTGGACATCTGCACTAACAGGGAGGCAAGGCTGAGCAGAAATGCATTTGCAACTTCTCTCTTTATGTCCAATTTATGTAATTTAACAAATGTTTACTAGAATTTTAATGGATCTAGTAAATCTTGCCAAAGATGCCTATGGAACTAATTTTGTAAAGCAATTGCAGATGAATATTTAATTTAGTCCTTTGTTGTATCAGTACTCAAAATAACATCTCCAAATTGCCCTGGAAATATGGAGGAAATCATCACCAAAGGCAATGGGTGACATTCATGCTGGAATCAACCTCTTGCTTAGGGGTCCAGGTGCCTCCTGGTCACAAGGGTGGTACATCCCAGCAGCTCTCACTTGCTCCAGTGTCTCTGAGCAATTCTGATGGTGTTCACACGTGGCTGTGGCACCACACACCTTCTGTAGTTAGTTGTAATTGAATTTGTCTGGGGACACTGTACACTGTCTAAAAAGTATTTAGA
The DNA here is from genome assembly GCA_013390005.1 of Calyptomena viridis. Taxonomy (NCBI): domain Eukaryota; kingdom Metazoa; phylum Chordata; class Aves; order Passeriformes; family Eurylaimidae; genus Calyptomena; species Calyptomena viridis. The sequence continues at coordinate 413,202 of WEIV01001338.1, read as the reverse complement.
GAACAGACAGACACTTTAGTTAGGCACTTAAGAAAGGCTGTTTTCTGAGTATAAGCAGTAGGAACCTTTTGTTGACTAGAGGAAGGGTGTGCTATCTTTTCTTAGGTTGCTAGAGTTCCCATCTGGTAAGGAGAGATTGAGCCCCACAGTGTGTATTGGGGCAGTCCCAGCCATTTCACAAGAAAGGCCAGTTCCTAGTCCCGCTCTTACTGCCTGTTAAGTCAGCCTAAGCTTTGAGACTTTGAGGTCTGGGTTTTCAGGGTTTCTTTCTTATTGTTTCAGCTTTCAATTAAAGAGGAGATGGGACAGTAGTATCCAGCTGGATGCAGAAGAGCTGTCATTCTGCATATGTAACTCTCTTTGGTTTTCATTTGGTTTTGTGATTTCAGAGGCAGCCAAGTCTTGGCCTCTGCTTAGGCTCAGTGCATCGCCTCTGACTACACTGACTGGAACTGTCCTAGAAATGGTTTAAGTGGCTGTAATCCAACTTCCCAGGACCTCTAGAGACTTTTGTGACAAGTAATTTTTCTGCACTCTGAACTGACCAAAGCTCGCCTTTGGTTTAAAGTCCTACTGATACCTTGTATCTTAAATCTCTGGAAAAGACTGGGCATACCATGGGAGTGGGATTTTTTCAGCTCTTTTGAGGCTCTGGTGCCCTGGTCTTGCAACTGGCCAGATTATACCTACTGGTGAGAGTAGTTTTGCAGAGCTACTGAAGAATACACAAGAGGACACCAAATGAAAATCACACTGCCTCTCTGTTTCCTCTCTGAAACAGAAACTACTTTGCCAGTCTTTGGTAAAGTATTTCCATTATATTGCTGCTGTTTAGAGGATGAAGGTTAGCCTGCTAAGCTGCCCAAGGAGCAAAAAGAAAAAAAATAGTAGGTGACAAGGATGGTGGGAGAGAGAGGAACTCTGCTTCAGTTGCCTGCTTGACCTCATTCTCAGAACATGTGCTTTAAATGGCAAAATAGTATTTAGCTTAGACATCACCCGGAAAGAGAGGATGCCCGCCAGCAGGTTTGCAAAGTGCTGCTTGGAAACACAGGAAGGAACAAGATTCCCCAAGTCACCTTTGCTCCCGTGGTGTCAATTTTCACTGAGATGCAACTGAGCGGGAAGCTGAAATTCTTTAGGGATAAGGCATGATACAGAAAAAGCGAGGAAAGCTGCAGCATGCCTGCTGGTGATGCCTGCAGAGGTTTACCAAACTGACCTCCTCATAAGGAAAAATGAGCACCCGTTGATGTAAATTCATTCTCTTCCTCCTTTGCTTTGCTAGATTGCTGCAGGTGATGTTTTTTAAATTAATACATCATTTGAGTGAAAGCAGTGATGGATCAGGGCTGGGGTTATTTCTACTCCCACTTCATACATTCTTTTAAAGATTATTGCATTGATTGATGTTGGCAAAACTGTGTGTGATTCTTGTGCAGATGTTAAGGCTGCAGTTTATTTTGGAGCTAAAGCAAGATGCAATATAGTTATACTCAGCATCTGTGTTATTGTTTTATCCACTAGCAGAAAAGCAGTGGGAACTGTCCTCAAATAACTTTTATTCCAGAGAACAGTACCACATGGAGATCACTGAGCAGCCAGAGGCTGCTGTTTATGACACATTATTTGATTCTTTTAATTTGATTTCTTCTATTTCAAGCAGAAATCTCTGAACCAGAAATCAAAGAAAATGTTATTTCAGAAGCACCTGAATGCAATATATTTGAAGCAAAATATTTCCCTCATTTGGCAGCTGCTCCAGGGGACCATAATATTCCTATTGCCAGTCACAAGGTTTGTGGAGCAGCAAGGGACCCCACAGTGTGTCTATCCCCTGGAGATCCCTGATGTACAAGTCACTTCAGAGCAGCCCAAAACTTCCAGCTCCTCTATCCCAGCTCTCTCAGGGGAACACTGGCATTTCTAAGAGCCCTGTGTCCAGCTCTTTCAGAATATTACTCTAGAGGCTGGAGCAGAGTGTGGTCAGGTTCTGAACCTTCAATTTATTAACTAGGTACCCAGGAACCCAGAAGAATATTCAAGAAATCAAAATCTTGAAGTAACTGGACAAGATGAAATGTCAGACTTACATTATGCATTATTTTTGTAGGCTTTCTGTACACAGCATTTTAAATTATTTAGCTTGGAACAGAATATGGGTGCCACAAATAGGGAATATTTATGCAGTCTTAGATATATCAGACATAGCTTTTTATTAGCAGTGAAATTTATAAAGCAAACCAGTTACCTCCAAACATGACACAGCAGTATTGAGTCTTCTGAATAGTTCCAACTCATGCCTAGCAGGGTTGACTTTGATTGAAAACGTAATTCTGAGGAAAGATTTAATTTGGGTTTTCCTTTCTGTAGCTAGGCTGTAGGTGTCTGATGAAAATACTCCTGAGGTAAATGTTACGACTCACAACCCTTGTGTTCTCACTGTAAATTATTCACCTTTGTGTATTGTAGAGGGTGGTTAAAAAAACATCAAAAGTATACTAACGTTTTTCTTATAATAGCATTGTATATCTAATTCCTCTCTTCCTGGTGACATTCATGTGTAAAGTGACTGGATCTTTTCCAGGTCATTCCATACAGCTTAGAGTTATCCTTCCAGCAACTCATTACTGAGTTACAATAAGCACGATTACTGATTAGACTAATAGTTGGCTTGGATTATAACTCGCAGGCTTTCCTACTTTAATTTACATGCATACAATATGGAGTGTAACAATCACACAATTACACAGATTCTTTCTTAGAAATTGCCCAGCAGGGATGGATGATCCCCATTCAATTTTTCTGTTGAAAATTACAAATATATCAGAACTGCAGCTTTAATTTCTTTTTTTTTCCCCCTCACCACAGCTGAGGAATATGTCTGTAACCCTCAGGATACATTCATGTGTCTCTGAACTTACTTTTTTGTGTGCGTGTGTTAAGAATCTGGCTACAGAGGCAAGTTGAGTTTACACTACACAATAAGACTCAGAGATATAACAATACTGATCTCTGTTGATGTCAGGAAAAGTCCTGCGAATGCCATAGGACTGAATTATGAACAATTGTTGGGGCATTCATATAGTTTCAGAAATTTCAAGGTAAATTCATAGTCTTAAAGATGAGAACTTTACTGACCCAGTGCTGTAAAACTGCTGGATATTGTCTTTCTCAAGATGATGATGCTTGAAAATATCTATATTCTTTTTCAGGCTAGAATGTTTGTAAGCCAGCTAGCAAGCCTGCTTCAGACTGATTTAAACTGCAACCTGCAACAACATCTTTCACATATTTGTTATTTCATAGCTCTGGTTCAGGACATATCTTTTATCTTCATCTTCTGGTAGTTTTCTTATTTGTTCTAGGCACAAACGAAGAAACAGTCTTCCAGCAGAAAATCTGATGAACCTGATATAACCTAGGGAGGGACTTCAACATCTAGCCCTGACTTACCTGCATGGTCTCACCTGTATATACTTTCCCAGATAAGCTTTGCTTATATTTCTAAGCTACCCATGCAGAACAGACATTGTCAAGAAACTAATCAATAACGTACTGGGGGATGGCACCCAGCCCCACCTTTTCTGTTCCTCATGTACAGTCTGTCATTTCAGTGATGTGTCCTTCTCTGACATTTGTCTCTGCAACAAATTACATGGTTGATGGTTTTTAATTGTTCTGAAAAGACTAAGTACTTTCTTCTCTCTTCTGGGGCACTTTTACTTATTCCTTATCTTTTCAAGCTGCTTCATTCAGGCCTGCTCTGGCCATTTCTGTTACATTTCATTCCTGGGAATGCTGAAAATCTGAGGTTGGTACTTAGGTTGCACAAAGAGTAGGTTGTGACAAGGGTGTTCATCAGATGCAGATAAAGCTAACAGAATAAGCTCTCTTCTCCTCTTCTAGGATTTCCAGGCCATGGAAACATCTTGCTAGTGGTCTACACAGTTGACCTAGAGACAAATTGCCTTCAGCTGTTTGTGCACCAGGCCAGCCCTTTTGTTATCACAGTATCACTAGGCTAATATATAGCTGGGTCTTGGTTTTAAGCCCAGTTGCTTTTGAAAGAATGACAGCTTGTTCAATTGTAGGTAAAAAGAAAAAAATCGACAGGCCTGAACTCTTTGAGGTGAATTCTTTTGTTTAGGCATATGAAGCTCATTTCTCTAAGGTAAAACAAGCTTGGTAATTTTCATGCTCTGCATATCATATACCAGTATAGTGCATTAGGCAATCAAATGTCTTCTAAGTCAGAAACTAATTGATTTAAAGACCTACACAGGGGTTTACAACTCGAGCAGGTAAAATGTTGCTGAGGTCTGTGTTTTCATGCTCTGTGATGGCATTTACAGCACCCAGGAGGTGGATGTTCCTGCTGCTGTCCCGGGTGCTGACATGGCTAGATTTCAGGAGGAGTTCAGACCTATTACTGGATTCTTACTAGTTGCTTTCATGTTGATCTAGAGAACAGACTGTGCTTGGTTTTAAGTAGAGCTGTAATTGAGAATGCAGTCCTGTTTGTAGACCTGACAGATAATGAATTTGTTTCCCTCCTTCTCTCTTCCTCTTCAGTCGAATCTAAAATCTCAGCATCTAATGTGATGCTCTGTGCTCATTGTTCTTTTAACTTTGTAAGATTTCAGGGTAGGTACAAATTTCCCATTGTGGCAGCTTGTGGATTTAGTGAATACTACCAGCACAGATTGAGGCATCATGAAGGGGAACCCAGACACACACTAAAAAGAGGAATTCTCTGTCATGCTAATGTTAATATGCCTTCTCCTGGTGACGTCCTTTTCTTTCCCCACACACACCTCAAACTCCCACTCTGTAGAGGCTTCCTTTGTGCACAATTAGTCACTGCTTCTTTCTGCCAAAATAAACCTACCTATATTTTTCTTGTTACCATGTCTGAGAGTGCACTGAAATTCTCCGACTTTCTTTGTTTGAGCACTTCATCTCTTCTCATTTCTTTCCTTCTTTACTTCTTCTTTGCCATTAGAAAATACTCATTGCAGGGTGTGAGAGGCCAGGAGAGGTCTGTAAACATTGAATGTGCCTTTTCAATCAACTGTTTAGTAGTGGTAGGTAAAATTTTGCAGAGCTGTGATCAATATTAAACCATTTTGGGGTAGCTTTAGAAATTGTGTATCTTTTGTGAATTTTGCTTTGCAGAGCTATATCCAGCAAAACTGAGATGACTAATGAAAACATTTCATCCTGAGACTCTGAAATTTCATCAGTCAAGTGGTTTTGAAGGCAATTTATGATTGTGAAAGCACTGTGGAGCTATGCTGCCTTACAGACTGCAAGGAAAAAAAAAGGCCCATATTTAACTTAGATAATGGTTCCTTTTAAATATTATGAAAATTTGTTCTCACCTCCCTCCAAAGAAATAGCTTTGAGTGTTCAAACTGAATTGCAAATATTTGTTGAGATGTAAGTAGATAGAAAGGATGGACACTAATGACAACACAGCTACAGTGATCTCAGTGATGTACTCCAGAAAATTAATTGTATCCTCAGAAGACAGAGGTGGAATCTGCATTAACATTTTTGAATTCGTTCATCTTTTTCTCAAAGGGGCTGGTAGCTCTTGAAGAGCTATCCCAACTTAAGGAATATGATCTGAGGTGATTGATCCTTTTGTAAAGATACACCGAAAGTCTCCTTATGGTGGGAAAAGTGTGTCCCATGATGCAATCTAAGCAGCTCATCTGAGGGCACTGGAGGGTTCTGATGGTTGCAGGTCACTCCAAGATGACTGAATGTAGCAGCAGCTTTGGTTCGAAGGAATTCTTAGGCATAAATGTTCTTTCTGTCACATCTCAGCTGGCCCAAAAGGGCTACATGGAATCACAGAATATCCTGAGTTGGAAGGGATCCACAAGGATCATTGAATCCAGCCCCTGGCCCTGCACGGGACCATTCCCAAGAATCCCACCATATGCCTGAGACTTGTCCAAACACTTCTTGAACTCTGTCAGGCTTGGTACTGTGACCACTTCCCTGGGGATCCCGTTCCAGTGCCCAACCACCCACTGGGTGAAGAACTTTTTTCTGATATCCAACCTAAACCTCCTCTGACACAGCTTTGTACCATTCCCTCAGGTGACCAGAGAGAAAAGATCTGCACCTGTCCCTCCCATGCTCCTTGTGAGGAAGCTGTACAGAGTCTGGGTAAATATTCAGACAGGATGAGTGCAGGAGAAATTGCTGTATTTAGTAATGATTTTGTCTGGTTATGTTTTAGAAATAGACGGGAAGATAAAGCGAGAGGCGTGTCAGGAATAACTCTTGTACTTTTCTGAACAGGATCTGCAAGCTCTCACAGAATTACCCACAGAATACAACTATGGGGAGAGGGGGGAGCTAAAAGTAAGGAACTACCCGACATGATCCAGTATTTAACCATCAGAGGCTGTCAGAGGAGAGCGGTGCCAGACCCATGTAGGAAGGTCAATGCAAAATAACAGAGATATTAAGCTGTTAGAGAGTGTCCAAAGGAGGGCAGTGAAGATGGTGAAAGGCCTTGAGGGGAAGCCAAATGAGGAGCGCTGGGGTCACTTGGTCTGTTCAGCCTGGAGAGAAGGAAACTGAAAGGAGATCTCACTGCAGTTACAACTTCCTCATGAGGGGAAGGACAGGGGCAGACACTGGTCTCTTATCTGTGGTGACCAGTGACAGGAACAGAGGGAATGTGTCAGGGGAGTGTCAGGGGAGGTTTAGGTTGGATATCGCGAAAAGGTTCTTCACCCAGAGGAAGGTTGGGCACTGGAACGGGCTCCCCAAGGCAATGGTCACAGCACCAAGCCTGACAGAGCTCAAAAAGCATTTGGACAACGCACGTAGCGCGACTCAGCACATGGTGTGACTTTTGGGGATGGTCTCTGTGCAAGGCTAAGGGTTGGACTCGATGATCCTTGTGGGTCCCTTCCAACTCAGCCTTTTCCGTGATTCTCTGTGGTTCTCTGAGCTCACGGTCAGGAGCTCTCGGTTTCGCTGACCGTGCATCGCCACCTGGTGACTGCCCGGGCAGAGGAGCCCCTAGAGTTCGGCTTTGCCGCCTTGGTGACCGCCAGGCTGCACCACCCGCTCTGCTGCGACCCTGAGCCCACAGCGAGCCCCCCGCCCAGCCCAGCAGCGGGGCCCCCTCTGCCCTGGCTGCAGCCGCGGGGGCGAGAGCTGGTGGGAAATGCCGCTAAAATGCCGCTGGTAACTTTCCGAGGAGGATTTAAAGTATTGGCTCCGACCTAGAGGATGATGATCTTGGGCTCGAAACTGACTCTGTGTTGCTGCCCTGTTCTCCCAATTTTTTTTTTCTCTGTCAGCTTTGAAGATGTTCTTCTCCACAGTCGTTCTGTGTCATCAAATCTAGTTTTTCCTTTAAAAATGAAGGGAAAAGTGGAGCTGGTGAACTGATGTATATAAACAAATATTCATTTAAGCACACAGTGATGCATTGCTTAATGTTGGGACAAATTACTCCCTTACTTTCACCTATGTGATCTTTTCATTTGTATAAAAAGGTGTAAACAACATAAGAAATTTAGTGAAATTAAGAAAAAATTATGTTATTCTGCTCATGCATCACAGATGATGACACACTATGCTGAGAGAGAGACACATCCCAATTGAATTGGGATAATCTGACTGCAAGATTCTCAGTCTAACAAGAGTAGGTGACTCATTCTGACTACAGAAAAGACTTAGAATATTTTTTCTTTGTCCATAAATAGGAAGACAATCAAACAAGAAGTAAAAAAGAGCCCAGTACTGTAGCATGTTGAAATAAAGAAATCAGTCAAGCTTCGGCATATCTAAAGAAATCACTAGAACCAGCAAACACTCCTAAGATTGTGGGTAAATGGAAAAGAGACTTAAGGTATTAAATACAGTAACTGAATGAACTGGTTATTTTTGCAAAAAGTATCTAATCTTTAAGAATGAAGGAAAAACTCTTTGAGGGGTAAAGTTACTATGTGTTAGAAGCACAACTACAGGTGTAAAATGTATTTATATATTGACTAATTACTTTATCTAGATAAAGAGTAGTATGAAAACTCACGGTGTTAATTGCACTTCAATTTGAGAAATTAATTACACTAATTAGAAAATCAGCATGATAAATCTCATTAACAAATAGCAACATTTATTTAAATATAGTAATATTTTATATTTTATATTAATATGTATTATATTAAGCAAATAATAATTTTTTTGAAAATTGATCTGAGCCCCAGAAAACTTCACATATGATAAAGTTAGGTATGACTACAGATGTTTAGGTGGAAAGATTTCCTGAAATTTTAACATTAGCAAATCTTCTTTTAACCTATCTGAAGGTCCTGTCAGTACAATGCTCAGTGTGCCCAGTGCAGAACAAGCTAGAATAATGTACAGTGTTTCATACACCCTTTGGGAAATCAGAACAAAGGAAATCCCTTTGGACTAGCTGTATAAACACAAGGCTGCAACAGAAAACACTTGTATTTTGAAGAAATAAACAGGAAAAAAACACTCTTTGAAGAGATTAGTTCTATACTTGAATGAACTAAGAAAAACCCATTATCTGTGAACAATACTATTGGTTGAAAGAGAGATGCATTTGTTCATTGCCTAGAGGCACAAACAAGTCATATTGGTGATCAAAAATCTNCTAAGATTGTGGGTAAATGGAAAAGAGACTTAAGGTATTAAATACAGTAACTGAATGAACTGGTTATTTTTGCAAAAAGTATCTAATCTTTAAGAATGAAGGAAAAACTCTTTGAGGGGTAAAGTTACTATGTGTTAGAAGCACAACTACAGGTGTAAAATGTATTTATATATTGACTAATTACTTTATCTAGATAAAGAGTAGTATGAAAACTCACGGTGTTAATTGCACTTCAATTTGAGAAATTAATTAGAAATTAGAATTAATTAGAAAATCAGCATGATAAGTCTCATTAACAAATAGCAACATTTATTTAAATATAGTAATATTTTATATTTTATATTAATATGTATTATATTAAGTAAATAATAATTTTTTTGAAAATTGATCTGAGCCCCAGAAAACTTCACATATGATAAAGTTAGTTATGACTACAGATGTTTAGGTGGAAAGATTTCCTGACATTTTAACATTAGCAAATCTTCTCTCTTTTAACCTATCTGAAGGTCCTGTCAGTACAATGCTCAGTGTGCCCAGTGCAGAACAAGCTAGAATAATGTACAGTGTTTCATACACCCTTTGGGAAATCAGAACAAAGGAAATCCCTTTGGACTAGCTGTATAAACACAAGGCTGCAACAGAAAACACTTGTATTTTGAAGAAATAAACAGGAAAAAAACACTCTTTGAAGAGATTAGTTCTATACTTGAATGAACTAAGAAAAACCCATTATCTGTGAACAATACTATTGGTTGAAAGAGAGATGCATTTGTTCATTGCCTAGAGGCACAAACAAGTCATATTGGTGATCAAAAATCTGGTTCTATAAGTAAAAATTATCATAGAGGGCAGAGACATGGCTTTTCAAGAAATCTACATAGTACTATAATTCCCTACATGTAGTGTGTGATTTTGTAAATCATTATTTTAATGGCAGTTAGTGAACTCCATATATAAAAGTAACAAAAAGCAAAATTATTTTTCATTCCTTAACATGCGAGTCTTTGAGGCTTTACTGGAAAGCATTTCCTGTGTACCAGACAATGATCAGGAATCAGGATGTTAAATTTCAAAGAAGTATAACTACAAAATAACCTCTGTTGGAAAAATAGAAAAAAAAAACACCCAAAAAACAAACTTTGAATATTTGCAACTACACTGTCCTGTATTTCTGTTTGCAATCCTGGTTTTTATAACCATATAATTGAAGATTACATTTCTTTGCTCCATACAGAAGAAAAATGGCTTCTGTAAGATACCTTGATAGTTAAAGGTGAGTGGGATGAACCCTGTCCATGATGAAGAGTGAATATGCTAAGTGAATGGATGATCACAGGCTCAGGGAGGCTCCAGGGAGCCAGATGAAGGTCACCAGCACATCATAGCTTGTCATGCACTAGGGCACTTTTCTCAAGATCTGTCTCCAAACATTGTAGAGGTTTAGTAGTTAAGGAAAAAAAAAAAAAGGAGAAAAAGAAAAAAGTTTAAAAACCCCACCAAATTCCTGCATGTAGTTTATTTAGCAAGTTAATTCATTTAAATAGTTGAGCACTAGGTGGGAAAACAATATTGCCTCCACTTACTTCAGCTTAAGCTTGTAAGGCTGCAGTTATATTCAGTAGACATTTTGTACCAATCAGTACCACCTTGTATTTGTATTAAGACAGCATCTAGGTGTTATGGTTTGACTCTGGCGAAATGCCGAGAGCACACACACAGATCCAAAATTTCTCAGAGAGGGAAAAAACCCCCTCGACTTTTGNCACCAGTTCTCCCAAGAAATGCTGCTCTGCTACTCAGCATGGATCTTTTCTTCTCACAGCACTTCAGGACTCTTATCAGGCCCCCTATTTCCAGCG
>WEIV01001338.1:319216-401382 GCA_013390005.1 Calyptomena viridis | reverse complement strand
ATTTTTCAGCCTGCTCAATATTGCAGGATATTCACAGAAAAGCTGCTGCTAGCACGAGGAGGGGGAAACAAACAACTGGGGAGAAGGGCAGGACTGCCTCTTTCAATGGCTGTGCTTGCTTAGGTAGGCTGAAAGTGTCCTTTGAAGTACAGCCAAAGGCTAGTCATCCAAAAATGTTTGAGTCACTGCACAGCCCAGCTTGATTCCCTTTCCTTTGGAAAACATAACTCAGGCTGTCGATGCTGTCAGGGAATCTAAAATTTGAAAGGTTTCCCCCATCTGGATACTTACTTTGGGAAGTAACCTTGAGCAAATTTTTGAGGTGCTTTTGAGCGAAAAAAAAAAAAAGGAACGTTCAGCGAGTGATGTGCCATCACTGTCAGTTGCATTCAAGTCTTTGTCAGCTTAGCACACAGAGAAGCAGGATCCTTGAAAGGTTCAGCTTTCCTTGCCAGTGCCACTGAAATGGGTGCACGTGTACATACCATGATTTACTTTTGTCAGCTGCCTTGTAAGGCCATGAAATCTGACTCATTTCTCATACTGGAATATCTAGGACAGGATTACATGGATATTTCCTCTTTGAAGAGAAGGAACTAAGACAGATATTGGGCTGCTCTGATGTCAAGGGCTTTGTGAAATATTTGCAAGAAAGCTGTGATGTTAACTATGTCGTTAATGCAGAGATACTGTAAATATGAGTGAGTTGATGTCTATCCACTAGAAACATTTTTTATCTCAAATATACTGGTGAGATAAAGGCTTGTAGCTTCCTTTAAATAAGTAGGTAATTTATCCTGCTTAGACTGTAAAAGTGCATGTCTGCAGACAACTCTTTAAAGAGCACCACCTTTAATGAGTTCCCATCACCTCATCTGTCTGTCCTGAGAGATTTTCGGTATGAAAGGAAAATCACACGAGTAGCAAGGTTTTACACTGTGACCTTGTGACCCAGCAAAGGTTCTTTTGTAATAAATATCAGCAATGAGCCAAGCAAAAATGACTAACATTAACTGGAGTCTGTCTAACCTGGTGGTCAGCAAGATGCAGCAGATCACTGCAGAAACATAGCCAAAGGTGTGGAGGGTGTGAAACAGCTGCCTGAAATACAGCCAACTGCAAGGGCACCAGCAGCAGCAACAGCTGTAGTACAACCTCTGACAAGGTCCAAGACAGGCTGTAGACATTTAAAATGAATTAGACTGGGATAAAGAGATAAAGAAGACTTTGTAAAATCAGAACAAACAGTTCAAAGGAGAGCAGTACCTGCAAGGAGTGTAATCTTAGCAGGAAAAAAAATCAAGATCATTCTAACTTTGCAGCAAAGGTGTTCTTGTTTCAAGAAAGGCAGCAAAATCCTTTGTGTGTGAAGCTGATGTCAGAAAGGTTTTGGAAAAAGAGTGAAAGGAAAAGGCTGTTTAACTTGAGCCAGTGAATAGGGACGGGGCTTATGAGATCGGTATTCATTAGCTACCATTATCAAGGGTAAAGTATCATCATAAGTGACAGAGTTACACAACTTATCATCACTCACCAGCTGAACTGTGGTAACTTGTGTGAAAGCTGATGGGCATCATGACCAATGGAAAATAAAGCACAAAGACAGTGAGACAATAGACAGAAGTAAGTGTACCCTCATAAGACTAAGCTTGAGCTGTACCCTCAGGTACCAGCTAATCAAGATTGATGTTTAATATTCCAGTCCGAAAATGATGACTTTTCTGTTACCTTGAGAATTTATGATTTGTCTCGATATATAAAAGTATACAAAGCCTGAATATGTAAAATCTAAAGATAAGGCATGATTTAAACTCAGGGTTTCACCCTAAACATAAGTTCTCAGTAAAAATCAAAAATTTGAAATAAATTTATGTTTCAGGGCCGAATTTGACACTTGACTCATCCAGCATGTTCCAGGCATCAATCAAAATATGTGACCTTCCATTGTCTTCAAAACAATCTGTTCAGGAGTTCTACAGAATTCCAGAGGTAACATAATTTTAGTGAAAAATTAAATATATGCTCAACTGCTGCTGTATTAAATGGTGAAGTACTGAAACCTTAACAACAGTCTCTGAGCCAGAGTTGACCTCTAAATGAACCTTCCAACCTAATATTATATTTAGCCATATATCTGCTTATTAGCCAACATTCTGTATAATATGACTACACCTGTGTAAATATGTATGCTTGTAAGTAAGATATATTGGTATCCCCTTATTAGTGAATATTTGTTCATTAATGAGATATGAATGTACCTATTTTTCTGTGTTTAGAGACTGATCAAGGCCATGTAAGTAGATGGCTGGCCTTTTTTGACAGAAAATTATCCAAATTGACTACCTTGATTTTCCTCTGAACCCTGGCCAGGGGGTTCAGGCTTTGGGTGAAATCCAAGGAGAGAAGAAAGCCAGATATTTTCTGTACTAAGTAATGATGTTTATTTAACAATATAAAAGCTGGACCCTTTTGCAGCAAAGATGGAGACCTCACCTAAGAGTGAATGCACTGCATAGGATTTCCCAGTTACTGGGAGTGGTTCTCTGATCCTTTGCTGTGACTGATGTGAGGGTCTGGATGATGGTAATGTATTAAAGAGTAACTGGTGATGTATCTTTCTTAATCACTATAAATACTCTTGTAGTAATGATTAGGTGCATTGCTAAGCTTATCCTTTTGTAATTCTTCATTTCTTTTGTAATTCTTTGCTGTTTTGTACTATAGTAAATTTATACACTTCTTCCTTACAGTTGGTGTCTGTGTTTCCTCTGGTGACCCTTGTTCCCTGGCAAAACACAAGGTTGATGGTGAAGAGAGAAAAGGGCTCTTTCTTTCTTCTGACCATCTCACAGGAGGGTGTCTTTTCATAGATAGGGACTTTTCAAGAGCCTTCTCTCACATATATGTGTGACATCTAAGAAGCCAATAAAATTCTGGATTGGTGGGTGTGGAACAAAAAAGAAATACCCAGCAGATGGGATATGTGCACATCTCATCTCTTTTTCTGCTGGGGTAGTCACCACTAAGTACAACACCAGTCTCCTCACACATGTTCAGTCACACCACTACTGTGTCCTTGGAGCACTTTACAGATTTGGACTGCTCTTGCCTTGAAATACATTGAAAATGTGTTAGAAAAGATGCTTTTGTTTGTCTGTGCACCTGGAGAAATACATCTCTAGCAAGAGTCACCCTGATACCCCGAACAGTGTAACGAGATGTGTCTAAGATACAGGCTGCATCTCACCTCGCTGACACTTCCCTTGATAGGAGCAAAGGGTTAGACAAAATTGTTCATTCATTACAGAAAGGATCAGAGCAGGCTAAGCTGGGAAAATTACAAAATGTAAAATTATATAAAATTGAGTGTGATAGGTATAAATATTAATGAGGAGTTAATTATCTTCTGTTAATTACTGACTCACAGGTGTTCTGAGCCTCACATAACAGGACAGGAATTTGTACAGTAAGGACAATGGCATTTTCACTCCATTGCTGTCTGTTGCAGATGGTTTAATTCATGCACTCTATTTCTTGGAAGAGAGACTTAGGAAAAACAAAGTGTTACTACACTGAAGGGATACCACTGGTTCCACTTTGTGACTTAACGTGACTGGTGGTCAAGTGCCCTTAGACTGCATGTGGTCAGCCTAAGGTTAAGCAGAGAAATGCAAGTGTGGAGGATTTTATTTTTCTCTTCTGTTTGAATGCATGTATTTTCATGTAAAATCAGAGGAAATTCCAGCTCAGGAAGAGAGACTGGGCAACTGGTACTGTGAGTTTACAGATCTGGAGATCCAGGTGCTTGATGCTACAACTGCTCAGAACAAGACATATTTACTATAGTGGTAGTAAAGCTATTTTTAATACCGCTCTGGTGGGCTATTCTCATGCTCCTGTTGGAAGACTGTTCTGGGAGCTCAGTCCCAGCATTGAGCCCTCAAAATATCCAAGTGAAATTAATTTTTAACTTCTCGGTACCTGTTTGATTTGCTGCCAGTATAGTCTAGTACTAATTAAACAGCATTCTGCATATGCAGTAATTCTCATTCCATGATGGTCCTGAGGGAAAATCCTACTTTTCTAGCTTTCATTTTGTTAGGTAAATAAGCTATGCTCCTCCAGTTTTTTCCTCATAAGTTGCCTGCAGGCATTTGTGGATGTATAAACCATTCTTCATACACTTGGTAGATGCAGAATTGTAAAGATTATTTTCTTTTCATCTTTGAACAAGTGATCTGATACTTCTCAGCCATTTTGAGTAAAACATATTTCCAAATACTTGCTCAGAAGAAAGCAGTGAAAAAAAAAACATAGGTATAACTAGAAATCGTTGATGTCTGTTTCTATGTAAAAAAACATTGTCCTGTGTTTCACCAGCACTGCTGTACTCTCTTGCCAGCCACATGTGCTGGTGGCAAACTTGTGATAGCAGACCCCACTGGAGTTGATGATGTCTGTTCTGATGTGCTACTTGAATCATTTTTGATCCACAGAAAACCAGAAGTGCTTTTTTGATTGTTTTCCATTATTCAGAAGAAAGAAACAAAATAGCAAGCTCATTTAGTACCACTGCTTGTTGCCCTCTCCATATTTGTGCTATGCCAGACTACTCCACAGCAGGTCCCTCCAACTTTCTGAAGATACAATTTTGTCTAAATGCACAAAACTGTGCATTTGGGCTACCAAGTCTGACAGCAATAAGTGGCAAAACACTGTATGACTCAAATTAAAAGCAGACAGACTGGGATGTGGACTCAGATCTTCCTTGTTTTTCTCCATTTCATGCTTCCACAGTTTTTGATATGGTCTTATACTCAAGCTGTGACCTATCATCACTGCATTGTAGTTGGATCAACAGGTGGGTGTTACCTGTGGTTTTTGTCATTTCTTGAAAAACAGAAGAGAGTGCAGGAAAACTTAGGCATTTTCCTTTTTTAATGTATTTTGATTCAGCAATAAAGGTTATAGAGGTCCTTCTAACCTTAAAATAAATAGCTGGAAAATAAATATATTAAAAAAAAATTAAGAAGATTCTTTAATTAATTTTTAGACAGAGACTAGAACTACCTGAAGTGCTTGAGCAAGTGAAAAATAGGGAAATAAGTCCACCTTTGGAAGTAAATGTATTGTGTAAACAGATCCATTTAACTAAGTGACTTAAATTTCTATTTTTAATACAGAAGTTAACTATCTCTTAAACACATTATATTCCCAGGCCAAAGGTATGTCACAAATGTAAAACTAACGAAGTGCAATTTACATCTTCAAGTGATAACATAAAAGAAAAATTGCATTTCAATGGCTTATTCAACCTTTGTTTGAGTTAACAAACCTTTTGTTTTGTTAGCTCTGCAGACAGCATCAATGTAACACCATTATCTTTTGTAAATGTGCTATTTTTCCACTGCAGTTATTATGCAGAGTTCACCAGAGAACAACAAAATGATCTGAATATGCCTCTTGCAGGCAGGATTTTATTCCACCATGAAGCTGCTCTCTGGGTAAAGATGAAGAAGTGTGCATTTTGCTCACTGTATATATTGAGCTTCTGTAATTTTCCAGAAAACACATTTATTTTTTTATGTATTTATATATATATGTATTTTTTTAACATACACATAAATGAATGTCAAGCAGAGCAAAAAAAGCCATTCCAGCCTTTCTGCTTTGAGGAACAATTACAAAATCTTTTACCATCTGTATATAGGGAGAGAATTCCTAACCTGAACTCTTGGTTGGAAGGAGGTTGGAAAAATGGAGAAAACCAGGCTGATGCCAGCAAGAATTTCACACTGATCTGCTTGAAAATAGCTCTGACATTTTATATCAGTTGTATTTGTCTGCTTATTCTCTTTAGATATTAAAACTTAGTAATATTATTCTGATTGCTATTTATTTTAGTAAAAAAGAATAATAAAGCTTGCAGTGGGGACATATTAAAAAGGATATTAGGAGATTATAGAATAATGATAAAGAAAATATTGTTGCTGTTCAGGCAGATATTGACCATGCAAAGGAAATTAGAATGAAGTCTTCTGGATGAAAAAACTACTGGGGCAGTAGTATAGAGAGAATGGTATTAAGTTCAGCAGTTTGCATTAGTTTTCAATGAAGATTACAGCAGAGGCTGCTCTGGCCTGTAGAAATAAATAATTGAGCAATAAAAAAAGGTAAAGAAAGATGGTTCTGCAGGTAAGAAAAGACAGAGGGAAGCAGGGTGTTCTCCATCCCAGAGCTCTAGCTCAAGGTGCCAAAGATCTAATTTTTTATTTTAAATAAACAGAAAATTGAGGTGCCATAGCTACCATGACCATCGAATAGCAAATTAATAGCTTTTTCTTAATGAGAAAGATTAAAAAATGAGTTGCATAAACATTGCATCCTGTCATCCTCAGAATGCACAAAATTCTGAAACCTGACAGAGAAAAACAGAAACATTGGGCAGTGGTATATGGCAGATTGAAGCGAGTTAATGTCTAGATCCATGAGACTTTTTTTTTCAGAAACAAGAAAGTGCAATGCTTTTCATCTACTTACACTTAAGCACAGTATTCGATTTCATACTACCAGGGGAAAAAGAAACACAACACTATTTAAACTGAGGGAGACAAGATTTAATAAATAAAATACAAAACAGATAAAAAGCTGCTCAAAGGGCACATGGAAGTGGCCAGTCAGGAGACAGCTGGCTGGGGGAGAGAACAAGGAGCAGGTTTGGGGATGATGTCTGTGGGCATTTATGTGTGTGCAGGTGAGCTTCTATCACATAACCTAACAACTATTGCTAAGCATTTGATACTGCATGATGTGCACTCTATTTGTGTATTCCAGATGCTCAGCATACATAGGTGCTCCTGTAGTAGATGGCACTTATGGCATCTACAGTAGCAATGCCATGACTGGCTACATGATTTAACACACAGTGAGAAAACACAAATCCTAGTGGGACCTGCTGACTGAGTTCAGAGCAAATGTCATGCTAAACAGATGATCTCGTAAGCTCAGAGCTACTTCTTCACCCATGAAGAAGCTGAGGAAGTCGATAGCCTCTGTCTCAAGACAGGTGAGACAGAGGCAACCCTGAAACAAAGCAGGCCAGCACTGTCACCAGAAGGTCAAGTGGGACACATTGCAGTGTACACACTCAGCATTTAAAGAAGGCTTTGACCAAGCTGCTCAGTTATTGGCATCTTTGTGTGACTGCTGCCTGCCCCTTAGCGAAATGAGACGTTTCTCTCCAGATGTTGTCACTTTTTCACACATTACAACAAAGCGTGAGATTTCTACTAATCACTTCACTTGGCTGAACAAGACTATTTTAGTAAATGACAAGTAAACAGAAAGAACATGACAAAAAAAGGATTTTGTAAAGCTGTTACCACTAAGCTTGAATTTTAAGAAATGTAAAAATGAGAAAAGACAGACTATTAATTCCATCTAAATGACTGGCCTGATTTCTATTCTAAAAATCTCTTTTAACTCCGTGTAATCACAATATTGCGTTGATTAGCTCACTGGAGTGTAATCTTATTAGTGGTTCACAAGGTTGCATTTAATCTAGCTGATTATGATAGTGCATCTCTGAGTAGTTAGTTCTGTATTGCTGTGGCTCCTAATGATCTGACTGTGCATTAAAAGTCACAAAATAAAAGTTACTACCTAGCTTATTCGTTCTAGCATTCTGCACACACTACTCATTTTTCCTATATTCGAAGTCTTACATAAACTTTCTATTGCTAACAAGCCACTGCCTTGTAGCATATGCTTTCTGTATGTCAGCATCTATTTTCAGTCTTCATAATTAACAATAAATAAACAGGTTTTCTTCCCATGGATACCAGTGTAGCACTCTCACTCTGTCGATTACCTGCTTGGTGAAGAGTGCCTGACTTAGTAGCTTCACAGCTCTATTTGCAGAAAGAAATTACAGCTGCAAGACAGGCTTTGCAGTGATTTCATTTGCTTTCAGTACTGGATTAGTTCTTATATTAATCCCTATTAAGACAAGTAATTGTTTATAGAGAGCAGCTTTAATAGCAATGCTAAGGTTTTCACTCTGCCTTTGCCCGTGTATTGAAAGTCACTCATCTGTGGAAGATTACATTTCCATCTGGGAACTTGTGCCAAGAGAAAAGGAAGGTCATCCCTTGCAAAAGGACAACAAAAGCACTTTATACAGCAATTGCTGGTTTGCTAAAAGAGTTAAAAGCCAGGACAATAGAGCTATGACTGGTTAGGAAAAAGGAAATGTGGAACAAAAGAACAATTTCAGGCTGGTTATAAGGAGGTTGCAACCTCACCGAAGCCACTGTAATTATGCCATGGCTGAATTGGGCTATGCTGTCTTCAAAGAAACAATCTTTATCTAGGAAGAATAAAAGGTATAAGTATTTGGTAAAGCCTTTTGAAAGTGCAATAGCTGAACAGTGTCATCTTTTGCCATCCCTCTCAGCCTCTAATACCACAGAAAGCTGGGAGAGTGCAATGTGTCCATCTTTCCACTGCCCTCCTCACTACTTGTCTATTTTAATTTCCTGTATCGGGGAAAGAAACACTTGCCCCTACCACGTACAGAAGAGGATCAGCCTTGCAGATCTCTGTGAAAGAGTAATAATGTTGTAAATCTAGAGCTGTGCTATGCAAATCAGGGCTGCTTGTACACATTTTCTAGGTGTTTATTGCCTGTGTGCTTTAGGCTGCATTTGCTGTGGCAGTTCCTGCAGCTGGGGGAAAGGGAAAGGACCTGTGAGAATGGGCTGGTTTTCACCCTCAGCTACCTCACCCCCAGCTATCACTGTGAGATGGCCTAAAGTGCTCAGCACTTCCTCACACCTCAGGGGAATCCTGACTACAGAACGCTGTCAGAATGATGGTAGGTGCACGCTCTGGCCTATTGCTAAATTGAGGCATTACTTAGCAGCACCCAAACTGCCCATGTGTTGTGTGTCAACATATACCTTCATTTGGCACCACCAGGATGACTTGTGCTTCTGTGTATGGTGGTTATGTGGAATTAAAGTGCATTTTAAGTGCTCAGACTTTTTTCCATCTATCAAATTGAGCTTGACCAAGAAGCCCACAAGTGTTACAGCTGTTGATAAAATGGCATAAACCTAGAATTGAAACTAAAGGACATAAACCTGCTTGAATTTACTGCATTTAATTATTTTTTTAGTTAAAACAGGTGCCTTATGCTAAAGGATGAATAACAATTTTGTAATATCTGTGTGAGGCACCTCAGGCTATTTTTACTTCTAACTTATAGCCGTGCTGGTGATGGGAATAAGCAGCTAAGCCCAGCTGCCATCTGAGGGCCACCCCATATAGATACACAGTGAAAATATAGAAAGAATACTCTCTCTTTGCCCATGAGTGAGGACATTGTTAGATCAAATGCAGCGTTATGATGTTAGCTATAAGCTGCCTCTGAGGTCACAGTTTCATGATAACCTTACTGAACTAGAGGTTCTCCCTGCCTTAGGAGCAGGTTCGGATGTGGGCAGACAGTCCAGAGAGTGGAAGAAGGAGCCTCAGAGTGGCTGAGTCTAGAAGGGGCACATGGAGGACATCTGGTCCAATCCTCCCTGCTGCCTGTGATCACATCCAGATGGCTTTTGAGAATCTCCAGCAATGGAGACCAGAACCCCTCTGGGCAAACTGTGCCAGTGCTCAGTCACTGTCACACTAATAAAAGCTATCAAAGTCAGTGTCTATATACTGGCTCAGATACTTGACTGGAACTATCCTTGCAGTTGATATAGTCTGCAGTCCACGTTTTTGCTCAGTACTGAAAATTACCTTACTCTCCCATGCAATTAAGAGTCCTTTCAAGATTCTGAATCTGCCATTCTGTCTTGTCTTATGGGCTGCCCCTGGCTGACAAGATGGATGGATGTTTTCACAGTGAAAGAAAACCTCTTTTATTCCTTCTTCCTATGTGTTTTTGAGGAAAGCCCCCAAAGTCATAATCTAAACTCTGGGTGGCACACTGTGCTGCCACCTGGTGAAATGAGACATTCATCTTATACTATTTCTCAATGGTGCCACCAGCAAGCAAAAAAAGACAATAGTTCATGACTGTACTGCAGCTCCCCTATTCACTTTCCAAGCACGCTCCATGGGAAAGATGGGCATTTGCAGGAATATCAAATAAATCAAAACCTCTGAGTTCATTTATTGCCCTATGACAGCCCCACCACAGAAGTGCTGTGTGTTTGCACGGCACCCGGGGGAGCAGAGGTGTGCTCTGTACGTGCCTCCTTTCACTACAGCTTTCCACTGTGCATCTCCAGATAAACAGCTTCATAAAGGAGCTAGGGAAAGTCTGCTTTCACCAAGTGTGCAGCTATGAGCACATCTCTCCAGTCTGATTAAATGCCTGTTTTTTATTCATGGCTTCTTCCTCTCTGATAAACATCAGAAACAGCCTAATTATGTTTTTCTCACTACTCAACTTGTGCTCATTAATCTTATCTACACATTTCTCCACACTATACCATAGAGACTCGAAGTCAGATTTTTCAAAGACTTTTAAGCACCTCATACATGATGATTTCTATCAACTGTGACATGGACAATTTCTACAAATTCTTGTTTTCACTAATCAATGTAAGGAAAGCTGGTGGCTTAGAAAAACATTACACAAATCATCTGAGTAGAAGGGAGGTAAAGAATGGAAAGTCTGATTGTGGGTTTTCATATTTCCGAATTAAGTTTCATACTAAATAGAAAAATAACTCTGAAACAGAGTTGATTTAAACAGTCTGTATTCCTCTATATCATAGAAAATTGCTAAATAAAACACCTCAAACTAAATTCTTATGAAATGTGGGCTATTATGAAATGTGGCATATTACTTTATTGCCGAAAATCTTTCCCTCTCAGATAGTTCCAAGAAAAAAACATTTTTTAAGGGAAATTAAGACTCTGATCAAAGCTCAGACATCCCTGCCTGAACTGATATTTTGTTATCAGCTGAGCACGGCCATGGATTCTTTTCTAGGGTTCTGATGAAAACATGGCCTACATCCTCCCTCTGGGATTGTTGAAAATTTCAGCTCCAATCCTGTAAATAACTGTATTTTTGTATGCTCACTGTGCAATATGGACATTTGTGCCTTCATTTCTTTACACAAAAACTTCATCTCTAGAAACACCCTGAATAAATTTGGTGTGATATTTTTTTTTTTAGTGGAGCAGCCATCATGTTAAAGGTGCCCATCAGTTCCATATGTCTGTAATATCCTAGGATGTTCAAGGCTGGCCCTTATGTCATTCTATAGATCATCATGGATGTTAATGAGACACTTCTTACGTTGTCAGCTCACAGAGCCCATCTGGGGCTTTGGGATCAGATGCAAGTTTTGGAACTGATGTGCTCAGAAGAATTTGCATATATTCAAGAGTGGACAAGAGTAGGAAACCCAAAATTTTCCATTGAAAGCCCTTCTCAGTCAGATGTTTTTTGAGCCTTTATTAGAACATGGCAATTTTGACAAGCCTCAGTAGCAGATATATTTCTATTTGGCTGAAAGATGCCTGAGCAGTCCAAGTATAACACAACAGTTGTTTCCAGCGTGGGCAGAGAAGAGCATGAATGTGTCCATGATTACAGGGTGAACAAAGAAAACTACACTGGAAAAATCCAGGCAGCCTCTGGCCTTTAACAAACTGTATATATAAGAAGGAGAGGAGGTCAAGATTCTTCTATATGAATGTTTTAAATATTGAGCAAATCATGTCATTTATCATGTGAAATCAAGTTGTAAAAATATTGTCAATAAAAGCCGAGTTACTTAAAGAACCTCCTCTTCATCCATAAACACCATATAAATTTAGAATGCACCACAACTTTATCAACATCATAGATAATGAGATCAAGTGCACTCTCAGCAAATTTCCAGGTGACACCAAGCTGAGTGGTGCTGTTGACACACCTGAATGATGTGTTGCCATCCAGAGGGATCTGGACAAGCCCAAGAAGTGGGTCCATGGGAATCTCATAAAGTTTAACAAGGCCAAATTTAAGGTCCTGCAACCCTACTATCAATATAGGCTGGAGGATCAATGTGTTGAGAGCAGCCCCGCCAAGAAGGACTTGGAAATACTGATGGATGAGAGGCTGGACATGAGCCAGCATTGTGCACTTCCAGCACAGCAAGCCAATTGTATCCTGGGCTGCATCAAAAGCAGTGTGGCCAGCAGGGTGAGGGAGGGGATTCTGCCTCTCTAGTCACCTCTGGTGAGACCCCACCTGTAGTGCTGCATCCAGCTCTGGGGCACAAGAAAGACATGGAGCAGGTCCAGAGAAGGACCACAAAAATGATCAGAGGAATGGAGCACCTCTCCTACAAAGGAAGGCTGAAAGAGTTGGACTTAGCCTGGAGGAGAGGTGGCTCTAGAGACGCCTTATTGCAGCCTTCCAGCACTTAAAGGGGGCTTAGAAGAAAGATGGGGACAGACTTTTTAATAGGGCCTGTTTCTATAGGACAAGTTTGGATTTAAATGGTAATGGTTTGAACTAAAAGAGGGTAGATTCAGACTAAGATATAAGGAAGAAATATTTTACAATGAGGGTGGTGAAACAGTGAAACAGGTTTCCCAGAGAGATGGTAAATGCCCCATTCCTGGAAATATTTAAGGTTAGGCTGGATAGGTATCTGAGCAACCTGATCTAGTTGAAGCTGTCCCTGCTAATTGCTGGAGGGTTGCACTAGATGACCTTAAAAAGTCCCCTCCAACCTAAACTATTCTATGATGCTCCACAGATACGTGACTGAAAGAGAAACTATAGATCTTCTCTCAAGTGTGGCCGTCAAGATGATGAATATCCTCAGTTACAGAAATGAGGAGAATCACATGGACAAACTGCTGCAATGTTCTTTTACCTGCCAGAAGAGGTTTTCCTGCACTATTCTTAGTTTATATATGATGTTATTCTGGAAATCTGCTCCAGGAAAGCAAATTAGTGTCACCAAATGATAATATTTAGTAGTGTGGGGTACTGAAAATTCTGCTACAAGGCAGGAAAAATAAATAAATAAATAAATGAATATGTATTATTTGTGAAGTAAAATGAGACCTTCATGATCAGTATTGAATACGGCAGAGATTATCAGAGTTACCATTAACATTGTATCCCATGACGTGATAATCTGATTGTTTTCACCTACTTATAACAATTTTATATTATTTTCCAACTTTCAAGATATCTGCATGACTGTCAACAGACCCTGGTATTCAAAGTGATTTCCAATTTCTTTAGGACAACCATTGTTAACGCATAGGATGGGAGTCCATACTGGAATTTCATTCCTGTGCCTTTAATATTGAGAAACACATCCTGAAAGGAGTGATCCTGATAGACACTTAGATGGCTCTTGTGTCACTTCTACTGCAGAGATTTCAGTAGGAAGATCTCTGCTGTTTCTATGATCTTGGCTGCTAATTGGAGTATTCATTCAAATGGCAACAGCATGTCAGAGCTTTGAAATGGCTCAGAGATGCTCAGCAGCTGAGACAGAGAAGCAAACTGTGTGCATGTACCTGGATTCCTTTTATTACTTCTTATAAATGCTGTGGGAAACAAAAGAGAAAGATTTTAATTACAGTTTTTTCACCCCTTAGCAATGCTGTTTACAAACAGCTTAAAACATATCTGCTGATTACAATGATGTTTAATTTTCCTGACTTCATTCACAGGGTTACAAGCCTTCTAGAAGACCAGCAGTACCCAGTGACAGTGAACCAGATGTAATTAATGCTTGTATTAAAATGGCACTAGCAAGACTGAGGCCCCTGAGAAACACAAAGCCAAAATGGCTGAAATACTACAAGTTATCCATTACTACAGCTTGAGGCTGTTTTGTTGGTTTTTGGTTGGTGGGTTGCTTGCTTGGTAGGTTGGTTTTTTTACCAGGACAGTGGATGTGGAAGGTTTTTTAGGATTTTATTTATTTTTTTTTTTAGGATTTTTTTAATTGCTTTTTTAGGTTTTTAGTATCCAGCAAAAAAAAAGGCACAAAGTTTATAGCTGTGTTGCCTCAGTGTTGAGGTAAAATATGTATGTAATATAGAGTCACAATTGATCATAATTACATTAAATTACATAAACTGGGAAGTGTAACAGCAATTTCATGAAAAATCGACACAGTTCAGAGTGTAAGTCAGGGTGTCTTTCTCCTGAAAACTTACATTTGAAAATTATTCATCTATAATCCTGCACATGCTGCTGTTATGAACTATGTGTAATGTTAGTCAATTGCTATTAATTGACAGTGTAGCACGTCACATCCACCCCAGAGTTACCAGTGCAGAAGCATCAAGTTGGTAGGAGCTCAAATAAGGAAATACTTTACACAGAAAGACCTTTCTACAACCCTTAAGATTGCTGCCTTTAGACAGTGTCTTGAGGACACACTCGAGGCAGTGATATCTCCTAATTAAATCCTGGCTTACAAATTTTCACTCTTCTAGGTTCGTACAAAGTATATTTCTTTGTGTTTGAGGAATCCAAGAGGAAACTGGCCTTTGCCAGGAAGCCAATAGACTATTTAATTTAAATGCACCCTAAGGAATATTGCAACCCTGACTTCTGCTTCATCTCAGGGCCATCTGCCCAAGCCTCTGTGTTTGGCAAGCTGTCATGAGTGTTCAGGCTCTCCGGGTAATTTCAGGCTGTGGTTGATGTGGTGCTACTGGGTAGAGGAACTTGTGTGACCCCTGACTAATTTTTTTCACTGACAGAAGCTCTGAGTTCATACCTCACACCGCAGTGCTGGAGGCCTTAAAAGCAAAATTACATATTCAAGTAATATAATTAAACTGCCTTATGCTGTAAGTCAGAATTCAGGAAATAAATTACATGGACACAGAACTCAAAAATCATTATCATGCACAAAATATTGGTATGACATGATGCCCTTAAGTGGGCAACACTGCTCATGCTATCTAGAAATAGCATTAAATCCAGATTCAGAGCTAGATGTGGCAAAGATTATGTAAAAACTCTGTAAGGTTTTTTATCTCCAGGTTTAATTCCCAAGTCCCAGATCAAGAGAAGACATTAGGAGGATACAAGCGTGATACAGCTGAAGTCCCAGGGAAAATTTCTACCAAGGCAGAGAATTACCTAATGGGAAAATGGAGTGCTGCAAGTCCTAGTTTATTGCCTTACACAGCGACCTCAGTGACTGAACTGTGTTAAGCTAATAACTGTGCCTCTCATTTTAGCCCTTTGCAGATTCTCAATAAGGACACTTTGGCAGAAATGTAAATTCAGCAGTGGAAAAACTGCTCCAACATTTGAGCAAGGCCTAATACAACCTTGAAAGTTGCTGGCATAATCAGTCAATTAATGATTAACATGCCATGTGTTTGGGCCAGTGCAGTGTCCTATGTTAGTGAAAAAGCTTGCATGTTCTTAAACTGCTCTTCAGCAGAGCCTTCTGTCTTCAAAGTAGCCTCCTGGTGTGTCCACAGCACTTACAGCACTGGGGGAAAGAAAGGGAAAAACCCAAAAGGCAATCATATCATGTGGATTTTGACCTACAGGGAAAGAAATCCACAAAAACCTCCAGAGTCTAATGAGGATTCAGGATTCAGTGCTTGTTTCTTGTTCATTTGGGGGTTTGCAGCATTTTTCATAACCAAGCTTGGACCAGCAAAGGCTGGTGGATTGCCACAAGTGCATACAAATTTTAAATTGTCTCTCCAGGGGGTAAATGTAGCGTTACAGAAGTAGGACTGGGAGCAGGATTTAGCTCATACAGCTTAGCAGGGAGCAAAGAGAAAGGAGTGGGAAAACACAAATGGCAGTAAAAAAAGACTCTGAAGGAGGCCAGGGAATGTGGATTGCCACTGCCATTGGCTGAGGACTCAGGATATGACATGGATTGACAGAACACAAAATCAAGAGATGGCAACCAGACACATATTATTTTGCTTTATAAAAAGATGCCATTTAGTCTATAAATGCATATCAATGGGAAGTAGGAATGAAACTCTGCCTTAAAACAGCTTGTGAGAATGAACAGAATAGGCGGATATCTTATACCTATCTGTCTTTCTTGCTGATGTCTGTAAATACTGGTATTTAGTTCTTTGAACTCCTATTTGCTCTATTCTGGCATTATTATCTCCCCATCATTACCAACAAATGTGGAGTTAGCCATCTGGAAAAAAAAAAAAGCATATTCTAAATTATGTTTCTCTCTCTACTGTCATGTGATTATTAACTCAGATAAATGAATTAAAGCTATTTCTGGGTCCATTATCAATCTGCTAGAGAATGACAGTAAATTACTCTCTAGCTTTTTTTTTTTAAACATTTTGAGATGTATGTAGTGAGAGCATCAAACAGTAATTCACCCTTTTTGAGGCATAATACCAGTCTTTATAGCACCTGTTCTCACACTTTCATCTGAGTCAGAACTGCAGCTTGCCACAGTTTTCCCAATGATCTACAGGGAGAGGTGTTTGGGGGGAAATTCTTTTTAGTCATTATGAAATGGGTTGTATTTTGTCTGTCAGCTCTTCAGAACCAGTATGAATTTCTCTCACTGCCTGCCAAATTTATTTTACTGCTGGCCACACATAGATATTACCTGCAGCTTGCCCACATGTTTTTGCTCAGATGAAGCATAGCCTTCAATGAGATTCCACATATACAACTTCCAAAAGTAATGTTCCATGATTTAGCTGATAATTCTCATAGAGAAAATGGGAAGGATTGCATCTCCCTCAGTTTTAGAATCAGGAACCCTGCATAACTTGTAAAAGTAAGGGAATAATACTGCAGTCATCAGACATAAATCTGTAACAAACCTGCTGACTGAGAAAGTGAAGTGTTTTCAGACACTTGGGTCTTAGTTTAGATTAGTATTTGGGATGCCTCTTATTTGAGTTGTGTGCAGAAAATCTGGGGTTTTTTTGCAATTACTTCAGAGGTTATTTTTGAGTGACATCATGTTTAGTGACATGTGTCTAGATTTCCTTACAAGAGACCAGCCAACCTTTCAAAATCAAAAGTGAACATGTTCCCCTACAGTGAATAGATTTCTTTCCCTATTTATTTTTCTTCTGTTCCTACTTTTGGAATATATCTTTTCCATACATATTCTCATTTTAGAGGTACATATAGAGATAGTATATATAGAGAGGCATTATAATTTTTTTACTAATATATAAGTATATACCTTGTGTGTACACTCCCCCAGTGTAGTGCTACAATGACTTGGGAATTGCACTAATTGGCTTATGGTTCTAATTTTAGCAGAACTGTAAGAAATGAGAAGAAAGTATAAATTGTAAACCTAAGATATCACATTCCCTTTTCCTTACATCATCTGACTTTTTCTGCACTTTAAAGGGCCTCCAAGGCTCTGCACAATAAATTTTACATAGGTTCTGACACGAACTGTTCTGTGAGGAGTCACCAACCTTGTAGCAGTTTGCTCATTAGAGATCAAAGCAAGGAAAGATGCTGCGAGAGTTTTTCTACAAGACTGACCTGCCCTGTCTCCATAGATCTTACCAAAAGAGCATTAATCATTTAAGTTAATGTAGAAATAGTTAAATTGCTATAAACTACTAATTTTCAACACTACCACAAACCATCACCATCTTTTGCAAAATTTGATCCATATCTCCTAATTTTTTTCCTTTGTTGGGAGAAGAGGAATTTTTTTCCCTAAAAAACTGTTTCTAACTTACACCTTAAGTGCTAATCATCATCTGGCCTAACGAAGCTCTACTTTATGTGAGTGTAGAAAATCAGTTATGCTTTTCCTTTATGCAATAGTCAGTCTTTTGGTGGACACGGGACAAACTAGTTTCTGGTCTTAGTTTTGCAGCGATGTGATTACAGCAACATTTAGTCCCCTCCTTTTTTCAGGGAAAGTAAAGATAAATAAAGAAATCAAAACCCCTCCATAAGTCAAAATGAAGTTCCTAGTAAATTAGTAGAGAATGCTTAGTGAATAAAAAACCAGACATGTAATTTGGATCATGACCATATCTAGCATAAAAATACAGAGTTAAAAAAAAAATAAGAAATGAAATAATTCTTTAGAATTAAATTATCAGGTCCTGGATCCTCTGATATCTAAATCAAGGAAGAATCTAACAGGGCCATGAGATGCCCTCTGCACCCCAAGACTCTCCTTCAGGCTGTCCTTTCTGTTGAAAGAGGTTGCAGGGGTACGCCTGTCTGCATGGCTGCCCTTCCTACCTGCAGCTGGTCTGGTGTGTGTCCCCAGCTCCTGCAGTTCAGATTTCCTCCAGGAGCCCTGGAGGGTTTGTATCAGCCAATTGACTCATGTCCTAACTTTTTCACCCACTCACATGAACAGGCTGAGACTCCAAATCCCAGCTGCTAGATATTATTTACTGTTGCAATCAACAGATCCAGCTCCAAACTGAAGTTAGTAAAACAGTCCTATCACTTTAGGGCCTTTGGATAAGCTTATCATTCAAAGGCAGAAGTTGGCAGCAGTCTTTGAGTGGATGGGCTTGCCAGTGAGCATGTTTTATAGAGCATTTCTGTTCTCTCCTACATATAAACAGTGGGCTGAACATACCAATTTATTTTAGCTGCTAGGAAAAGGTCAATAGCTATTCTCTTTCATTTAATGGAAAGAAAGCATGAAGAAGCACTATGATTTAGCCCTTCTATCTCTGCACTAGATTAATTATAGCTAAAATTATCAAATCCTCAGGTTCACAGACAGCATTCACTTGAAGGAAAAATCATTTCTCTTTCTTGTTACTTTTTGTATGCAGTTAACAAAGTTGGTTTGGGTTCTTTTGAAACAGCAACATGTAATAGTGAGAAAACTAAGTGAAGCTGTGCCAATTCAGTACAAGATGAAAACTCAAGACTTTCAAAGAGGAATTATTGAAAATGCAAATTGTTGTGTCTTATTTCTCCAGGTGCTAAGCCTCCAAGATTTTTGGCAACTTCTGAAAATGCTGAATAATGCTGATTTTTTTTTAATTGGCTGAGGAGAGCAAGGATGACTCTGTAGCCAACTGGCTACTGCATTCCTGTTGGGGTGGGATAGGAAGGACATACTCTGCAACTGGATTCCTGTTGATGCAGAGTTGCTAAGAAACATGATTCATTCCTGGCACTGTAACTTGCTGTCACCATGTAATTCCTGTGTTCTGTGTCCTGAATAAGTAATGAACATGGTGAGTCTGATGACTGTGTAATTACCATATACAAAACACAACAGCAAGAGCAGTTAAAACAATCCTGCTACAGGGTGAGATAGGGGAATATGAAGTGTGAAACAGCCTCAAGAAGGGGAAGGAAATGAAGTTGAACTTCTGGCATCCTGGACTATTAAGTCAGTAGCTAAAATTGCAGCAGATCATCATATTGCCTTCATATAAACCTTTCCTTGTCAGAATAGATGCCAGTTTTGACGTAAAAGATAGGGAGATGAAAATGAAACATTTGGTTGTTCATTTGGGGCACCTCACTTCTCTGCTCTTCAGAATCTTTGTTGCACTGGGATTTCACTGGTGAAAACCCTGATCTGCAGAAACCTTACATTCCTCTGGAAGGCATGTGGTAAACAAGCAGGAGAATAAAGTGTTAAATTTTCAACTTTACACTTGGCTTTTAAGCAGTACTAAAGTTTCTTCATGCTTTTGTAGATATAGTCCTTCATTAAATAATATTAATGTATTATAAATTGTTTTTAAATTAGTATTTGAATAATAGACATATTATTATAATTGATTTAGGGAAACTACAGCCCTTAATACTAAATTCTGTCTGCCACTGTGTGTAATATTTGGGTCTTCAAACTAGTACCTCACCTCTACCTACCTTAAGAGTGTGTGAAAAAAATTTCTTTAATATGATGTTCTTGAAACAAGGCTACAAAATCAAGAAAAATAAACACATGTATTTTCTCTAATTAAATAAGTTAGGCAACCTCTACTTACTTTAAAAAAATATTGAAGGAAGAGCTTAAGTCAATAATTCTACCCTGGGAGAAAAGCAAGGGAGATATTAATATAAAATTCTTTTAGTACACACATATGTATATATTATCTCCCATAATGAAACTGGACAAAATTATGTATTTCTGCTCACAATAGAAAGAAAAAAATATGTTTCTCTTATCCAACCAAATTTTCTATGGCAATAAATTAATACTTTCCTCAATAATGTCTGAATAATATTTCCTTATAATCTATTTTATTTTTTTCTTCTGTAATATTTATTCTTGCATATTTCTCTGGATATCATGTAAATGTGTATATCAGGTCTATCTGTATATTTTCTCATACAGAATCAGAGGGAAGAGTCACATTTCTAAAGATGTCTAAAACAACTATCCAATCCTGTTGTAAAGGACTTTGGCTTTGATAAGATGGCAAAAATAAATTCTGTGTGTGAATCCTCCTTCTATGTTATTCTTAGAGTTTCCTGCTTCTCAAATAGCTATGGGATGAATCTGAATATCTAGATCTCTGTATATAGAGATCACAGTGCAGGATACTTTATTACCTGAATGCATATCCTATGTTTGCTGTGCCAGTAAGGAATAGGAACATCATTTCTGCATCAAGTCTTGCAGGACTTCTGCAGGATGCAAACAGTCTAACCAGTTTAGTGTGAATTAATCAAGTTTTTTTTAAGTGTCTTGTGTTTCAGAGTAAAAAATTAATTATAGTACCTCTCTATTTCCATGGAACATGTCCACAGAGTTCAAGATCAGGAAGTTACCTTCATCTTCCAGCATCAGCTGGCTACCAGGAATGGTGTTGATTCATTACCTGCTGAGCAAAAAGACAGGCTGTACAGAAACCAAGATACAGATCTGGAGCATATCCCGTACAGCAATTACCATCTGTGCCAGGGTGACATGCTTCCTCTTCACTTCATGTCTGACCCTTGTCATTCTTGTTGATATTTCCCAGTCCGATGTGAATTTAGTCTCATGTTAATGAAATGTGAGAAGAACAGCTGAGGTAAATCTGCTCCAATTCTTTGCACCAGCCATGCTGCTTTCAGCAGGGTATTCAAAATCACTACAGACACAGAAAACAAGCTGACAGCCATGACGCACCTTTTGAGTCCAATATTCTTAGATTTTATTAGCTTTCAAATCTGTTTCCTTCCTGTCCAAGGAAAAAACAAACCAAACCAAACCAACAAAACTCAAAAAACCAAAAACCAATGGAAATATTTGCTCATGTGTTGGTCTGCTTGAAAAATTTTGGGGTTTGTGGTGTTCTGTGAATATTTCAAAACCCTCTCCCCCCAGATAATGGACCTGAAAACTGCTGAGCACTGGCTGCTGAGCAGCAAAGCACATATGCAGGTAAGTTTAAACATGCATCTAAGTGTTTTGAAGGGTCAAGGATGGAGTTTATCAGCATTTTGCTATACAAAGGATAAAAAAGTACCCAGTCCAGCAAAGAAACGTTGAAAATTCAGGTTTAGGACACTCACTCAAGAACAGTCAAAGCAATCGGATTTTAACCAGATGATCATACAACACACTGTGCATAAGAAGCAGTCCAAGGTGTTTTCCCAGAGAACACAAGGGCTTTTTCCTGAAAGCTAATGACAAAGAAAACTTCTCTTGAGTTTTGCACCTCTGTCTGCAGCATTGTGTGTGTTCGTGGCTGAGCACAGTACTGAAGTCTCAGCCGTCTCAGGTGAAATAGGAGCTGCAACTTACTGACATTTTTAATAGCTACCAGTTTTCCAAATGTGTGAGTACCCATTGAGACTACCAGAAAGAGAAGCATGAGCTTTCCATCCTTCTTTATTATAAGTTTTAAGCCAGCTCTTAAAAAAACCCACCCTGTTCTCTTTCACCTTTTCCTTTTCTCTTGCTTTCAACCCCATCTGATGCTATAAATTCTAATATGGGCACATAAGAATGGTTGTCATCCACAGTTTGGGGATTTTACATGTTCCTTTCATGGATTTTTGATTAAATCTTGCTAGAAGGGGGAAATAGATGGAAATAGATAATAATAGATACTAATGTCTCTGACTACAGAAATTTCCTGGCAACCCACTGCACAATCTATAAATTCTTGTTGAACTGTAGGGATCAAAAGTAATTCAGGAATACAAAAGAGCTACTTATCTTATACTCCTGGAATTTATTCACTTGTTCCAAAACCCTGGTTAGGCACTAAGGCTGTCATTTCAGGACATTGAAAGGATCAAATATATGATGAAAATAATTAATTTTGAAGTTCATGACCTGAAGGGAATTACATAGTATATATACTCAGATTTGACAATTAGTTTTACATTCCTTTCTTCAACATGGTAGCATATACAAATTATGACTGACTTGTAAGGGTGTAAATCAAAAAAAGACAATCTAATAAATTATTTTAACACATATCCATCTGATCTTTTAAGTTTCAACCTAATTAATAATACCACCACTAATAATAATAATAATAATAATAATATAACATTGAACTAAAAGGCCATCTCTAAAAACCATTGCCATTCCAGAGGTTTATAAGATTATGTTACTTAAGATAAGTGTAAATGGAAGTCATTAGAAAATTTCTAATCTAGTATCTAGGAACAGCACATCATCAAAAATAAAACAAAATAATCTATCCATATGTTTATCAGTGTACGAGTAAAAAGAACAGAAGATGAGATGTCTATAGTATTTGAAGTGGCATGCTTTATCCACACTTGTAGTGGATAAAGTTATCCCTGCACAGGAATTTTAATGAAATGAGTGTGCATCTTTTTCATTTTCTCAGAACATGTCTGTTAGTCTAAAATACTAGCCAGGACAAGCCAAAGGTACAAATCTGCCTAAAGCAACCATTTTCTTTGAAGTGTGGAAAAATAGCAACAACAGTTTTCCATGTTCCTGGTTATAGCAATGCAATCACCTGAAATACCAGGAGAGGTGAGAACCTTTGTCCCACATAGATAGATTATTTAAATATTGGCACGATACTATTTGGCTGCACTTAGTCACTTTTCCTGCAGGTTCACAGGCTTGTTCTTTTCAGATCCTGCACAACCCCTGTTGTTATTCTCACACACAGTTGTTAAGGGAAATTATTCCCCTATCACAGTGTCTTGGTATCCTTGTTGTACTGACACTGTAGTGTGTGGTTCAGTGGCAGAACTCCAGGGATTGAGATTTTACTGAAGCGCAGTCAGAGCTTAGGTTGCAGAAGTGAATATTGAGCTAAATACTTGTAAATAATCACTGCCCAACCTGAGAAACAGAAAGCATGGAGATGTTGATATTCTGGCAAATATCCTTTTTGGTTTTCCTAAATACAGATATTTAAATGGGTGCTGATATCACTTTCCTAGACAGCTAGGATTTTGTTTATTCCAGGATATCTTACCTCATATCTCCTAATATACTCTAATATACAAATACTAATACAAATACTAGCATACCAATATATATCTTTAATATACTTACACCATTAAAACAGTATTTTATGTCATTTGATGAGGTCACATTTTCTGAAGATTCTTGCATTATTTTTAAAAGAAGCTTCAAAAACTTTTTTAAATGTTTTCCATCAAATATCTATTTATTCAGTTCTATATTTATCTAGTGTGGTCCAGCCATCATATGATTAAGAAAACTTCAAAATGCCTCACAGGAACAGTTTCATAGTCCTAAACTCTAAGCTTAACTACATCCATTTGGAAAATGTGCTACAAGAGTGCCTTTAAGGCCTTAGATTATCTTTTCAGTATCTAAAGGGAGGCTACAGGAAATCTGGAGAGGTGTTTTACTACAAGGGTATGTAGTGTCAGAACAAGGGGAAAAGATTTAACTGAAAGAAAATAGGTTTAGATTAGACATTAGGAAGAAATTCTTTAGTGAGAGAGTGGTGAGGAACAGGTTGCCCAGAGAAGTTGTGGATGCACAATCCCTGGAAGTTTTCAAGGCCAGGCTGGACGGGGCTTTGAGCCACCTGGTCTCTGCCTGTGGCAGGGAGGTTGGAACCAGATAATCTTTAAGGTCCCTTCCAACTCAAACTATTCTATGGTTCTATGATTCTATGAATTCAGAGGTATACTCTGTAATTAATGTTTGCAAAGGTGTTAGCAGCAGCTCTATGGGCTGAGCACTCAGAAGCACTGTCAACAAAATGAGTAAGCACCAGGGAGCAAAGCCTGGTCTTTTCAGTCTAGCTGTTCCCACTATTCTCACTGCTGTTCTAGTATTTTAACTCATCATCAGGAGTCCAGGATAACCTCTTCTCTTTCCTCTGAGAGTGGTTACCCAGAGGATGCTCCTTAATAGGAACTGGAAGTATCTCTCATCTAAGAGTGTTGCCTTAGAGATCATACAATGATGAGCAGTAAAACAAATGCAGTTCAAAATGCTTTGAGTATCTCTAGACAGCAGGAAAGCAGTTGATATTAATGAGGCTCTTTTTACAGCACCATTTCTCAGAGACTCCAATCTCTAATTGACTTCAAGTGTAGATTTACTTATATCGAGAGAACTGTGATACAGCTTTATCCTCGTTTCCTGCATTGATCAATCAAGTTGTGCTGATTTGGACCTGAAGCTGACTGACAGTGGGAAAAAAAATGTTATGAAATTGTATTAAAAAATTCCATTTCTTGATTTTCAACTGCTCGTGCAATTCTTTACATAGGCAAAAAAAAAAAAAAAAGCCGCCTGATTCTTTAAAATCTTGACATAAATGTTTCATCACTGGTGTTCTGACCACATATAGCATTCCTGGCCTGTGGTGTGAAATTACCACAGATATGCAGAAGCTCTGTTGTCTGAGAGGAAGTGAAATGCATTAGGAAGAGCAAGAGGGATTTCTCTTAGACCTTAATTTCTTAGTCAGCAGCATTAGCTCAGCATGGTCTGATAATTGCTAACTTAACAATTGTCTAGCTTAGGTGAGAAGACCTAATATAGTTACAATGTAAGAAATGAGGAAAAATTAAACTCCCCTGTCCTACTATATGTCCACTATAGCTCATGCATTTCCCATATCCAAAGACTTACCACTCTAGGTCAGCATTCTGGAAGTGCTGGTCAGACTTGGCTATGCAGCTCACAATTCAAAGTGTGCATGCAGTTTTCCCTGCTGAAGGCACAGAACCCCACTTGTGAGCCAACAACACATTTCATTTCATGTAGTTAGATGTCTATGACCTGCTTACATTCTTTATGGGAACCCAGGGACCATCACTGCCTTTTAAAATTAGACTACACTACTTTTGTGCCTTTGAGTGCTAGATCAGAATTTCTTGAATGGATTCCTAGAACTTCCCTGAGCTTAGAGAAAGATGGAAAATTACAAAGTGGGAGGAAATCCTCAGCATTTAAAGATGCTGCAAATGTCACCATCTAACACTTTGCAAATTTAGAGGATTATCACAAAGGACAATTGTTGAAATGGAAAGTTTACCAGTCCCCTTCCTTCTGACAGCATTTTCCTAACATGTTTGCATTTAGCTTGGACATATAGGACAGGTGAAATTCTCATGTGAGATTCACAGAAGCTGGAACCAATCGTCTATGGCTCATGCATAGCTTTCAGTTTATCTGCTGCTCTAACTGAATTTCCATGGAGAAATACTGGAGGCAATAAGGCTTTTGACTCTGCCTTATGTGACATTATCAGTAGCTGGCTAAGGAAAGCACCACAAAACATAAAAAATCACCAGCAGGGGAGTACTTACCAGTGGGTTCATCACTGAAGTGAAAGTCTGCACTAAGCAGGATTCTTCCAGGCTCTGTCTTAGGTCTTGTTCTCATCTGTATTTTCAGTAAGAGAAATAATACGTATCACATTTTCAAACAAAATCAATCTGGAAAGATTTACAAATTGTGTTTAGAGGATCTTATTAGTGGGTCAAAATTATCCTGACAATTTGGAGTATCAGCCTGAAAAGATATGATGCTATTCAACAAAAAGAATTGATTATTCCCATTAAGGCAGGAGTTACCACTAGCATACAGCAGGATAGCATTTGGTGTAGCTGGAGGATGGAGCTGGAGCCAGTTTTACATTGCAAGACAAACTCAAGACAGTGAAACTGGTACAGCTGTTCCTGACCTGAGGCTGGATGTGGGCCAGCTCTTTCAGACCAGACTTTCTTGGCTTCCATGTCAACTAGTAACAACAACAGAAAGTGCAAAGTAACACTTAGCTAGGGAGGTCTGTCTTCATTTTTCCCCAAGGTGGCTAAATGGGCCTATAGCTGACATAGACACGTGGCTTTAGCTCTGGGCTGAATTCCAGCTCATTAGCCCTCCTGAAGACTAAATTTCTGTCCAGGATACAGGCAGAGTATCCCCACAGATGTTAGTGGGAGCAGCACAAGCATATCCAAAGGCAAAAGATAGACCCACTACTTTAATACTGCCTCTAGTTTTTGTTGCCCATAAGATTACAAAGAATATGTACATGTTAGAAGAAAAAGAACAAATGGAATAAAGTCAATTCAATCGATAAAACATAAGTGTTCCTAATCCTATCTCCCTATGGCACCTGCTGCCAGCAGCAGTTGTAGGAGCTGGAGCTAGAATTTAAAGTTATATGAGTCATTTAAATCATTTATATACCAAAATTTGTATTACTAAAATAAATCCTTAGGGATGTTTCAAAGGCACAAACACTTGCAATTAATGCAAGGGGGGGAGAAAAAAATCAATATTTTGCATTCTGGCTTTTTTTCCCTCTTTTTAAGGTCCTTTCTAATTGTGGATAAATAAGATAATTTTGCTTGCAATGAGGGAATGCATCAGGCTGACTTTTTTTGTCCTTCACACAATGGTTTCTCATCATACAGTGAGAACAGTGAAACAACTAGCAAAAACTGGTATTACTGAGTGAGAGGTGAATAGCACTTGGTGTCTGATCTGACCCTCACAACTAAAATGTCAAAGTGATTCACATTCTTTAATACATTTATCATCACACTGAACCTTTGAGATAGAAGATGATCTCTCTGTCTTATGGAACTGTGCTACAGCAAAGCTAAAATACTTCCCACATTTATTAGAGAGGATCCTGCTGTGGATTTACTCATTATATCGTCCGAATAGCTTGATAGACTGGGTATACCCAGCCTAATTAAAGCATTTGAACTTCCTTCTGCAAAGAATTACTGAAAGACAAAATTCCATGGACAATCATATGCCCAAGAAACAAATTGCTTTTTTATATCACTGAACTCTCATTGCTCTGCTACACTTTTATAAAGCAACGCTTTGGCTTTGCAAACTAAGAATGCTATTCCTTTTTCTCCCAAATGGCAACATCATAGGACAGGGGAAAATCTGCCTTTATAACATCAAGATTTTATTCTTCCTATAAGAACTATGACCACCAAATACAGTTCAAGCAACAGTGTTAGAAAGAGGATAGCATCTGTCATCGGAGGACAAATATTTTCACATAAACTGTAATTGCATACAAGTCCCTGCAAAGTCACTAGAACAGAATCTGTTAAAAGCAGATTTTCTATTTTACAGTGACACCTGCAGTGTTGGAAGGAAAGTGCCACTAGCAAGAGCAGCGCTGTTTCAGTTGTTCAGATACATGCTGATTAGCTTTGAGGGCAGCCTGCGAAGCAGCATAACATGATGTCACGCTTGGAAGACATTTTCCAAAGACCACAGGTCACCACAAGCCCATCTATAGGCTTGATTAAGAGCAAGGGCTGATTACTTGATGTTATTAAGGAAGCCAGGATTTTTACTTCCCATTCCCTGTGGCAGGGGGAAATCTCATCTCCTTTTGAAGCAGTCGTGGCTTCCAAGCCTTCTTTGGATTCCAGCTTTCAGATATTTAATTAGAATCACAGAGTGGATAAGGTTGGAGGGGATCATCTAGTCCAACCTCTCTGCTCAAGCAGTGTTCCCTAGAGCATGTTACTCAGTATTGTGGCCAGAGAGCTTTTGAACATCTCCAGGAAAGGAGAATCCTCTCAGAGCAACTTGTTCCAGTGCTCAGTCACCCTCACAGTAAAGAAGTTCTCCCTCATGTTCCCTTTGCCTTTTGTCCTATTGCTTGGCACCATCAAGAAGAGCCTGGCTGCATCCTCTTGACACTCTCCCTTCAGATACTTGTACACATTGATGAGATCCTCTCTAGGATTTCTCCAGGATAAATAGGCCCAACTCCCTTAGCCTTTCATTGTCAGGGAAATGCTCCAGTCCCCTCATCATCTTTGTAGCCCTCTGCTGTACCTGCTCCAGGAGCTCTGTGTCTCTTTTGTACTGAGCTGGACACAGCACTCCAGGTGAGACTTCACTAGGACTGAGTAGAGGGACAGGATCTCCTCCCTAGACCTCCTGGAAATGCTCTTCCTAATGCACCCCAGGATACCATTGGCTTTCTTGGCCACCAGGGCACACTGCTGGTTCGTGGACAGCTTGTTGTTCAGCAGGACTCCCAGGTCCTTCTCTGCAGAGCTTCTTTCCAGCATGTCAGCCCCAGCCTGTCCTCGTGCATGGAGTTATTATCTCCCAGGTGCAGGACCCTGAATTTGCCTTTGTTGAATTTCAGATGATTCTCTGCCCACCTCTCCAACCTGCCAAGGTCTTTCTGAGGGCTGCACAGCCACCCTTCCCAGCTTTGTGTCATCACTGAACTTGCTGAGGAGTCACTTTGTCCCTTTGTCCAAGTCATTTATGAACAAATGTGATGGGTTGACCTTGGCTGGATGCCAGGTGCCCACCAAGCCACTCTATCACTCTCCTTCCCAGTTGAACAGAGGAGAGAGAATAAGATGGAAAACAACTCATAAGTTGAGATAAGGCAGTTTACTAGGCAAAAGCAAAAGTTTGCATATGCACAGGCAAAGAGAAAAATAACAAGGTTTATTCTCTACTTCCCATTAGCAAGCAGTGTTGGGCTACTTCTCGGGAAGCAGGGCTTCAGCATGCAGAGTGATTGCTTCAGAAGGCAAACATTCTGAAAAATTAATGTCCCCCCTCCTTTCCTTAGCTTTTATACCTGAGCTGATGCCATGTGGTATGGAATATCCCTTTGGTTAGCTTGGGTCAGCTGAGCTACTTGTATCCCTTCCCAGGATCTTGCCTGTTCCCCCCCTCCCTCCATGGGACCACAAAAGGGGGGAGGAATGTTGAGAGACAGCCCTGATGCTGTGCCAGCACTGCTCAGCAGCAGCCCAAGCTGGTATCAACACCTTTCTAATTACCAATGCCAAGCACAGCACTGTGAGGGCTGCTATGGAGAAATGAACTCCATCTCAGCCAGACCCAGTACAAACATTTAAACAAGACTCGACCCAGTACAATTCTTGAGGGACACTCCTCGTGACAGGCCTCCAACTAGACTTTGATTAGACTAATGACTATGTAAGATTCCTGTCTCTTTAAGGAAGATGATGTTCGAATGGTAATTAAGTAAAATAAAAAGTTGTCGAAAACCTATGGTACAGTCCACCTCTGTGTTGGGGAATTTAAATTCAGGGACTAACTTGACTGTCTACATCCTAGGCCTGAATTATGAGGAATTCCATGTACCTTATCATTTTTATATCTCTGATAATCTATCCAAGATTTTTCAAATTTTAAAACATGTCTTCTTCTGTTTTGTTTTCTTTTCCTAACCAAATTCAGTCCCAGCTTCAGATGTGCAGGTGCTGGAAGCTCTTCTTATAAAGCACAACAAGGACTGAGTTTGTTTCTGGGGTTTATTGACAAGTCAGTGGCAAACTGTTCCCCTCCACAGACAGGTAGGGTTCAAAGTATATTTATATATTTTCCCCCAGATGTAGCTGTGCCATTCATCATGAAACTGCTGAGTTGCTGTGGCTAATCTCATAAGATAAATGTAACTGCTGCTTAAAGAAATGCTTCATGTTTTGTTCTCATTAATACTATATTTGGTTATATTTTCCAGTTTTTAACCATCAGTGTGACCATTAGCAGACAAATAACTCCTAAAAAGATTTAGGTGTATATAGCCAGACTTCAGTAAACCACAGTGTGAAGGTACAGCAATTTGAAGTATAGACTGCTAATAGTAATGACCAGTTCCTCCAAGAAAAGGGAATGTTTCTAGGAAGAAGATATAGGAATAAAATTTCTTGCATATTCAAAAGAGTGGGACATCTACCTTCCCAGAAGGAGCTGATGACCATATTTCATGGTAAAATGCATGCCTAAATACTTCTGCTTACATATATGTCATAATGAGATTTTGTGCACAGAAGTAGAAATACATGGAAGTATATATCTGACTAGGAATGAGGATTTTTTTTTTTTTTTTTTACCTCTAATGTTGATATTGCTCTTGGAAGTGGAAGAATGAGACAAGGGTTGAAAGACAAGGACTGGAATTGAAGAAATCTAAGATTGAATCTTATGTAGCTACAGTACACTAAAGAAATAAGCATTTATTTGCAGGCATTTGGCTTCTCTACCTCCATGTTCTTATTTCTGATGGGAGGGCAATCCATGGCACATGGCTGTGTCTCAGGTAAAGCATGCTACAATTTATGGAAAGCAAAAGTTACACCCTCATCCCTGCAACTGCACCAAAGCCTTGGGAAAATCATATGTGTGGGCATAGATACTGCCAGTCAGCAATTTCTTAAACCAAATATTTTATTTGTGTTAAGACTTCTTGCTTTCCACCTTTTTTTGTGAAGCTTGGTCATGCTTCCTGGCTTTACTGACAAACTTTTCATTGCACTGAAAAACAAATGCCTTTTTTCACTGCTGCTTGCCCTTCCTTTTATCTCCATTGCCTGTTCAACCTGAAAGCCCTAGAGGTCAATGATGACTTGTGTGTTTGTACAACACTCAGCATGCTGCAGCCCTCATCTCCATCTGTGTTGTGCAATTCTCTACCAACCACAGTGTTCACTGCTTACCTGAAAGAACTTTCTGAGAGCAGTTTGGACAAATGTGTACTTCTACAAAGTGCTAAAGGGTCTGGTTAGATAATACTTTGTAAGAATGTTCCTGGGTTTCCTACAGAAAAATATTGTAATTCTTGTCCAAACTCTGACCAGCTTTCAAAACAGTTCTCTAAGCAGGGCAGCATCCATGTGTCCTGCGATTACGTCTGTCTGATGATTCAGACCATACATTTTCTGTGTGACTCAAAAAATTAATTCCTGAAACTTTTTACATTCACCAATCACTCCAGAAATCCTTCCCACATTGTGTCCCCACTGCAATAACTTCCATAGCCTTTCCTCTACAAGGATCGTTGACATGTGTTGTCTTCGACTATTCTATTTTAGATTATTATTATCATCATTATTATTATTACTTACTCTATAATATTACACATTTGCCCAGTTACTTTTACGTATTTTAATTTCTTGTTTCATCACATACAGTCCCTCAATTCCACATATTCTTCTTCCATAGAAAACAAGAAAATTTTGATAAATATATAATGTGTCAAAATGCATAAATATATTACCCTTGTCTACTAATTTGACTTTCAAGTCAGTGGTGCCATTTCTTACCAGGCACTGACTGAACCTGCTTTTCTAGTCTACTCTAGTGAATAAGCACAAATGTATTTGGCTTGGGGAAGGCAGGAATAGCTACAGTCAGAGGATCTGTATTACCTTTTTCACTTCTGAATTCAGCTGAATGCGTATGAACCTTCTGCCCTTTTGTTTTGAAATTATAGTGGTTGGAGTATTTGCCTAATCTAATCCTTTATAACTTAAAACATGCTCTGCTTTGTTCTGCAGGTCTCAGATACTACGGGACTAGAAAAAAAAGTGAAAACTTTGGTGCTTATGCAGTGTTTTACTTATTCCCTGAAATAATTATTTCTGTTCTCCTATGGAGATTGAGGTTGTGATGACAAGGGACAAGGGACAAAACAAATCATTCATTCTGAGTACATTGCAGAAGTTGCAGAAGGAAAGAAAATGCAGTGAAAGCTCACTTTTACCCTGTGTGCTGTGTGCCCCTCCATGTTCAGGACATGGATAAAAAGACCAATGGGAAGTGACTGACTACTAAGAATTACTGAGCAAGTTAATGACAGTCAGAAACAGATCTGGTGTCTAGAGCACATGGGCAGAGTGGGGCTATCTGCACCTCAAGCGCAAGCCCTTGAGACCCTGACCTTAGCTGCTGTATAACTAGGAGAAAGTAAATTTGTTCTGGATCTGAAAGATACTAGACTTTTTTGAAAATGTGACATGGAAGAGCTCTCTAGATTTGCTGTGAACTTGGTAGTCAAACAGAGAAGCAGACAGAGGAACAGTCTGTGCAGCTGCGTCTTACTGGTGCAGTGATAACTAAACTAAAAATTCCAGATGGTCAACAAAGAAGCAAAGGTAAAGCTGTTTCTTTGTTCCATAAATATCAAACAAGATATAATGTCTAAAGAGTTTTTCCAACTTGATCTAATGGAAGGTGTCCCTGCCCATGGTAGGAGGTTTGGAGCTAGATGATCTTTTAGATGACCTCCAACCAAAACCATTCTATGGTTCTACGACTCCATGATCTTTCATTTCAGAATTTTGGGGTTTTTTGTAAAATGTGGAGGTCAGTATTGACAAAATTCACCTGAACTATTCAATTCAGGTTCAGCCATGCATTTGTTTCTGTAACAAGAATGCTTGCCATCAGTTAAATAAGGGTGTCATCAGTGATCCTCAGTCGGTGCAGATCGGCAAAACTCCACTGCAGTTTTGGGAGCTCATGTCAGGAAAGAAAGGTCTCTGTTTGCTTGGGTTTGTCCCATAGCTACAACAGAGCTGAGTTTTCTATATTATTGCATCACAGGAGACCAGACAATTCCTTCAAGCTGCTATTGTTAGTTTTTCTTGTGAAATCTAAACCTGCTTAATAATATTCTCTTTGATACTTAATTTCTGGAGATGCCATGTCTGAAGGCCACCAGCTGAAGAGCCAAGTGTGAAAACTATTTCTTTGTTACCTTGGGGCTTCCATTTTCAGCATTTCATCCACTAACAACAGAGCAAATATTTTCAACACCATGAGTCAAGAAGGTGTAAAACTTCCAGTAAAGCCCACTTAAACTTCCAGTAAAGATCATTTTAAGTGGCAGATGATGCTTTTAATTCTCCTTTATTTTATTTGCACCAACTGTCCTTAGCTCACCATTAGCTAGAGCTTTCTAAAGCTTGCAGCTAGTATCCTTTGATAACTTCTCAAAAAGAATAAAGCTTCCCAAAGAGTCCTGAACACATGCTAATTTAAAAGCAAAGATATGATGTTACTGGATTATTTCTTGCAGCGATTGCACTGTTCCTATCACTCTTTTGTTTGTTTGACTGGTTTTGGGTTTCTTTGTTTTTGTTTTCAAACAGAAGATGATGGCTCTGACAAAAGAACATCACACTCTGACAGTCACTGAATAGCAGTCACCTCCTGCCAGAAGAGACCGACCCTTTTTCTAGAGCCATGCAGCACTGCCCCACAGGTTGGTGGGGTGGAAATCAGAAGGAGAGGACATCAAAACTGGTGAAAATTCAAAAAGAAAGCAGACTGTAGAAGCAACATGTGATGATTTCAAACTGGTGACAACCTGGGAAATTCCTTTTTTTTCTTATGGCAAAAAGGATGGACTTGGTTTTTTTCTATTAATTTATGGCTCACTTCTCTGATGGTCGGAATCACAGAGGGATTAGGATGCCTAAAGGAGCTCTGGAGGGCTAAGAACACAAGGTTACTTCATTAATGCAAAGGAAAGCCATAGGCAGCCCATCAACTTTGGATGGCTGTCACTCAGAG
The DNA here is from genome assembly GCA_013390005.1 of Calyptomena viridis. Taxonomy (NCBI): domain Eukaryota; kingdom Metazoa; phylum Chordata; class Aves; order Passeriformes; family Eurylaimidae; genus Calyptomena; species Calyptomena viridis. The sequence continues at coordinate 367,651 of WEIV01001338.1, read as the reverse complement.
GAGACAGATGTGTAGCAGGACAGGCATATTGGGCAGGACAGAGCTGAGGACATCAGACAGACCTGACCAGTTCAGGGGGCAAATGAAGCCTGAGGTGCTGTTGAAGAGGAAAGCAATGAAGACAATATTCTGCATCAATTTAATATATTTAAAGATTGAGTAATCATTTTCAGTCAATAGCAACATTCACCCAGCATATACCCTGTGCCTCTGTTTGTAGGCCACATCTTCCATTTCATGGTAATTAGCATTAGTGTATTCTGTAATTACCTCACACCAAAAGCCATGAAGTCCCTCTCTGCCTGTAGTCTCTGGTAGCTGAACGTTACAGTGATTTTCTTTGCGATGATCTATATGACAAAGCAAAGAAAAAAAAAGAGATTAAGCCCTTGTTTCACCTATTAACAGGTATCTATGTCAGCAGCAGCCTGATATTTTGGTAGAGATGTGCCCTTGTTTCTGTAATTCACACCTGGATGTAAACTAAAGTAAAGAAAATCACAGTCATCACATTCAAACTGTTAAGGCTGTGCATTTTAAAGACACTTAGTATAACTCATGCAAATACAGGACGGAACAGGAACACCAGACACTGGGGCTGCTGGAAGTGTTTTTAGCCCAGGAATGGCAATCGCTGCATGGTTCCGTCAGCGGCAACCCTGAGCAACTTTACCAGCCAGCACCAGAGGAGCCAGGAGCTCTTTGGAGAGTCACAGGAAAATGCCTCTCAAATTCCTCTAGATGGCACATCACCTTGACAAATCTGAGAACGAACATCCATGGCAGACAGCGGGAGCCAGACAGCCTCCACTTGTCTCTTGAGAATGCCTTTTCCTGCTGAATTGTAGCTAATTGTTCTAATTCCTGTTAGGATGGAGCTCCTTCTTAAGGCAAGGTAGGCTTTTGAGCTCAAAGTCATGCCTTCTCCATCAGCCTCCCAAGGCATGTGGGTTGTGCTGTTAGCTTTGGGCACTCATGCAGAGATGGAGGACATCCTGCTGGAGGTTACACCTTGTGTAAGATCTGGAAAAGATAAAGACAGAAATTTTGAGTGGTGTCTCATTCTTCTTACTCTGCAACATGCTATGCTTAGGATTCAGCAATGAGCTGCTATTCAGTCAAATCCCCTGCTCTCTAATATAGGCAGGTTTTTTTCATGAGAACACAGTTTTCATTAAGCCACTAAGTGGCATTGCTGTCCTGTAACAGTAGACCTGAGAGAGAGAGAGACAGAATATTTCCTACAGCGCTACAAGCCAGGTTGCTCCTTGAGTTACTACAGGGAAGCACACATTCAACCAGGCACATCCAGCTTTCAGTAACATGATCTCTCCAGCACCAAAATCACTTGCAGTGGTTTGCTCCTCTGCTGAGTCTCATCTCTTTCTTCTGAAGCTTCTGTCTCATTTTTAGGAGTGGATCATGAATTGTTTCAACTCTCATCTGTCTTGTGAGGACAGAAGAGCTGTGGGGTTTTTAAACTCTGCTGAGAATGGATCCTGACTCCAGAATTTCTTGGATTTATTGCTAACTCTGGCTGGCACCTCTGCTGCTCAACCCTGGTGAGCAAGCAACTTCTTTTATTTCCTAGAAAAGTCTTAGGGACTGGTCCTTATTAAACAATTATCAATTATATATTTTCCCTCCACAAACTTCCCACTAGGCTCTCTGCCTTCCCAAAATATTTTGTTTACAGTTAAGAAACACAGTAATCTGAGGGAAGGGTCTAGTCCATACAGTAAATGGACTGAATTATGCCCATACTGATACAGAGCACAAGAGATTTACAGAAGGCTGATCAAATTGAGATATATACCAAAGGGGAAAGTACATTTCCCTTGGCCACACAACACTCATCAAAATAGAATGAATATGCAAACAACTTTTGGCATGCACAGAAAATTGTAGGCCCAGATTGCACTGCCTGTACTCCAGTAGTGCTTTCCCTCCAAAGTCACCTTGGTCACTTTGCTGGACTGGGAATGTGTATAAATACAAATTAGCAAACTGTTCTTTGCCAAGGCCACTGCTGTTCTTCATCATGCAAAATGTTATAGATCATTTCTAGAACACCTTGCTTGAAGCACATAAGATATCTTAATGCAGAGTGTTTTTAGATATAATACTTCTCAAGGCACAATAAATCTGGAATCAAAACCAAGCAGCAGTTATTAATTTGTGATTGTGCTGGCTTCCTCGTGAGTGGCAGCTTGTTAAGGTAGAGAGACTATTTATGTGTGAGCTGAAGTGTGAACCAAGATCATCATGCTGATTGTTTCTAGTTTACACTGTTTGCTTATTTTTCATTAGATTTTGTGCTGCTGTACAAGCACAAAGAAAATAGAGAAATGCATGATAGGCGGGAGGAGAGTGACTAACGGAAGTGTGTCTACTTTGAGAGGTTGTAGTGTTTGAAGACTCTCAAGTTTTATTCCACATAGTCCTCTCTCTGGGTCAAAATCATATTAAAATTTGTGTTTACAACTTGTAAGCTAAAGCAGAGTCATGCATTTTCTTGTATGGTTTATTGCTGTCTGGTTGTAGAGAACCCCATCTGCTACAGCTTTTTTCCTTACACCACATAATGATGGTGTATTAATAATCAGAAAGCAGCTATGAACTGTCATTCTAGACACCACCTGTTTTCAATCATGTACAGAGAGATTTTGTATAAAATGAGTAATTTAAATGCTCGTCTTGGTGCTCTGTAGCCATCAAAGTCCCTTCTTTTTCACCTTCTTTCTCAATGTGGCTAAAAAAAAAGGAAAATCTTCCCATACTTAAAGGGGGCTTATTAAAAAGAATGAGAGTGACTTTTTACATGGGCAGATAGTGTTAGGACAAGGCCAAACAGTTTGAAACTGAAAGAGGAAAGATTTAGATTAGATGTTAGGAAGAAATTAATCACTGTGAATCTGGTGAGGTATGGGAGCAGGTTGCCCAGAGAACTTGTGGATGCCCCATCACTGGAAGTATTCAAGGCCATGTTGGATGAGGCTCTGAGCAACCTGGTCTAGTGGAACATGTCCCTAACAATGGCAGGGTGGGTTGGAACTAGATGATCCTTAAGGTCCTTTCCAAACCAAACCATTCTAATGATTCTGTGATCTCTGCACCATGATTTTCAGCAAAAGAGCATCAGCCTTCTTAGCAGGAGAGAGGTTTTCAAGGAAAAACATGTGTTTACGAAGTTTAACTATCTCATCTTCCTGTTGTGAATTCTCCTTCTTCCTGTACAGTATCCCCAGTAATTCTAAGAAGTGAGGAACATTGTGACTTCACTTGTATAATTTGTTTTGCATCTGTAATTGCCCAGATTGCATGTACAAAGTTGGCTTTGGAGAGTTCAGCCTGCCACCTCTCTGGATTATTAAAGGGGGGTTAAAAACAACACTACTGTCAGAAAGCTTTGCACCTGTTATCGCTGTAAGTAACAGCTCACACCACTCAGGCAGGCCAGCAAACACTGCAGCAGCCATGTCACAGACTGAATCAGCCCATGTCAGGCTCTGGTGAGCAAACAGATGGTTTTCAAGCCTCATTTATCCCTACTTGCTAGTCTTACACTATGCACTAGCTCAGAGAGATTGTACACCTGCAACTCAGTAGTTTTATTCAGAAAGGAGCTAAGCACAGCGACGCAGCGCTGTTTTCCCTCTGCCTCCACTCCAAAGGCAGTGGGCATCAAGACAGCTCAGCACCTGTCAGGGTTGAGACATTAATGCCATTTACCCAGCAGGGCTAGGTCACTAATGTATGTAAAAACACCAGTGAAAAAGAAAACAAGATTGACATATGCATGCTGCTTTGGCAAAATTTTGGCTAGAAAGAAGTGATGCTAGATTGTTGAAAATGTTACTCACTACCAAAGCAGTTTGGACAGGGAGTGTCTATTTTTTTATACTGCCTCATTCTTGCCTGGTCTTTAGCAGTACCATAATAAAATAGATAAATAATTAAAACTGTGTCCTAATACACATTTATCATTTAAATCCTAGCTGTACAGTGTCTAGTATCTGAGAGGAAAGGGGGGGAAAACCCATCCCTGCCTCCAAGCTAAACAATTGTCTCCTCTGGAAAGGTAATTAACAGCTGGTCTCCATAGAGTTTTTATCACAAAATCAATAGAAGTCATTTCTGATTTTCCTTGTTCTTCTTTACTTTTTTCTGCTTTCATTGTTTATAAAAATGTTTTTATAAAAAGGTTTGGCAGTTGGATTCTCACTGGAAAAATGAGGCTAAGAGGGTTGTGTCAACTGAGGTGCGTGAAATCAGTTAAGTTTGCTTTGTACAAAGACGTTTTGAAAACTCTTCATTTCAGGATTTCACCCTACTTGCACTTTCCTGAGCTTCCCGTGGCAAGCTGCCATTTTTATCTTCCTTGTGCCATTACAGAAGTCATATCACAATTCTGACTTTCCATTGATTTTATACTCAATAATACAAGTTGAGACTTTTTTCTTTTAAGATTACTGTGACAGCAGCTGTCCTAAACAAAAGAAAGTTTAGGAATAAAACCAGCGTTAGAGTGGAAGATTGAGCGCTTCTGTAGTTGTGCACACAGACCAGGGTCACTCCAGAATCATCTGAAAAGTCTTTAGAAATCTGGAGTGGATTCAAATAATCACAAATAATTGAAGTTACTAATCATGTAGCTAAATGTACACATTTTATCAAAAGGGGGAAGAACAGATGGACATTTATTGAAATTAGGATATTCTTTCAAGAAAGGAACTGCACAAAAAAGTCAACAGATTCTCTGTCAAATGGGTGTTCAAATCAGATCAAATGGTCTTCTAGAAATCTTATGGATAATGCAAAAGCTGTTTGGCCTGATGCAGAAATCACTGGATAACACTCTGGCCAGTGTTACAAAGGAGATTAGACTAGGTACAAACAGTGTTTTCTTCTGACCTTAAATCACTTCAGCATTTGATCTTCTAGAGCCTGATATGGTCAGCATGGCTTGCAGCTCTCCTTTCATGTGTCTTCTGAGAAAATAAGACTCTGTCTCAGATGGCTTGCACTAAGTCCACAGAAAACTCATAAATTAGGTCTGCCTCCTCATGCTTCTCCAGATCAGCTAATGATCTGGATCTTGTTCCCTACCGCTCTACCCTTTTCTTGGCTTTTCTAATTCTCATTTATCCTGATTTTCAGAGCTCTAATAAGAAGGGACTTTAAAGTGGAATATGTTCCTTTATCTGTTGGCTGTATCCCAAGAGAGCAGAGCTGCCTGGGAACATGGGCTTTATGGGGTACCAGGGTGTTAAATATTTATTATATAATGTGCAACCTACACACCATAAAGGCCTTCTTTCCTTCCCATCCCCCTTTCCACCTTTTTTTCGTCCCTAATAAACTTGCTCAGCTACAAACAGGAAAATTTGAACTTAAAGCATGCCCTGCTGCTATTAGTATTATTGGCAAGGAACAAGCTCTTGTCAATAACAAAGCAGAAGGATATCAGGAGTAGGTTTTTCTCTCATATGCACTGTACAGTGCACAGGATTTTTTTCATATAGATTCTGTGTCAGTTTTCCCCTTAATATTTGCAACAAAATGGGGAAATGAGATTAAAAATTCAATACTGAATGCAAGTGGGCCATTTGGGTTATACCTTGTTTAGTAGTGCTTCGTGTTTACTTTACCGATACAACCTTTCCAGACATTATCCCCTTCTGGTATGACAAATAAATATTATCTGCAAAACAGATGCCTTACATCACTGCATACGTAATAGGTCTGAAAACATGGACATTTTGTAATCACCGTAAATAGCATATAGCCATTTATAGGTATTGAGTTGCCTGTCAAGTCTCGAGCTTTCAAATACACAGAAAGATAAGAGCGAGATGAAGAGTGAGAACTTGTTGACCCAAAGCCCATCTGTAAAAGCACCATCTCCATGGACTGTGAGGAAATGGAAGTTCTCTAAAAGCAATGTCAGCTTTTCCTTTGAAGTTCACATGCTATTTCTAGACATAGTTTTGGCTTCTGGAGATAAAAAATAGCAGCTAACCCAGTCAATGGTTTTTAATTTTGAGACATAGAAAATATCAACCAATTAGACCACTAGTCACTTCTAAAGTCAATAAAACAACAGCCTGATTAATGCATCACTTTACTCATTTAATTAAACAGTTGTATATGGCTTTGAGACTGTTTTGTTTTAAACTAGTTTGGTTGGAATGAATTAAGACTCATTTTGAAGGAACTCTCAATCATAAATCAGATTGTAAAATGTCACAACTACATGTAAACTCTCAAGCCAGTTTAAGTCCATTTAGCTGGTTCCTTTTTCTACAGCTGTGGTATCAAGGGTCATGCAACCACAGCCCAGGAATCAGACTGGGTAAAAATTAAAAAAAAAAAAAAAAAATCTATTTAGGCCTTTTTCTCAAGATTGTCTTATAAGGTGTTCATGTAAAAGGCAAATTGCCAAGCAAGAGGCCAGTGCTGAAAACAGGCAGGCAAACCCCAGCAGTGACATGGTGCTAACTGCATAGGTAAAGCACATGGATACATTTTGTTTCCTGAGTCCAAGTGCATGTGCTCCTTGTTAAAGATTTCCTACAGCAAGTAATAGAGAGAGTCAAAGAAGGCAAATGCTTTTCTTTTCTCTTTTCGTCTTTGTTTGGGCATTGAAATACTGACCATCTCTATAGGCAACTGAAGAGTTTTTAGCCAAACGATTTTTGCAAAGGTCTTTTTGTCACCAAAACAGTCCAAGCTGGGGTTTACAGAACCATATATTGAAACATATAAACATAGAAACAGATACACAGAATACACTACTACAGACTGGACTAGTTGCTGGACCTCTGCTGCCTCATGGAGTCAGTTGTTTGTCTACCCATGGGTGAAAATCATTTTGGTTATTAAAGAGTGAGTCAGAGAGACAGGCAACAGCAACCCAGCTGGAGTTGGTAGTGGGTTTTCTCATACCATTGTAGATTTTCTTGTCATCAATGATTGCCCTGCAGCAGGCTACTTTCATATATGACTGCATTCATCCTTCTTAAATTATTTATTGCTCTGATCTGTCCCTGATTTGAGAGAGTACAAAGCTGACAACCCCTGTCCAGTGAACTGTAGGTTTCTCACTTCCTGAGGTGTCTTCTCCATTTAAAAATTCCTGGTGAACCTTAGCTATCATATGAAAATCCTGATGGTGTACCTCTAGGTGAATTACTTACCAACCAGCTCGATCTGATCTTAGTTTAGGATGTTGGCTATAATTAACCTTTAATTTTTGGAAGTTAATAGATGCAAGTTTCTTTCTTCCCAAAATGGAAAAGTAGGGGGTGTTTCAGAGATCCTACACCTTGCTTCAAAGCTGGCCCTCATGGGAGGAGAGAAAACAGGTATGTGGCCTTTTCAGCTTCCCTGGGATGTGCATAGAAGAGGCAGGAGGTTTCTTTCCCCCTCTCATCACCAAGTGTAGAACAGTTTCAATAGTGGCTTTAACTAAAAAGTGTTGGGCCTTACAATAAATATCTACAATCCCTCTGCTGTGATTGTCTAGCAGTGATGAGGGAGAACAAGCCCAATGGCTCTCCAATGTTTGACCTAGTAAAAGCTGCCCCTCCGTTTCCATGCCACCTTACTCCAGATGCCACATTCCTGCTAAAATGCATCCAGTCTTGTCCCAAAATAAAAGTGGTGACGAGTTCACTAAATCAACCTCAGCTGTACCTGGAACATGAGTGGTCAGGCTCCATGCTTTAACACATGGGATGTTTCATTCTCCAGTAAATCCATTTGTACTTCATCTCAGCTTAAACACTTTTGCTTTCCAAAAACCCCTTGATATAAAAATGCTAGGGTGCTAGAGCAATTCCAAATATGTATTTAATATATGAATAATTAAAGACCTCGTACCAGTCTCCAGGCACTGATTATGACAAATGAAGGATATGAAATGAGCCTTTGCTTCAGTTCTCAAACACAGAACTGAGAAAAACAGGAAAATCATCCCCACCATCCTTAAACACTCAACATTTTGCAATTACGTAAGAGCAACAGTTGTAATATAAGAGAAAATTTTGTAAGAAGTGATTCTCCTTATGAAGAGCATGAGCTGACAATATCCTCACGCTCTCCACAGCATTGGATGAATTTCCACCATCCTCTCCACACCCGGGTGCACCCATGGGACCAGGGGCTGAGGAGCATCCCTACATCTAGCAGAGACAAGATGGGGTCACTGCTGGTCTCAGGAGCCCCAGCCAATCCCTCTGAATGCAGGTCTAGTGGCAGAATGGCTAGAAGGGGTTTTTAAACTGAATTTTTTGCTGTGTCACCTTTCATAGGAGAGCAGGGCCACAGGACAAAAGTGCTTTCCCCAGGAGCAAACTCCTGCCCACCCTGTTGTGAAACTCTAGCAGAGGAATAGTTGAACACCTGAGAACTTCACGACTTCAGAGACTTGAAACAAGGATCTAAATTGTTAGATTTTCACCAGTTTGAAAAAAAAAAATTGATTTAATTTTAACTGCTATTTACTAGGGTTAAAGTTAAGACAGTCTCCTAAGCGTTTTCAGAAGCAGAGTAATAATAATGGAGAAGGAGGTTTTAATTTTCCTTTATTTTTCTTGGGGGGGGTGCAGTGGTGCTTGGATTTCTTTAGCCACTGAACAGCTCCAGTGTTCCTCAGGCTGAAGATGGAGGGAGGTGAATGTTTTCTCTGCTCTGCCCTCTTGGAGCCCCACCTGGAGTGCTGTGTCCAGCTCTAGGGCCCAGCACAAGCAGGATGTGCTGTTGGAGCAACATGCTCTGGATGAGGCCTTAGAGGCCTGGAAAACCTCTCCTCCACAGCCAGGCTGGAAGAGCCAGGGCTGTCCAGCCGGGAGAGGAGCAGGGTCTAGGGAGGCCTCATTGCAGCATTCCAGCTCTATTTACCACTTTAGACAGAGTTCCCAGTCAACCTCAAATGCACCTATTAACACATCAGCATATCTGAGTATCACTGACAGAGAATGAAGGGATAATCTGAAAGAGCTTGTTGCTCCAGTGATTTAAAGAAAAAACAAAAGAAAGGACAGGAAGTCTTTGACTTCCCAAATATGACGTGTTTGACTGCACCATTGGTTCAAGGTATTCTATCACTGACATGCTAAGCACAACTCTAGCTGATAGGGGTACAAGTTAGTTCTGTTTATTACTCCATGAAGTCTTTGAAAAAGTCTCGTTTCTTTTATTTTTTTTATTCTTTTATTTTATTTATTCTACTTTGAAAGAATACTCTTTGACCCAGCCCACAGTGTAGTTTGTCCCCTAAATCTTGGAATGTCACTGCTGCCATGCAAAGAGAGAGAGCAAAAGGGGTATTTCCTGGTAGGATTGTTCTTAACTCTTTCAAAGGAAAAGCCTGTTATTTACAACAGAAAATGCATGACTGAGATATGATTCCACCAAAAACAACACCAGGTTTTGATTTGGAGTTGTTTCCTTCAGTAGCTGTTCATCTCACACACAGTGTTAATGGCTATCCCAGCTGAATTTGCCTGTTTGTGGGAAAAAGAGGGAAAGAAGGACCTGCAGACAAAATCCAGTTAAGAAACTGAAAGAGAGAAGAGGGAGGTTCCTAAGGATTCACATGGTTCCTAAGCTGCCTTGGTTTCTACCTTTTTGTAGCTCTGGGAGCACAGTGACCAACACCCACCTGTTTCTGGAGCAGCAGATAATTCAGCAGTGCTACCAAATGAGTGACAATGAAGAGGAATCAAGTGATGACGATATGCGACACAATAAGTGTCTTCCTAAATCTAGTTTCTGTCATATGGTAAAAAACAGGTTTTGCCAAGGACTTGGGTGCTGCTTGATTGTGTAAAAAGAATTCAGACCTGGAATATAGTGACCTATCGGAAAGAGAAATAATTTAAAAAAAAATCAGAGTAAATTTGAGCAGAAACTTTTCTTCTAATGAAGTCATTTTTTAATTTATCTTACACAGTGGCTTGAGATATGCTGAAATACTTGAAAAACAAGTATTTGTGGAATATTTGTGTGTCTGGGCTGGGATGTTGCTAATCCAGAAGAGGGAGTGCTTCCCTTTCTGAAATTTTATGTGTTGGTAACCCCTAATGCACAGTGAAGTTCACACCTGCATGTTTTTTCTCCTTGTGTTCTTTATAGCTCATGGCCACCAGGGCCTCTTACTTCTCCGATTTCAGTGGATGGCAAATCAGAGGTAAATGACATGTGGTCATCCTTGCAGCTTTGTGGGATGGGAAACAGGGCAAAAAGGCAGCTGTGCAACTCAGCTGGCTGATGTGGGATGCTAAGAGCAGCCGGCTTGAAGCACAGACCTTGCTTTGGAGCTCCAACTAGCACATCATTCCAAGTCACATCTTGGTGGTATATGTAGAGGGAGAAACCCTTGCCAAAATGGCACTGGAAGAACTGTGGGTTCCTTATTGTTCTAGCAGGAATTGACACACTGCAGATACTCCAAATATTATTTGGCTGGAGCCCATAGAGCAGTAAAGTGCAATTCTTTCTTCCCAATCCCATTCTTCAGCAGGTGTTCATCTAACACATAGTGTTAAAGGGTGGTACATCTGAATTTGCTTGTTTGTGGGAAAAAGAGGGCAAAATTCACCTGCAGCCTAAATCCAGTTAAGGAACAGAAAGACAGAAGGATGGAGAAGGGTCTTCAGATGGTTCCTAAGCTGCCTCTGTTTCTACCTTTTTGCAGGAATGAAGAGGAATCCAGTGATGATGTGTATGTGACAGAATAAATTACTTCCTATATCTTTTTTTTCTCTATTCATGAAATCATTTTTGAATGTATCATACACTATTGCTTAAGGCAGGAACTGAGGTCATGGCCTGAAGTTGCATAAGGGGAGGTTTAGGTTGGATATTAGAGAAAGCTTTGTCACCCAGAGGGTGGTTGGGTACGGAAACAGATTCCTCAGGAAAGTTGTCACAGCACCAAGCCCTGATAAAGTTCAAGAAGTGTTGTTCTGTGAGATCCTCTGAAATGCTTGCAGAACATGAAAGTTCTTGGAATGCTTGTGTTGTTGTGCTGGGATGAAGTAAATGGAGCACTCCATTAGGATAAGAAAGATGCAAAGCATTAAAATAATGAAATTAAATCAGGTGTCCATGTGACTAGGGATGGCAAAAATCATGACAATTGTGATATAAAGAGTTTTAAAAGTGGTTTATTGTCAGGGGGTGAGGAATTGCAGGTTTTAGTAAAGCTGGTGTGCTTTGAGCCTTTTGAATTACTGAAAGGCAATGTAGGAGAGAATTTGAGTATGGAACTTTTATATGTCAGGTCCTAAATATGCCACCTAAAAGACTTCTACTCTTCTTAACCATAATGCAGTTTCCCAATGGATTTGTAGATGTTTAAATATGTGTTATGGTTTGACTCCAGCTAAATGCCGAGAGCCCACACACAGATCCAAAATGTCTCAGAGAAGGGAAAAAAAACCCACCTCGACTTTTGTGATAAGGATTACAAGCAACTGTTTATTAACTATTTCACACAAACAAAACAGGCTCTAACTTAGAGTATTAAGTATTCACTACTACTACTACATATTAAGTATTCACTACTACTACTACTACTAAAACCAGAGCTTAAGAGTGAGAAGTTTGACAGATGTTACAGACACCTTTCTCACCCCACCCCTTCCTTTAAGATCTTTCTCCTTCCCCCAGCAGCTCAGGAAGATGGGAGTGAGGGGGTTACAGTCAGACGTTGGCTTGCTGCTGCTCAGGAGAGAGAGAGAGTTCCACCCCAGCTTTCCTCGTGGGGTATTTTTCCACAGAATTTGTGGATTATACTGACAACAGCTTTTCAGGTATTGTTGTCACATAAGTCACTTTACCATAGGTGCAGTCATTCACATGCCAGCTGCTCAGCTGCTTCAGTGTAGGTTCTTACAGGCCACCAGTCCTCCCAAGAAATGCTGCTCTGCTGTTCCAGCGTGAGTTTCTTCTTCTCACGGCCTACAGGACTCCATCAGGGCCCTGCTCCAAACGTGGACACCAAATGTCCCACAGGATCACAGCCTCTCTCCTCCAGCACTTATCTGTTCCAGTGTGAAAAATCTTCCAATCTTTCCAGGGGTTCACAGGCGAATCTTCGCCCCTGTGGGTCCTCACAGGTTGCTGGGGCCCCATTCCAGTGTTTAAGGCATCTTCTCTTTCTCCTTCCCTCCAACCTTGGTGTTAATCAAACTTCTCACTCTCCTCGCTCTTAAGTGGCCATGATGTTCTGCCTTGCCTTTTTTTTTCTTCTCCTTCTTATATATGTTATTGCAGAGGCGTTGTCAGCTGACCTTGGGCTAGCTTAGAGCAGAGAAAATTCCAGCAGCTTCTCAAAGAAGCCTCTCTCCTAGCCCCCCCAGCTAATATAAAACTCTGGCTACTTAAAACCACAACAATATGTCAGTGTACAAATCCCACCACATGGTTAATATAAAAAAGGAATATTTCATTCCTTCATTCTCAAGCTTCTCTGTTACAGAATGTGCCTTCCTGAACTTTTTAGGTGAGGCTGAAAGATCTCAGTGCTGCAGCATTTAACATTGACCAAAGGGTCCTTCCTGGGACTGGAGCTTGCCAGAGCCAACTGCAGTGTTACTCTGTAGTGTCAGACCTCATTCCATTCTGGAATGAATAGTTCTCAGAAGATAGCTCAAGCCTCCACTTACAAAGCTTTTATTGATGACCTGTTGGAGATTAACTCTGCCAGTAAACAAACTGTTCAGGGCTAGAGGTTGCTGTTAATTCAAATCCTAGGGCAGGGTGACTACTGCATCTATCTCCCAATGAAAACCAAGACGTTGTTTCCTTTGGGACAAGGAGACCTGAACTCCCATTACATGCAGCAAACTAAGAGAGTTACAGATTTGTAGGGTTCTTCAGAAGAAATGCATCATGGCTAGTCAGTGCAGATGACAATCTGATGATTACATGACTTTTTATATACCAGTAACCCTCGATGTCTGCTGATATTAATGGCTGCATGTTCTTTCTGGGTCTGTTCTCTCTAGGGCATGGCCAGAAGTTGTTATTAGGTGTCCAATTTGCATGGATTTTTACTCACGGGTGAGGATCCACATGTTGTCATCCTTTCTGCTTTATGGGGTGGGGAGCAGGGCAGAGGGGGAGCTGCGGAACTCTGTTGACTAAGGTGGGATGTTACAGGCAGCTGGCTTGAAAGACAGACCTTGCTATGAAGCTCCAAAAGTCACTTCTTGGTGGTGTATATGGAAATGCTTGCCAAGATGGCACTGGCAGATCTATGTGTCCCTTATTATCCTAGCCCTAGTGGACTGATTCCACACACTCCAAATCCCACTGGCCTGTTGCCAACAGAGCAGCAAACTCCAATTCTTTCCTCTCAATACACATTGTGGTTTCCTTTCTTCCAGATTGTGCGAAGCGAACGACTGCTCCTGTCAACCTTGTGCAGCCACATCTGCAGCAGTCGGTGCCTCCCTGTTGCCCTCGGGACTGCCAGCATTTGCCCAGCCTGCAGGACAGAACTTGCCCTTCAAGGCTATCAGCACATTTATATATGAGAACTTATGTTTCTCAGCACAGACTCAGAGGGATTATAGAGACTTTTTTCTTCATGGATATAGCTCTTGTTGTTCCATTTTTCCTGAATTTATTTCTAATTAAAGTATTAATTAATTTAAATATAGTCAAGTCTGTCTGTCTATGTTGTACTCTGCTGGTAGACAAGACTTCTTTCAGCAGGTGGAAATAACAGTCTTGGTTTGATCAGTCAGAAACACATGTTCTTTTCATCACACTGAAGTAATTGATTGGGGGGAGAAAAAAATGCTAAAGACACAAACCTTGTAATTTTTGTGGCCAGCGTGTATTGTATGGGGAAAAGGAAATGGGCACTGCTTGGGGCATAAGGGTTTCTATTTCACAGGAAAGACTCAGCTGGATGCTTTGGTGAAAATGTCATGATTTCTGTGCTCTGAAGATTGAAAGAGCAGCAGGTGGTGCACACATATGAAGAAAACTATTTCCTTGGAGAATAACTTGTACATATCTCAGCAGCTTGTTTATGGTCCTAGCCACTCCTTGTTATGTTCCTGGTTATAAGGTTCCATTGATGCCTGTCAGCTGATGACAGGAGCACTGCCAGCTTCTGTGAAGATCTGCCCCTTCTAAAACGTCTGTAAGCTTAAGGTCAATTGCAAGAGTACAGCAGTGCAAACCGCTGTGTTCAACACTTGGTCTGCAAAATAGAAGACACTTCTGATAGTGAGGTAAGGACAAGAAGCAACCACTGGGGAGCGCACCACCACTGTGATCATTACCTTCATTATCATCTTCATCACCACCGCTGCATCACCTTTCCACTGCGGTGTAACTGCAGGTTTAATGGGGCAGGTATTATTTGCTCCTTGTTCAGAAAGTGAGTTCACGTTGAAATCCATGCAATGTTGCCCTGAATAGGACCAAGGTAGTATGTTTGTTAGAGCCTGACTGAAATAGTATGCAAATTAATGGGCACTCTTTAGTTGGCTTTCAGGGGCACGCACTGGGGTGATGCATGTAGTATGAGGAGCATCCTCATCTACTGGGACTTAAAGTCACTAAAGGTAGCTAAAGTCAATTGGGCTGTGCCAGCTTGTGCCAATAAATTCTCCTCTTTGTGTGAAGATACAGGAATAAAATGCCTTACACATAGAGAGAGCCTGTAAGGGCACCCAGGAAAATAACTGTAACTCTGAGAAGACAGTAAATAATTTCAGCAACATGTCACTGGGAAATAGAAAATAATACCTCCAGCTGATGATTTTCAAGCAATTGCATGCTGGCCTGTGAAAGGATGGGATATTTTTCTTTGAAGATCTGTGGTAGTACTATTACCCCCACTATACACACTGCAAGTATTAGAGTAAGTATTTGAGAGAGTAGTTTAAAACTGGCTAATTCAAAGTTTCTCTATAAACTCTAAGATGTTTCTTCCTTTATCTTTCCAAAATTCAGATATTGATAACTAACTGTTTAACTTCCTATAATTCCTACTGGGAAAAAGTCAAGTCACTTTGCATGAAAACAGTATCTGCTAAGTAATAAAGTTCAGAAGGAAACTCGGGCCATATTTCACTGAAGGCAGTATTTATTTTGGGTATTCATGTTGGCTAATGATAGCCTCACACACGCACTCCACCCAGCCAGGGGTCTCATATTCTTGTGAGACTCTTATCCAGGTCAAACACCTATCGAAGTTGCAGCACTTCTTTTTCTTCTTTCAATAATAGCCAAAAAAAAAAAAAACAAAAACGAAGTATGAATTTCTGGGAATCTGCAGGGCTTTCTCAGACTGGCTCAAAATTAATCCCAGTAACTATGAGGAACACACACACACACATCAATGAACCTCTGAATGTTTGGGATCACAGAGCCTGATTTAGGACAGCGGTGCTGTCCCCTATCTGTCAGGGAAAGGGATGTTCTTTTGCTTGCACTGCTAGCACTGAGTCTATGGGAAAAACTACATCTTTTAACACGGCCCAATTAATCATGCGTTCAGTGTGATAAGTTCCTGAATGCCAGCAGGATGAAAAAAGTGCATAAACAAACAGTCTGACACCTGCCCTACAGCTCTTTGTATTGGCAAACCAATGTAACTTGGGGTCAGAGTCTGCTCTGACAGCAGGGAGAGCCACAAGAGCAGCAACGACTTTCTTTCTTGCCCATGCAGACTACACAGGCACAGCTTGGTCCTGATCCTGGTCTTTGGCACACCAGTCTAAACACGCCTCATAAGGATTTCTTTTGCTTTCCAACTCACACATGAGTGGCATCCCATGGTGAGGAGCTGGCAGAGGAAACTGAGGCAGATGGCTTCTCAGACCCTTCCTCATCCAAACGGCTTCAAGTCCTTGTGGTTCTCTGGAAATGTCTGCATCTCCATTCCCCAGCAGGGAATAAGGAAGAGCGTGACATCTACCACTTTTTTCTCCCATAGCTGTGTCCCATGACAGCAAAAGTCTAAGGGCAAAGCCCTTTCCTTTATCTCCCACAAAAGGGAAATGCGTACTGAGGCCTCTTTCATCATTAGCATGTCTTGTTTCCAACTCACACCTTCCCACTCATTTTCCTCCAGCCTTTCCACTGCTTTTCCAGCTTTGTACAAACATTTCAAAACCTGTCTCATCTCTATACACCAAGTGCACAGCAATGCCAGGACTGGCCAGAGTTAGCAGCAGGAAGTTTCAAATCCTGCACCAGATGGCTGAAGGAGTCTAGCAGCTCCTAACAGTGGGGGAGGCAGAGGAGTGACAGCCTGACATGGCAATAAGGAAACATTTTTTTGCTCCATAGCACACTTGTCTCAGCATTTGCAGAGTTGTTAGGCCATACAGTACACTGTGAGAAGAATCAGGCTGCAGGAAGGGAAGTGGGGGAGTGCCCCTTCAGACAATGGGCTGGCTTCCTACAGGAAATTTTTGCTTCTTTTCTTCCTATTGCCTGCCTTCCATTAATGCTGGCTGTTGTTGAAGCAAGAGCTTTATGAAGGAAGACTGTTGGTTCTTCCTATATATTACTGAGATAAAAAGTGCCAGAATTAAGTGACTGAAAATGAACTCCTGGTTTTTCAGTTGTTCATTTTATTTTATTATGGGCTACATTGGGGTTGGGGCATGTTTCTGACTGCTAGGAAATGGGCTTGCCAAGGGCACTCATTTTTTACCTTCCATTAGACCAGCTGCCAGAAGGGGGTACTTGCTTAGACAGTCTTTTTATTCAGCCTTCAAACCCTTTAAACTGCTCTGTCTCCTGCTTGGGTTGATGAGACAAACTGTAGCTTGTCCATTTTGCTTGAAAGGGACCTCACATGTATTAAAGCAGACCATGGTATTCTGGAGGAAATTGTTCCCCATATAACAAAGCCACCATAAAACATCGACCCTTTGTGTTCTTGGGTTGCAAAAACAGGAAAAGTGTGTGCACACTGCAAGATGTGCAGAAAACTGAACTGGATAGTATCCTTGCTGGCAACTCATTAGCTGTAGAAGCTCTGTGCTTCTGGTTACATGGCACCAAGCAGGGTATGTGACTTGGCTCTGTCTGAGCTGAGCTGCCTGACGCTGCTTGCTCAGGGCACCCTGGCTATGTCCCTCTCCTCTCTACTGCAACGATGCAGCATGGATGTACCTTTGGAAGCTTCTCCCAAACTTCAAACATTTAAAGTAACATCAGACATAGAGAAGGGAAAGGGAAGTAGAATTTACCTGCCTCTGCAGCTGATCCGGCTGCAGCTGGGTGAGGTTGTGTCTCAGCCTGCTGTAGAGCTAGAAACAGAAACTCAGGCTCCTGAGTCCTGGCTGGTCACTGCACTTGGCCAGAAAGATGAAGAACCTTGAGAATGCCAAAGCTTTACTTCACAAGGCTGCTGGCAAAGAAATGGTCTCCCAGTAGGTTCATATGCAAATACTGTCATAAAATGAAAGTTATTCTTTCCTGAAGCAGAGCCTATCAATCTGACAATGCATGTAACCAGATTTAATTTATGCTTCTGAGTAAACCAGCATTTAGGGCAATTTGCATGTATTTTTTTTATTGGTTTTGCAACCCTAATGTGGACTGAGCACAGATTCAGCAGCATTTCAAATAAACTGGCTGTCTGCCTCAAGACAAATTCTGCAAAGTGACTGAGACCTACCCAATTCAACCAATATGCTGGGAGAACTGGAGATGTGTTCAGCTCAAGATGTACAATGCTGTGGCAGTAACATTAGCAGTTCTGAGCTGAAAAGGTAAACAAGATGATGAAATACTTTGGGATGAGCATTAATCAAAACCTCAGGGAACCTAGGGGAGATTCAGAGCAGGATCCATGCTCTGTGTGTTAGACCCCTTCTGCCAGCCTTGGCACTGCTCCCATGTAGCCATATTGTGGCATTACAGATAATCTGACAAGAGATGGATGTCATGTAAGCATAGCCAGGAATAACACTGCTCCCTTCCCAAAAGATCATGCAATTCATGATTTTCCTTTAAAGCTTGCCATTACAATCCTGTCTCCACCATGTACGTGCCTTTTACATTGAGCCTCACCAGTTCAGGACTGATTTTTCACCATTTTGGCCCCCTCTGCTACCAGGATTTCTCAGCCTGCAAAATATAACTATGCTTAGATAACTATTCCCACAGGGAATGCCTTCAGTACTGCGAGCAGCAGGGGAGGTTCAGCATATTCAGGCTGAGCAAGCATATTCTTGGCATGCAAAGACGATGTACTTCTCCCTGGTAGAGTGGCCTGGAAAAACCAAAGGCCTGTAGCTTCACAGAAGTTGTAGAAGCAGGTCCCCAAACCTCCCCTGTCCACTCTCCCACTGGTGAAAGAAGTCTCATTGAGATCAAGAACCCTCTTCCATTTTCTTTCTATTCTTTAAATGTGGTGTTCACGAACTCTCTAAAACTTTTGGACAGGCAGCAGTTTCCCTACATATCTAACCAGTACAGAGGATATTTTTCTGTCTTGAAACCACTTTCTTTTCTTCACCTTTCAGCATTTATGCCAGAAAACCAAAGAACTTAAACAGTGTCATTTTAAAGAGAGGATTGAATCAGACCGCCTTGCAAACACAGAATAGGTGGAGCAAATTGCACACATTCAAACTGTAACCTGGGTTTGGTTTACTTTTGCATTTACAGCTGAAAACTCAACATTTATCTCTAAGCCATTCATGTACAGAAGAAAACCAAATGTCATCAAATACAGTATTTTCTAAGAAGCACTTACCCACATTTATTTTAAAAACAGTCTTTAAAAATGGAAACACCATAAGAATGTGAAACACAGAACACAGGAGCTAAATGCTTATTTGACATTGAAAGTGTAATTATTGTTATTTTTCTCTAGGTGTTTATTATATGTTGAAAGAATTTGTTTGCTTCCCCTTCAGTCATTGCAAAAACAAACAAGCAAAATTGGTACAGCTATTGCAGTAACAAATACAAGCAAATAAAAATATCTCATCTCATTTTAGTTAGCTAAATGAAGTTTGTGGTTAATTGCTTTTCAAATTACTTTGGACCTAAGGATGATAGTGTTGGTGGAAGGGAGGAAATCATACAGTAGATGACTGCTGATTAAATTATTATAATGCTTGTGGCAGCGAAAAGAGCTTATCCTGTAATAAGTACACCCAAAATATGCTGAGAAGGAAAAACGCAACTCTAAACGATCTTGTTCCTGCTTGCATTGTGGTTGTGGCACACCAAGGTGAACTAGGGCCTTTTGCAAATGGTCCAGCTCTGTCTGATTTTGAAGACACAGGCTGAGGCATAGGGTCCTCCAGATCTGCCCGGCATCATGGTGAGGTGATCTGTGAGCAAAGAGATCTGTCCGGGCATATGGTACAACCAGCACAAACAGGGCAATGACAGGGCATCTTCTTGTTCTTATCAAAGCCCTGAGAACAACCACAACAGTCTGGGAGACTCAGGTCAGGTTTTGGGAAAAGGAACTATATCCACATTATTCCACTGATAGTTTTTATTCCTATCTCCATCCCACCATCCTCATGGTCTGCTGTCCTAGGCTATCTTTAATCAGAATTACTCTAACTGGGATCACGTCATAATATGGACTTAAGCTGAACTCCTTCTGAAGTGTGAAGAAGTGATTACTGGTATCATTTTGTATTGTGCCACATGCAGTCCCCCGCTGGAAACCAAATCCTATTTCTGCTGAGAGCTAACCAGATGAAAATGTGCTCACTCTTCCTGCGTGTTCTGTTTGAAATTACTTGGTCTCTTTTCGAGCGGAGTCCTTATATTTGCTGGAACATACAGAGAGTAAGAACAAGTGTATTCAAATAAAAAAAAAAGTGTATCAAGTCTTTGCTGCCATTTCTTACTTAGAGACTGAGGTTGGTGCAGCGTATGTACTAAGGAGAAGAGAGAGCAGAACAACAGTGAGGGTGCACTAGAATATTCACAAATAGCTATTTTTGTGTAGATAGTCCCAAGCTTTATGGGCATCTACACCCTTGTTTCATACTGCACTTTGAGATGCACAAGGTTATTCTGTAACACATCTAAGACGATAAAAGAAGGACTAGAGTCCTTCTGACTGAGTTAGAGTCAGGGATTTCCAATGACAGAAACAATAAGAACAAGAAAGCCTTAAATTCTCCTGCTTGGCCCTAGTTACTCTCATGATGGAAGCTGTTACGTTGCTTTTTGGCAATTAAAAACTAAATGTGTAATTTATGTTAAAAGAAAAATGGGACAAACAAAGATATTTTTCTGTGTGAACCTTTAGGACTGAAAGGTTTTTCTTCTTCTTTGTAATAGATTCTGGTGCAAAGTCAGAATAATAACAGGCCACTTATGTGGAGCAAAAGTTTAAGCCTTATACCTGGCAAAGCTGTTAAAAAACTAACGTGCCCTTTTTTGTTTCTCTTATTATGCCTAGAGATGGGAGGCTGGCAATGGGGTTCAATCATAAAGACTGGAGTCCCTCCTCCATTGTGTCTGTGATGTGTGTATTTAGCATCCTTATTTTCATCTTCAACATCATGCTTTAATGTATTGCTTGTCAGTGCCAGGGTTATGGACTTCCTCCAGGTGAATGCTCCAAGTGTTACGTATTTCAGCAGTGATCTATTTTCACTTTAAAGTATGAAAAAAGGACACTGCCTGCTAGCATTTGGGGGGGAAAAAAAAAAAAGGTCAATGAGATTAAACCTAATATGACTGGAAACACTCCACAGTTTCCTCTAAAAACTGCAATCAGACACCCATTATTGATTCTATTTCATTCGCCCACAGTGCCACAGGACATCACAAAACATCTCCACATTCTTTGGGCTAATGGAGTTGAAATACAATAGAAACAACATACAAAAATCATTCATTTCATTCCTTTCCCCGACGTGGCTGAAAACCTGCCCGTTGCAATGACATCTGGCCCAAGCGTGGATGTCTGGCTCTGCCCCATCTGCACCAAAGGAGGCAGGGGATGGGTGTCCACTCCTCCCACCCGGCCGGTCAGGAACACTCCTGTTGCTGCAGAGGGTGTGCTCTGGCCGTGCCCGGGCTGCCTCCTCTCCATGTGCAGCACAGTGAGCTGGCCTGAAGAGTGTCCCTGCCCTGGAGATGCCCTACAGCTCAGTCTCACGGGCACAGGGTTAGCTGAGAGAGGGCAGGAGGCAGATGTACTAACAAAGACAGTAAAAGTCTCACCAATAATCCAGGTACCTCACAATTTGCATAACCAGTTTTTCTGAGGTTCTCTCTACCCATGTTTAGTACAGAGAAAAACCTACCATGGACCAACAGACTGGTTAAGATATAATTTTACACATTTGATTAAACAGTTGTGTCTGGCTCTGAGACTGTTCGGGGTTTTTTTTAAACAAGTTTGACAGGAATGAATTAAGACTAATTTTGAAGTAACTCTCAATCATAAATCAGATTGTAAAATGCCACAACCACATGTAAACTCTCAAGCCAGTTTAAGTCCATTTAGCTGGTTCCTATTTTACAGCTGTGGCATCAAGGGTCATGCAACCACAGCCCAGGAATCAGACTGGGTAAAAATTGAAAAAAAAAAAAATCTATTTAGGCCTTTTTCTCAAGATTGTCTTATGAGGTGTTCAGGCCAGTGCTGAAAACAGGCAGGCAAACCCCAGCAGTGACATGGTGCTAACTGCATAGGTAAAGCACGTGGATACATTTTGTTTCCTGAGTCCAAGTGCATGTGCTCCTTGCTAAAGATTTCCTACAGCAAGTAATAGAGAGAGTCAAAGAAGGCAAATGCTTTTCTTTTCTCTTTTCATCTTTGTTTAGGCATTGAAATACTGACCATCTCTATAGGCAACTGAAAAGCTTTTAGCCAAACAATGTTTGCAAAGGTCTTTTTGTCGCCAAAATTCACAATTTCCAAAACAAATTTTACTACAGTGCAGTATTTTAAAATTTTTACTAATCCCAGGAAGCATCAAAATACTCTTCTTTTCTTGAATGAATAAGACTGTTCAAAGCATGGGAAATTTGCAGTTTCCCTTAAAAATTGCTTCAAAAATTTAAGGAGCAAGAAATCACGCAAGTGCAGGGAAAAGGGAAATTGCAGCATGTGCCACGCAGTTACAATTCTGAATGCCACGAGGCTTAGATTGGAAACTGTAAAAATATTCTCAGGTTAGAAACCCATTTCAATTTTCTTTTCTAATGCTGTGCTTAGCAGTGTAAGTGCATGGTGCATGAAATCGTGGCAGATTAGGCACTTGGTCAGGTTTTTAAAACGTCTAGGAGATTTGCCTGGTTCCACCCACTTGAACAGACACTGGGAATCCTTGAGGCAGCTTTTACCATTTTACATTAGGCTTTTCTCTGTCTCTCTAAACAAATACAGTGTGCAGCTGCCATTGCAGGGGAAGATGAAGTAAATGGCAAACACTGAGTGTCAGCACTGGTCAAAAGTTAAGGTGATCTTGAAGCCCTTTAATGTTTTGGCAAGAGTAACCACTCAAAGAGATGAAGTGGGATGTTTGATGGAGGCAGCAAAGACTTGGAACAACTGCAGTTGTGCAGGACAGTGGGCAGTGTGGAGAAGAGCTTTGTCAGGTAGGGACACCCTGAAATAATTAGCCTAGAAAGGATAGCAAAGGACCTCATGCTGAAGAGGAACACCATGGACAAGAAGCAGATGGGTCAAGTCTAGTGCTTGTATATCTAAAGGTTAAAAAGGTTTCACTCAGTCTTCAAGCAACAGCCAGGACTTAAAAAAGAGCTGCATTTCTCTAAGTGAGGATGGCAAAGAGGAGATAAAAGAGTGATGGTGTTTACATTGCTCTTGAACCAAGCAGACTCTGTCCAAATGTGTAGGCTGTCCTTCTCTGGCCTGCAAGTGGCTTCTCCTCCACATCTCCATGTGACAGAACCATCTGCCTTCTCTGCCAGTGAGAGAGTCTGGCTGTTAAAAATTGTGCTTCTGAAACAGTACCTAAAGGAATTTATCTGCAGGTATTAAAAGGTCACTGTGTTGCAAAATGTTCTGTGCTTCTACCACAAATTACATTGTTTAAGTAATTATAGGTCTGAACACTGTCCTATTTTTTTGCTGATGCTTTTTGGAGGCTGCTACAATCCAGAACTCATAATGAACGACATTTTTGCACTTCATGCCATTAACTTGTATGCAGAAAGGCCATTTATGAGGACTACATACATTTCGTCTTGTTATGAATAAAACCAGAATGTACCAAATAATGCTAGTGATTGTAAAATGAGAGCCAGGGCCCCTTTTGCAAAATGACATTTCAGTTTACATACAAATGAAACATGAAGAAGGCAACAAATCTTGAGTAACATGTAGGAACTAAGCAAGACAAAGAGGTGTGTTGTTTGCACTAAAAGCTTAATGAAATTGCCATTTCCTTCCTCCGCACAGCATGCAGACGTAGCACTGAGCAATTAACTTGATATCTTTGGATTACTCCCAAACTATATTTGACTTCATTACACACCCACAGAGGAATGACTGCTTCTGCTTCCACTAGTACCAGGAGTGTGAAGCCAGATCCTACACTAATCACGTGGATCACAGACAGGTCTTTCTAGGATCTTGAATTGCTAGTGTATTCTGAAGTTGTAATTTCCTTCTCACAAGCTACTTGCTTCATGGCTTAACCCACCCACAGCTCTCTCTTGGCTGGAAAGGAGTGGGTCAGCTTTGCTAGGAAATGAACCCTTCAGAAGAGATGGCACTTTAGACTTCTTTGGCTATGGCCTATATATATGGGGTTTATATGACACATCAACACTGAAATACTTTTAGAAGTCTTAAGATAAAGATTAAAGTTGTTCTGGAGCAAAATGAAAAATGAAAAAATACAAAATGAAAAAAACTCCATCCACACATACTGAGACAACATCTGTTGTGCCAAGACCAAAATGCCCCAGGTGGTCCAGTCATCACTGCTACCTGGTTTGAATCAGCCCAGGTAAGAGCTAGAGGTTCCAATGGCCTGCAGGTCAGCAAGAGATAGAACCACAGGACACAGAGTCCATCTTGTTTGTGATCCTTGTGATCAGGGAAGGGTTGCCTGACACAGTATGACAGAGCTCCAGCTGAGGAGCAGTACAGACAAACTACCACACAGCAAAGGAGGTGAACAAACATCAAGTCACTTTTTAATCTGACAGTGGAAGAGCTGGGTCTCTTCCACCATAGAGCGATCTCAGATTTGGGGTGCATTTAGTTAAAGGGGAAGCCATCTGTCTTTCTGTCTGCTATTCTTACTGACTTTGTTTTGTTCCAAAAAGTACTGTGTCATTAAAAGCCCACAGCTTTGTTTCATGTGCAACAGATAGGATTCCTGAAGATTCACGAGACCAGAAAAATAATTCATGTCCAAAGAACATCCCACTGAAATAAGAAACAAAATTCTAAAAGCAGGGGAAAATAAAGCTTGTTTAGAGATAATTGCTGTGGGAAAAGTAGCCTCTACTGGTGCCCTGTGAGGAAAGCTGAGACTCTGATTAGAACAATTTTCAGAAACCATGGTCCCATGATACAACTTAAAGTGCTTGCTTTGCTGAGATCTTGTTTTTGTCTTCATAAAGAGGGACATTCCATTAAAGACATCAGTCTGTTTTCCCTAAGCTTAAATCAGAGGAAACCCTAATTATATTTGGTCTGTCTCCTGGGCAAGATACAACCTGAATTAAATAAAGATGACAGACCCCGGCCCAAGATGAGCCACAAAACACTTGCCAGTGTACCAGATATACTTTCAGGTCACTTAGTGTTGGTGTGTTTGCAGTCAGATTTCTACTTCCTTTGTAAGTTGAAGAGTGAAAAGAGGAATACTAGGAACTGTGAAAATACCTACCAGCATATATGGTTACTATGTATAACTATCTGGAACATTTCACATTTTTTTGAAAGCTTAAAACACAATATTAATGAGCACGAAGACTGAAATTTTGAGTTCTCAGAAAATATAGGAATTGAGATTATCTGTGCAGTTAGATCTCTGTGTATGTCTCTTGCATTAAATCCCTAGCATCAAAGAGAAAGTCTGCAACTGATCCAGAACCTTTGACTCATTTTCTAATGCTCTAAGCCCAGGAAAAAAAAAATCTTGTCTTTTCCTGCAGTTCTCTTGCTCAAGCACTGCCCACTCTCCATGAGCTAACAACCTTCCAGGGTCTCTAGTTAAAAAATGGAGATTGTGTTGGTGTATTATTGTGAGGAAGGAATTTAGATCTGTCAGAGACAGACTGCTAACATTTACATATTAACATAATTAACTATTAGAAAAGGAGTAACAAAGCAATAGATTTTGGCTTATGTAAACTAGGGGGTGATATATGTGTGATCCTGACAATTTACAGACCCCTCTCTCACTCTAGTGCACAATCTCCAGTCATCTGCAACAGAGTGCTATGGCAGATATTGGAGCTGGTACATTATAGAAACAGGGGCGTAGTTCACTAAATATGCTTGGGAATGTCATGTCAGGGTTGAGGGGAAAAAAAATCTTAAAATAGAAGTTTTACTTTGGTGGAGTAGTTTAGCAGTTATCTGGCTCCCTTATCCAGGTCACTTTGTTCCAGCATGTGTGTTTATGATTTAGCACAATCTGAAAAATGCTGTGTAAGTCACCAGAGAAATTCTCATAAAACAAGGCAGATACCTACTAATGGCTGATGCAAAATTCTTGAAAGAAGAGATCTTAGTGCTGAACAGCATGTCTCAATGCAAGACAGGGCTGTGCCAAGCAGGGCAATGGGTGCTGCATCATTGTTAGTGAGATATCTGATGTCTCTTCTTCAGCTGCCACTGAAGAGCTGAGTATTTTATATACACCTTGGTGCATTGCAAGGAGTGATTGTAAAGGTGTTGAAGCTACACTCATCTGTAAGAATTGTAGCAGATTGAAAATGCAGCAGCAGGAGGAATCTAAACCCTGGTTTCACACGCAGAACATGGGAAGAATTTAGTGCCCGTTGTGCAGCTCAGAGAACCTGCATGAGTTGTCACCTCACCTGCTGAGTGAGCAACCAATCTGGCATGTGCAAAGGGTAGTTTAGTGTCTCACAAGCAAGAGCTGCCTGAGAGGCAGTGTCAAAAACTGGCTTGCCCTATATTTGTATATAAAATGTACATATATATGCATGTATTTCAGTCAGTACTGTATATTAATACACCGAAAAATGGCTTCCTCTTCCACACCATGTCCCTTGTTTCTTTTAACCTATGAGCCATTCAGGTCAGGGGTTGTCTCCTACGCTTGCCATCTGGGGGTTATTTGAACACAGATTAGAACAACTACTCAGGGTTGTGCTGACAGATGTTGTTGATTTTTGAAATCTTGCCTTGATGCCCAAACCAAGTTTTTAGTTCCTTTCATCAAAAATACCTCTTTCCATTCTGAGAGCAAAGCAAAGCTAATCATTATCATTATCCTGTAATGGAGTGATAAAACCCAGTGACACACACAAAGCAGCTGTCACAGCTTCTCTCAGCCAGCCCATCAACCCTGCCTATTTTTTTACAACAGTTTTAATGACAGTGATGTGGTGATGTCAGGGGCAGGAAGGGCTGTAGGACGGGCAGAGCGTCACTTAGTTTGTCCTGTTGCCCAAGGCGACTGAGTGTGCACAGACCTTTGCAAACTGCATGAAAATATATTATTTTCATGGCCTTTGTCTTGCTTAATTATCACTTCAGAAAGATAATTTCATTTCTTTTTTCCTCCATCCTTGCTTATTCTTTATAAAGATCTCTCTTGAAGTAGAAAAGGTCATCTATGAAAAAAATCATAGCAGAAACCAATGCTAAATAAAGGTTAGATGATTTGATTTGACTCCTGTGTAAACAGCAATTGTGTTTTCTTTGTGATTTATTAATGAGGGAACTGACAGAAATGTCTATATTTAGATTCAGTGAAAAATTTCATTAGAATGGGTTCTTGAGACTTATTCTTCACATGAATAAGCCTGATGCTTGGCAGAAGGACTACCCCACTGCTGTAGAATGCCTCTGCTTTGGCTATGAAGCTCTATCCAGCTTTCATCCATGTGAACGTGTATATCCAGAAAGATACATAGAACAGAGTCAAACAGGACACCTTTTGAAGTCAATAAGCAAAAGGTTAATCCAGCCAAAGCAACTTTTAAAGAGCTGTAAGCTCTGGACTTGCTGGAAGAGGACATTAAAAATTGCTTTATCTATGTTCTTTGACATCTGATAAATGCAAATTTTTACAATGGATCATATCTTCCATTTGATTCCTAGGAGTGACTGCAGGTCCTCTGGAACTAAACTGACATGGGTTATAAAGAATATACACGTAAGTGGCTAGAAGGTAAAAATAGAAAGGAACTTTATTTGGTGTTCTGAAAGCACAGACACATGCCCTGGAAAAAAAAATAAGTTGAAAAAAGATTAAAAAATAGATACTGAAAACTTTAGGTCTTCTGTTAGTTTCTTTTACCTGATACAACTCCATCTTCCAGCCAGTCAGCATGTGAAGTTGTAAGACTTAAGAGTCCCTTGCACCTCACTGTGTGCGTTTAATAATGTAATACTTATTCCAGCTGTCATATCACCTTCCTTTTGCTCTATTGAACTGAACAGTATGGAGCTCAGATGGTCTGTCACTTCTCCAAAATGTCTGCAAAAAAAAGCCTCTTCTATAAAGATGCTATAAAATAATAAAGCAAACAAGAAGCACAGGAGGTTGGAGGAGAAAGACTTGCAGAAACAGAGTAGGGCTAAAGGAAGGTTTAATGTATAAAACGGGAGGAGTAAGGCAGTATCATTTCAGCTGCAACACACTGAACATTGTTGATGAGTACCAGAAAGCCAGACAGTTTTCACAACAAGCTTTTGCCTTTTCCTGTCTATTTGTATGCAACACATCACACATTCAAGCTGGTGGAGAAAGTGACCTTACACAAGGGAAAGCGAGAGTGAGCCCAACTGCTGTGCTGCTCCAGGGCAGCCAATCCACAGCTGATGCCTTGTTGCTAAATTAAGCAACAGGCCAGGGTCTGAAGCAGACATGGACTCAGGGCTTCATAAATCAAATTTCCCTGCAGCAATAGAAGCTTACAGGGACAAAGCAAACAGTGCTCTTGCAAACCCATTCATGCATTTTCAGACTGGGCTTTTTTTTTTCTTTTGGCCATTTCTGAACAGTTCAGAGCTATCGGTAAATAAATATTGCAACAGATTTTTACTACATGATAATAGACCACTTATACTATTACTGAAATATTTACTGAAACTAAACAGTATTATGTGTGCAAAATCCAAAACTCATCTGCAGGAAAACTGAAACAGAAGCAGTATAAATATTGGATCCTAATTATCTTTAATTGCAAAAGCTTTGAACTAAAAAAGAATTGAATCCTTCCACTTGCTGGGCTTGATTTAGCACTTCATTAGTCAGATTTTGCACCAGTTACAGGGCTGCTCTGGAATTCAGCTGGAGTAGCACAGCAGTGAATAATAGGCATATTTTACAGATGTACTGCTTGTGGAACTGGAGATTTTAGGGCTTCTAAGGTTAACATCTAGAGGGCTGCCAACCTGAAATTCCTCTCAAGGGAAGAATCTGAAAGCTTTCACTTTCATGGGTAAAATTTGAATGGTATGTTCAACTTACCAAGTTGTCCTGCAGCGATTCCTCACCCAGTTGAAATTCTCAGCTGGAAAAGCTTTGGTGAATTCTGTAAAGACACTTGCCTTCCAGTGGCAGTCTAATGAAAAGTAGGCAGGGCCCTGGAGCCATCTGCCTGATCTCTGCAGGAAATTTCCTCATTTTTCCTGTTCAGCTGCTCTGTGATTTTATTATGGTGTTACCTATGCAGCAACAGAGAATGAGATTTCATTGGTAAAGCCTTGTGCAAATATAGAATAAGGAATGTTGTATGCCAAATGAGTTTACAGTATCCACCACAAGTTATTTTCTTGTAAGGGACCACTTAGCCTCTCTAGGACAAACTGTTTGCTGGGTCCACTGTTTTTTGTAAGTTCCCTGCTTCCTTAATGACCACTATGTGGTGAGGTCCAAGAAAATGTTTCTTTAATCTTTCAAACTTGGAAAAAGTTATTCTTCCTTTTAAATGAAACCTTGGGGTATAATGTCTTATTGCAAGAAGGGCAGGTTTCTATTTATAGAAACTGAAAGGCCCACTTCTTGTTTCTGAAGCAGAACAGAGAAACAATTGCTTTCCATATCAGCATTGCAAAGAGAAGTGGTAGAGGTGTGCTGGGCCATGATCCATATCTTAAGTGCAGTTCCACAACAGCTTAGGCCTACACTGTGATCTGGAGGTTTCACTCCTCTTTTCACTGTTCCCTTGAGGTGGCAAGAGGTCTCTACGCACTTGTGGTGAGACGGTTTGGAGAGCTGGTATAGGTAAAATTAATAATTTGGAGAGTGATAATTTTTGCCTACATTAGCTCTCTGTTCCTGTTCACAGTGGAAGCAAAGCAGCGTTTATACCGCCCTGGGGAGAGGCAGGAGGGTGCAGCTGTGGGGAGGAGGCATTCCTTCACATCCTTCTGGCAGTCCTCAAGAAAAGACTGTGTCTGTGGGCACTCTGCTGAAGAATGAGGCCAAATGTTGTGTAGCAAACTCCATTATAAATGGAGTAAATTACAACAGGATGATTGCATACAAAGTGCAGTTGGGCATGGACCTGGAGCACCCCACCTGCCAGCCAGCCAAGACCAGGAATTGCTTGGGAGAGTGCTTGCTGGCACTGGTAAAATGATGAAGTACATGGAGGCACATGGTCAGAAGGTTACATCAGCATACCCCCTGGACCCTCCAGGAGCTTGAACTTTGCTAGATCAACATTAGCTCTCCAGAAAAAAGGTCATCCAGCTGCATACCCTGTATTGTATGAGCCCTCTGGGTTGCATGAGGATCTGAAAATCCGTATAAAAGGAGAAAATCATCTTAAGTGACTGCCTTTTTTCCCCTGTTGAATTCCCCTCTTCACCTTTATTTCATGTGTCCAAAATGGCTTTCCTTGCCATTCCACACCACACAGGCAGGGAAAAGTCCTAGAGGACACAGGGCTAAGTTGAGCTGAGTCTGAACTCAGTGGCTAGAGATAGCAAGCTCATTGTTATCCTCTGTGGAAAGACAATTAAAATGAGTCAGTAAACAGCACATGCAGCACAAGAGAAAAATCCACACACTGCTGACTTTTACAGAAAAGCAACATGTTGGTTACTTTACAAACACATTGCATCTCTTTTGTATAAGAGACTTGAAATTAACTCTTTTGTCTCCATTCACTACACAATTTTCTTTAACTTCTAAAGAGTCAGTAAGTTAAAGCTGGCACATTCAGTCTGAGCACATGAAAGGCTATCTTGTATTTTCTGAAAGTTTAAACATTTGAAAAACATATGGACTTGAATGTTGTTGTGAGACATTTCTAATGGCTGAGGTTTTTTCAGAGGTTGGGGTGCTGACTTTTTTTATCAGGGACTCGATTCTGCTGTTTCTGGAATATTACAAAACTCCCAGTGAGTTTCAGAGAAGGAGCTGACTTGGTTTATCTCTCCCTAGCATAGGGTGCATCTTGCATCTTCTTTTTCCTTGGATACTCTTCCTTTAATCAAAGTTAGCCTGTGCCAAACAGTTAAAAAACTTCAAAAAAATTTGAACTTCAACTTTGGCCAGTGTTTCAAAGGGGTTTATATCTAGGCTAATTCTATAGGAACATCCCAAATGTCAGGGATGTCTCAGTCTATAGTGTTAAAGGTGCCAAATACTTCACAGAGTTTAGGCCATATACGCCATTTTCTTTGAAAAACAAAATACAGTGTTACTTAATGTTGCTGCTTGAAGTGTGTAGTCCCAAGACTTGCTCCTTGCCTTCACTCAGTAGAAAACCAGGTCCAAATGTTATAAACCGGAGATGACCAGAAGCACATCCTCAAAACTGATGTCTAGGAGTTAGAATGGGAGCAAGGTGTGGTGTCTGGGTCACTCTGGAGGGCAGAGCTTGGCAGGCCCATCCTGGTATCCTGCAACAGAGGGACCATTTTCACACCCATGAACAAGGTGCAGACGTGCACCCAGGCCCGCAGGGGAAGAAATGGCAGGACCACCTAGAACACACCTGCAGCCTGTAAGAGGGGTAACCAAGCAGGGAAAAGGCACCTGGGTTCCTACTTTTGGAGGGCAAGATGCTGTTTTGTCAGGGATGTGTGCATCCTGAAGGAAAAACCTTCCAAACTGAGGGAGAAATCCAGTCTTTCTGAGAGAGGCTAGCTTTGCTGAGGAAACCCAGCTGAGGGCACTGAGTTGGCCCAGTTACACATACCAAGGGTAAAGAGTATGTATGTCAAGATCCTTGTCATCTAACCTAAGTCCTGATAAACACTGTGGTGCCACTTAATGGAGGTCATGCAGTAGCATGGGGCACACAGGCAAGCACAGAGAGTGCAAATTTGCCTGTGCCCTGCCACTGCAATGGCTCATGTCTGTGACATTGAAGGGACTGTCCCTGGAGGTAGCATGGTTAATCTATGCAGTTCTGCAATACAACTGAACACAGGAGGGAATATTGCTTTCATTTCTCTAGCCTCTTCTCATCAATCTTGGTAAATAAAATAGTTTTTTCTCTTCAGCTCCCTTTTAACTTTAGTAAATGAGACTAAAAAGAATCTGCCTCTGACTGTGCTGAGTTCCTTCTTAGCAATGCCACTGAGATCAGAGAAGCATTGCCAACCATTAAGCTAGAGTGAGAGCACAATGGGATACAGCTTTGATTACAGTTTTTAATAAAAAGTCTAAACTCTTTGATGTATTCTTTAATGGTTTTGGGATATTATTTTTTTCTTCTATTCTCCACCTTTATTTCAAGAGAGTCATTGAGCGCATTGGTGATATCCAATTTATTCTTCTAGTCGTGAGTAATATCCTCTGTTAGCAGCATAAATTGTACCCGTTGCCCTTGGCAGAATTCTCAACAATTCTCCTGCTGCCTATTGAAGCGGTTTCATAAATAGACACACTTCATTAATATACACTTTTTTAGAAGACCAATTGAATCTTTCCAATACATCCCTCAGCAGCCATTGAATTATTTAGCTGCTGGTGGATGTGTGCGAGCTCATGGGCAGTGATGCTGAAGAGTCATCAGTGGCTAAGGGAAAGTACACGACACGCTCTGCTTATGGGTTGGTTGAGACACTTCTGAAGGCCACACTCCTGAGAAAATGGGCAAAATAGAAAGTTCTTGTCAGCAACATCTTGCTGTAACAGTGATGCTTGTTAGTGGGTCAAAAGACTTGCCACAATCATCTGATACGAATACATTGGGACAGCAAAAGGTAAACCCAGGCTAAGAAAGGAAGGAACCACAGAAGATCTGCAAAAAGTGACCTTTGACAGAAACCTTAGCAATCAAACACTTCCTTCGAAGTATTCTGCAATGATAAATTCAGTGCTCACTTCACACACAGGTAATTGGCATAACTAGAAGTAAATGCAGAGAATCAATACAAGAGGAAAAAAAAGGGAACCAGAAAAGGGAAACAGTAAGAAAAAATCTCAGCACTCAAGACAGGGACCAAGTTCAAAGATAAGCAAGATAGCCACTATTCCTCCACTAAAACTAGCATAGACAAATGCATGTCTGAGTCTGACAGAAATTAATTAAGAAGTTCATGACACAGACTAATTGCTAAGAGAAAAGAGCCACTTTAACAACTGCACAAGGGCTCTTAGCATGATCCCATGTGGAGTCCCAACAAGTTTTTTCAAGGAACTCACAAATGGACTTACGACTTTTTCTGATGCAAGTAAAGTGGGAATTAACTTCTCTATTTTTTTTTCACTTCATCATCTGCCTATTCCACTCCTTTACTGAAGCTTACTCTATGTAGAGAAACATTTCCTTGAATGCCTAAGGCTTCAAAGATTTTTATTAAAATCACAGTAAAGATGGCTTTAAGCATCACATACTTTGCTTTCTCAGACCTGAAGATGGCAATTCCTGTTGGGAAGGATGGGTCACAGGAAGAAGTAGCTTTCAATCTCTCAACAAAGATTTCCAGGACTCATTTAGAAAATCTCCCAACAATCTGCCATTTATTCTAGTGCAAAGTATTGAGCTCGCTCAAAATAAAAGATGGGTTGAGTCAGATGAACAGATTTAGGAGTGAGTTTTCTTCATGTGTGACTAGTTCATACTCCTATTCAGTTAAGATCAATAGATTTTTTCCTCTTGACAGTATGAATTCTTTGTATGCATATGCATAGCAGACAATTGTTAATGCCTACAGGAATATAATCCTATGGCCATTAGTATCAATAGCAAACTCATTCATCTTAGTGGAAATGACAAAAAGAAGACTTACCAATGCTGATTGTCTTCACTAATTACTAAAGTAACTGTTTGTTTTTGTCTGTGTTAACGTTTGATTCTGTGTTGGGCTCAAAAAAAGTTATACAGGGGCAGAGTTTCTTCCAAAGGGCCTGCAAAGAATGAGGCTTTATTAGTGGCTGTATTGTCCAAATGGCTGTATACTATCTGTTACAGGCTGCTGCTCTTGTGTCCATGAGTACAAGTCAGTTAAAGACTAGTCACTACCAAATTTTCTATGCTGAAGAGAGTTCTCAGGCTGCTATGACACTGAGCAATGTCACCTTCTCTAGAGAGGAGCAGAAAACTGAAATAAGCACATACTCTTAGAAAACTGGGGACATTTCAGTGGAAAAAAAATCTCTGTGGTGACTGCTGAAACAGGGTATTGGTGTCTCCTGGAAGCAGGGTGCTTCTGCATATGCATGCAGGTTAAAAGGAATTAAAGCAAATCTGCAATGACTACAGCTGCAAATAACATTTACCACATACAAATCAATTTTTCAATTACACTGAAGATATTAGCAAAGAATTCACTGCCTTAAAATATTCTGTTTTGAATAGTAAGCCATTCTCTAGTAAATTTTAATGGCCACAGCCTCTCAATCACAGTGTTCTGTGGAGTATATAGTTTGTATGGTAGTTATGTCAAAGTCAAATGAAAAATAGCAGTCTCATCCATCCTTTGCAATCTTGCAGTTAATATGCTATAGATTTATGGAGATTATTATAGTTTGACTTATATCTCTCAGACACATACGGTTGTCTCTCAGCCGAGTTTTTCTATATGAGTCCCTTAACTACAAGAATGTTTCCCAGAGAGCAACACAGTAAATCTTTTAGTTAGAAAATGAATAGGCGATAAGAATGTCAAGTCATATTTATGCTTTTTTTCCCCCTGTAACAAGGAAATGTGATTTATACTTAGGCAGAGAGCTGATCTAAAAAAGACCCCTATAAATTTAAAATGTTTGTTATTCGAGTGACATAAAACCATGATATTTTGCTGGAAGAAAGAAACATGCATTCTCTGAGTCTTATTAAAAGGTAACACCTAATTAATTTAGAATTCATTCTGAAAACTCAGGAATCTTCTGACTGGACTTCCATGTCCCTCCCCAGGATCCAGCCTTGTTCCCTGCTCTTTACAGCTCTCAACACCCAGCAAAAGGAGGGCAGTTTCACAACTATTTTGTGGTAGCCACTTGCTTCATCTCTCAGGGTTTTTGCATCTGGCAGTGCCACTCTGTGAGTCCCCAGGGTGCCCACTTAACCCAGGGCTCTCAGCTTCACCCCATTATGACAGCTTTATGACAGCTGAGGATTGCTGTGTCTTGCCTTACCTTTCAGATCAGCTTTAAGGCTTTACCTATTAGTAAAGGCAGATCTTACCCATTATAAATTGCCAGAGATACACTGATTTCAGTTTATTGTTAAGGATTGCTTCTTACAGGATTACCAGTTGGCCTCATTTTGATCAAGATGCTGGCTCAGAGCACTCTGGCTGGAAAAACAGGTCCAGTTCACTCATTTAAGTCCAGTGTATATCTAGGGGATTGAGCATTAAAAAAATGGGGAGGTCCAGCTCCTTTGAAGCAACCAGTCATATGGCAAATTCTGAAAACTGTGGAAAACCTAGGTTAACCTAGGATAACCAGGTTATCTATTCCTCTTTGTTTGTGTATATAACCATGGAAAACATCAGCCATAGTGGCTAAGAACTTTGCAGTTTTTCATCTATTATATGAAAGCAGTAAAGGAAAGAGGATTTTTATTTGCCTTATACTCTCACTGCTTTCAGTGACCACATCCAGGATCTTGCACCAACTGAATCTGATGATGACCAGGAAGGCACAAATAGTCCCAGACCTCTGATCTGATCAGGATGCCATCACAGGAGGAAAAAAACAGTAACTGATTCATAACCATTTAGCACAAATAGGAAAAGTATGGGAGGGTGAAAGGTGCCATCACATGAGGTTTGAGGTCATTCCCAATAGGAGCACAGGGAAATGTGATATAGTGGAGGCCTGTTTATGTGTATAACAGTGGTGTCAGAGTAAAGAGAAGATTTTATGCCCATTATAGATGTAGGAGACTAGGGGAATTGGCAAGTGGACTGGGGGAAAGCCACTAGGCTGTCCAGAGGGTTTTCTCAGGTGGTAAATAGTTCTATGCTATTTGACAAGGGAATACGGTGTCAATATATATCCCATAATACTCAGCAGCTGCTTCATCAGGGCACAGCAGGACAGACTTTGTCACGCTTGTTCTGCTGTCTTGGCAAATGGGTGATTTCCCTTTGCAAAGCCCCAGGGCATAAGGCTGCTAACAGGGCTGCTGTTAGAAAACTGAAAAAAAATTTCTCAATATAAAACTCAAACCATGCCACTCTTGTAGTACTTTGCTTTTAACACTTCTATTTCCTGTAAGACAGTAGAAATTAGCACCTTAGGATTCACAGGTCAGGAGATCAGTCAACCTTTCACAGGAAGAAAGGAGGAAAACAAGCTGCCCTGGTGGGACAGAGATGCATGAGATCCTCAGCCTGAGATGTCTGGCTTCTTTCACGTGTTCTGTGTGGGAAGCCCAAGAAAATCTGCTCCTATCCATTAAATACTACTTTGTATATGATACAGGTTTCAGGTAGTTTGTATTCCCAGATATCACACCTGCAGGTTTTGTAAAGAATTGACTGACAATAGGGCTACTGCTGATTTTTCTGCCTCTTGCTGTTTCACATAATATTAGCTCTGAAAAAGCAAACCTAGACTGAGTCCTCTCTGTCAGCTCTGGTGCACAGCACTTAGGCATCTCCTACTCCACTGCAAGCTTGGCAAAGAAAAAAAAATTCTCTGAAAACCTGGTAGCCCTGTTTTACAGAGAGCTATCTCCTTTGCTCCAAATAGCTCCCAATTCTGCTATTCTTGAGCAACTGCCCTGTAAAGTAGATAGAACAAAGGGCCCAAAGGGTTTGACTAACATAATGAAGGACATCTATGATCATGCTCAAATGGGTATAAAACAATGTCAGAATCCAGTGCCCCAACCACTGAACCATTTTTATCTTTCTCATATTTAAAAAAAAAAAAAATTCTTTCCCAAAATACTTGAAACAGACTTAGTCATTTCTTAGCCTAGAAAAGATTCATACCCAAAAGCACCATGAGACATTTGGAATTCCCCAGCTCCAAAACACTCACATTTCCATGCCAATTGGGAATGTTCTAGTGACTAATCTCCAGACTGTAGTGAGGCCCATGAACGCATCTTTAACTATTTTTTTCTAAGATATTCAGCCTCTCAGATACTCATCTAGGTAATTTGTTTCTACTTTAAGGTTTTGGTTGGGGGTTTTTGATCTGAATGTGGTGGTGGTTCAGTGTTGTTGATGGTGTCAGCAAGTGCCTTTATTGTCTTTGGCTACACACACAGTATTGATCTTAAAACTCTTTAGCTACGGAGAGTAGCATTATAGATTCAACTAAGAAGAATGGCAAATAACAATAGTGAGGGAATAAATGAAAGACAAGAACAGACTTGTGTATTCTAGACAGTGTATTTTCTAAAATATTGTATCTTTCTGGAATTTGGGGAGTTTTCTCCATTATCAGTACCTCTACAATGCTTCCTGAGACCAATATAACAGGATTTATACATGGTGGGGTTTGGTGGGGTTTTTTTGTCAGGTATAACACTTTTTGTCTTACTGTTACACCCCAGGCGAAAAAAAAATTAAGTCATTCGGTCAGCTATAGTGTCAAACTTCATTTCACAAAGCCAAGAGTGAAATGCTTTTTCTTCTTGTGCTGTTGTTACCTGAAATATGCCTGAAATGCTTAACTGAACTTTCACAAAAAACAGTCTTACTTCTGCTATCTGAAGTAGAGAGATGTTATGATTCTTACCTCATCTGGTAAGCTACATTTGTAAACTGCATTTGTATTCATGGCCAGGTGAGAAGATTAATATCTATTGAAAAAAGCTTTGATACTGTCTTCAAAAGAAGAGGTTACAACATCTTCACTAGTAGAAGGTACCTTGTTCTACCAATTCTAGGGGGAAAGCACAGAGGAGGTGACTGGATCTGGGCAGGCAATGTCATGTTAGGACAGAACTGGAAGAGCAGAGGTTGCTTAAGGTTGGCTTTTGGAACTGGGAAGTTTTGTAATTTTGCCCTGATGTGGGATAAAAGGGAGATGCTACTCTGAGCATTTTGAGTTGTCTTGAAGGTATTGACATGTCTTACATATTAGAGAGAAGTGGCTTTCTTTCTCTTTTCCTGTTGTTCCTCCAATCCTGGCACAGTGGTATTTAAACTGAACTTTCACAGAGAAGAAAAATTCCACAGCACACACCAAACGTCACAGCTTAACTTTTCACCTACTCAACGGGTAGTCCCAGTACTAGGAAATACAGGGGGGCTCACTGCTGGATTGCAGTTTAGCTTTGCAAATTGGCCCAAGTGCTCATTCATTCATTCATTCATTCATTCGTTCATTCATTCATTCATTCATTCAGGCTGCCCAGGGCAG
Organism: Calyptomena viridis; assembly: GCA_013390005.1. Classification (NCBI taxonomy): domain Eukaryota; kingdom Metazoa; phylum Chordata; class Aves; order Passeriformes; family Eurylaimidae; genus Calyptomena; species Calyptomena viridis. Next base: position 329,747 of record WEIV01001338.1, on the reverse strand, counting down.
TGGTGGAGTCACCATCCCTGGAGGTATTTAAAAGACATGTAGATGTGGCAGTTAGGGACAGTGGTTTAGGGGTGGACTTAGCAGTGTGGTTTAATGGTTGGACTTGACGATCTTAAATGTCTTTTCCAATCTAAATGATTCTATGATTCGAAGAAGAAATAACAAATCTTAGCGCTTTTAATCACCTTCTACAGCCAAACTAAACTCAAAGATCATCAGTTTCTGATGATCTAACTAATCAGAACTAATGCTGCTAACTAATCAAAGTTTCTATCATAAAGCAATGTGACATTAAATTCCCATTAGATATAGATGGAAAAATTACCTTCTTTTTCCATGCTGAACACCATTCAAATATCAGTAGGCAAGATAATATGAAATTGATAGAACTAGTTTCAGCTATTTCTCCCTGTTCTTTTCCCTGGTTAATAGGAATCTGAAGAGTTTTTAGCTCAAAGATAAGGTCAAGTTCTTCTGAAACTATATTAAGGGATGTTGACTTTAAAGGAATAGTAAAACATCTGTTCATCTGCCATCTGTGACTTATTCCATGATTTTTGCCCTACCTACTGAAATCAGTAATCACCTAGAGACTTCAGTGTCAGTTCTGTTGAGCTCAAAGACAATTTTTTGACAACGCATTTCCTTAACAATGACAGAAAAAATCTCTTCTTGCTCTGCAACTGTGAGACAGGAATCTTCCAAATCTCCCCATGAATCACTGAACCTTGACTGCCTCATGTTTTGGAGGGATGTCCCAAACTCCAGAGAAAAACATCTTTAAATAACCATCAAACAATGCATCTTGTAATAACCGTGCTGCTACCCCTAATGCAATTCACTAACAGCCAAAGTGGATATGTGTTTTGGTAAGACTTGTTACAGAAAACCTATCTCAAAATGCTCTCCTTAGGTTCACAGGTCATAACAATGCTGAAATCATATAAAATGGGCCCTGTAAATATCCCAGTGGATCAGTTCAGTCCTGGCTTGAATGATTCAAGTCCTTGGTGCTAGTGACAGTGTTTGGACTATCCCTGTGGCAAGGAAGGGCTGTAAAAGGAGAATAATCAAGGAAGAGTGAAAAATCAGCCAGCAGAAAGAGTTAAAAGGAAAAGAGGGAGGCAGAAACTCCCAGCTAAATCTTGTCCATTTGAGTGAAATTAACCAGTGTGAGCTCTGTGGCAAAGGCTGTCCCAGAGGAGCCCACAGGAAAGGTGCAGTTTGTCCATTTGGGCAGCCCTCTGAACAGGGCAGTGTGAAAGGACTGAGCTGTCCACAGCAGTGCACAAAAGCTCAAACAGAAAATAATCCTGAGAAACAGAAGACAGGACTCAACCTACTTTAAACTGAGAAGCTGTAAAATTAGTTGGTTTGATCAAGTGGAGATAGTTACTTCTGTGGCAAGAAAAGGAGAAAAAAAAGACAAAAAAGGCTTTTTAAAAAGATCAAGCTCAGCTTCTAGGAACAGCTACCCCAAACATAACTAGCTACAGCTAAGCTTTTCCAGTTAAAGATATAATTTCTATGTATTCAGAAAAATAGAGCAGCTATTACCTGTTTCTGATACTAGTAATGTTATTAGAACCATATCTGGACAAGTGATGTAATAGATACAAGAAAAGGCAACGATCTGTAAAGATTTATCTTCCTTATTTTAGATAAAACAACATAATGGGTGACCAATAGATACATTATGATGATAGATACAACACCACAAAGAATGGCCAAGAGGAAGTAAATCAGATACTTTTATATAGAACTCAGGAATAATGTATGAACAGGCAAATTCAAAGATGATAACTAGGAATGTCGTTTCACAAAGCACAGTTGCACAGACAATTGAGACCATATGTCAGTAGGATTCTCCTGAAAATTAGTGAATACGTGCAGGAAACAGAAACACCTTATTTTTTATTTTATCAATAATAAAATTGATAATAAAATACAAAATAAAAAATTATTTTAAAAAATTATTTTTACCTGGAATTAATGTAAGGCTTTCTGCTTCTATGTAGTACTTGTTTAGAGATCATATTAACAAGTGATTTCAATCCAGACTTTTTTTTCTTTTGGGGCATATGGTTCTACACTGACCTATGGTATATATAGTTATTCAGGGTGGTGGGTGGTTTACATTCTTTATAGTTAAACAAGAGCCTCTGCTCATCTTCAGTTCCTTTTATCTCCACTCTCTACTCTTCATAGTACTTATTCTTCATGCTTACACATATTATTTATTATCTACTCACCTTGCAGAACCCATTACACTTGCTTTTCATCTCCCCTGCTGTATGAATCAGCATAAAATCCATGTTGTAGGGAATGCAGCTGTGAGCCAACAACAGCTTTGGTGCTGGGCCAGGGAATGGTTCTTTTGGCAGCATGGGAAGTTTCTGCCTTGTGCAACAAAATGCAAAGGTATGAAAGTAGGTCTCGTATCCCTGCCAAAGGATGTTCCCCTCTGGAATAACACTTTACAGAGCCAAGAAAGTAGACACAACTAAACTTGCAACCAGAACAGTTTCTAAAACTCAGTGAAAATGTACAAACTGTAAGAGTGGTCTCATATCACAGAACCACATTGGAAGAGTATTTAATTTACCATCAGCACTCATAACCACTGCTGAAAAGAATCACTGATTTTCTTTTTTCCTGAAATCCTAAAAAATGTCAAAGGCTTTTGATATATACATAATTTAAGTAGAGATGGAGCTCTAAATTCAGAGAGTCCACGTATCTGACACTGCATTAGCTTAATTTATTGTTCACACTAGGTAGCAGTTGTCTGAGGAGATAGATTTTCCAGTCGTGTTGTTTGACATCATTACAGTTGAATATGCACCAGAATACCATGTGGTGACTACGTAATAAATCAGCTCATTATGTCTATAATCATTATGATTATGTGTTGTTCCAGGTCTTAGTATTGTTGACACAAAAGGAAGTAAACAGTATAAATTACTGACTCATCAAATCATTTGTTTTAATTTGTTGAGAAGGGAGAAGGTTATTTTTATGTGTGGCCCGTTTCACATGTAGAAACACAGTAATGGATACACAGAATATGTATTAAATGGGAATAGCAGAATGTGAAATTAATCACACCCAATTGTACTCCATAGAGTCTGAGGGTGAAAACATAATGTCACAGCACACTGACTGAAGGGTCACATCATACCAAAGTAATCACAGACTACTAGAAGTTGGAAGGGATCTCTGGAGGTCATCTGGTCTAACTCCCCTGTTCAATCAAGGCCATCTAGATCAAGTTGCATGGGACCACATCCAAACAGCTTTGGAATACCTCAAGGATGGAGACTCCACAGCCCCTCTGGGCAAGCGTGTCAGTACTTGATCATCATCACAGCAAAGCTGCCTTCCACATGGGCAGCCCCATCATGTACCAGTGCCTGGGGTTATTCTTCCCAGCACTCCCCCTTGCTGAAACGCTTCAGGTTCCTGTCAGTCCGTATCTCCAGTCCAATGAGGTCCCTCTGGATGGCAAGACAGGTCCCTCTGGCTGTATCAACCATACTACTAGATCTGTGCCACTGGCAAAGTTGCTGAGGGCATACTCTGCACCATCATCCAGATCATGAACAAGGATGATCAACAGTATTAACCCAGTCTTCCCATCTCTTACTAGTGACTGTGACTAGTCACTGTCCTATAAATAGATTTCTTGCCACTGATCACCACCCTCTGAACACATATGTTTAGCCACTATTTAACCCACCTCACTCTTCACTCAGCCCATATTTCATGTTTGCTATGAAGATCTTAGATGAGTCAGTGTCAAAATCCTTCCTGAAGCATAGTTAGACAATAATCACTGTTCTCTCCTCATCTACCAAGACAGTCATTTAACCAGAGTAGTTTATTAAATTGGTCAAGCATATCTTCCTCTTGGTGAAATCATGATGGCTACTCCTGACAACCGTCTGACCTTTCATGTGCCTGGAAACAGTTTTCAGGTTTAGCCGCGCCATCATTTTCCAAGGTGAAGCTGACTGGTCCTTCTTGTTGACCTTCCTGAAGATGGGAGTGACAATTGCTGTTCTCCATCTTCATGTACTTCACACAGAATGGGTAAGGTGAACAAACCATCATTGGGGGCATCTGTTCCAACCTCCCTGCACAAGCAGCATCATCCTAGAGCACATTCCACAGAATTGCATCCAGACGGTTCTTGGATATCTCCAGTGAGGGAGAATCCACAACCTCTCTGGGCAACCTGTTCCAATGTGTGGTCACCCACATAGTAAAGAAGTTCTTCCTCGTGTTCAGGTGGAACTTCCTGTGCATCAGTTTCTGCCTGTTGCTTCCTGTCCTTTTGCTTGGCACCACCTAGAAGATCCTGGCTGTATCCTCTTAACACCCTCCAGATAATCATACACATTGGTGAGGTCTCTTCTCAGTTGTCTCAAAATTGAACAGGCCTAACTCACTCAGCCTTTCCTTGTGAGAGAGATGCTCCAGTCCCCTCATCATCTTTTTTGCCTTCCACTGCCCTCCTGATTGGCTGCAGGAGCTCCTCTTGTCCCGAGGAGTCCAGAACTGGACACAGTACTCCAAATTTGCCTCACCAGGGTTTACTAGAGGGGCAGGATTATCTCCCTCGACCTGCTGGCAATGATTACCCTGCTGCAGCCCAGGATACCACTGGCCTTCTTGCCCACCAGGGCAACACAGCTGGCTCATGCACAGTTTGTTATCCACCAGGACCCCCAGCTCCTTCTCTGCAGAGCTGCTTTCCAGCAGGTCAGTCTTCTGCCTCTGCTGGTGCATGAGGTTATTCTTCCTTGGGTGCAGGATCCTGCATTTGCCTTTGTTGAATTTCAGATGATTCCAACCTGTCAAGGCCCTTCTGAAGGTCTGCACAGCCCTTGGGAGTATCAGCCACTCCTCCCCACTTTGTGTCGTCAGTGAACTTGCTGAGGAGGCATCTGCCCCTTCATCCAATTTATTGATGAACAACTTAAGCTAGACTGGACTCAGTATCAAGCCTTGGGGAACACCACTGGTTACAACTCTCCAACTAGACTCTATGACACCAGTTACGACCTACTTGTCCTTTTTGCCACGACCATTTGAAGATAATTGAGAGTAACCTTGCAACGACATCATCCAGGTCTCCTAGAAGTTGTGGGTATCTCCCATTAGGGCTCATGGGCTTGTGTATGTCCAGTCTTAAGTATTGTCTAACCTGATCCTTGTCCACAATGCTATGTCTTCCTTCTTACAGAGATCCCCTGGTCTCAGGGACCTGTGATTTATGAAAGCTAGTCTTCCTAATAAAGACTGAGGTGAACAAGGCATTCTTACCACCTTTTCCATGTCCTGTGTAAAGACGTCTCCCATCTCATTCAGCGATGGGCAGCTTGGAGGAGGTGATGCTTGAATATTAACAAGCTTTCTTAGGCCCCTCTTTCCTCTAGGGCTTTATTCTATGGGAGTCTAGCAACCAGACCTTTGACAAGGCCAGAGTCTTCTCTCCTGATGTCCACGGTTGTGAGCTTCCCTTTTACCCTTCTGCCTCCCTTCAGGATCTCAAACTGCACCACCTCATTTTCACTAATGCCTTTGACCTTCACATCCTCAGTGAGCTTCTCCTTGTTGGCAAGTATGAGGTCCAGCGAACACCTCTCTTCTTTGGTTTTTTGTCACCTGGGTGAAGAAGTTGATGCACTCCAAGTACCTCCACGATTGCCTCTGCCCTACTGTGCTGTCCCCCTGTATGTATCGGGGAGGTGAAAGTTCCCCATGAGGACCTTCACAGCAGTCAGAAGCAAAAGCTGTTGAGAGGTGCATGGTGATGGTCAAAGACATTTTCACAGTGCTGTAAAAATTCATTTCCCTACATATTTTGAACTGAAATTTGACATAGATGTCTGAGGTACAGCAGCTAGGCTTTTAAAACCACTGGGAAGCAGAAAAACACTCCAAACAGTGAGTTCACTCACAATGGCATACTATTTGTTCCATTCAGTTTTCTTTATATCCCTTTTATTATTATTTTTATAAAGACCATAATGTTTAAGGGAAGCATTCTTAAAGGAAACATGATCAACAGAACCTATTATTTCTAGCCATAAACTGTATTATCATTCCCAGTCTAATGATCCAGGAGGGTTATTACTGTGGCTGAACAGTGCATCCATTTGTGAGATGCCCAGTACAGCCCATTAGGTACATGAGAGGTAAAGAGAAGGGGAGATGCTGTGTAACATGTGGAATGAATATTTACTCTGCTCTGCTGGTTATACGGAAAGTGCATGATCCCAAAACACACGCATCAAGTCACCTTGTGTATGGTTTTCCTCCCTGGTACATTTTTCTCTAATGATACAGTTGTCAACTGCAACTATCATGCCAGAGGACTTGCACCTTTTTTGGCTCAGCTCCCAGTCCCAAATAAATATGTTCATCCAGTCATTCACTTGTTTTTCACATTAATGGGAAGTTGTAAGTGCCTTCACAAAAGTATAAATGTTAAATGACTGTATTCACAAATTTGCTTTTTGTTGCCCTTTTCAGCTCGGTCTTGGAGTTTTGCCTGGGAAAAGTTATGCTTTTATTCACTTTTTGAAGTATTCTTAACTCCTTTTCCTAAGGAAGACATGAAAGATGCTGCACTGAAAAAAAATACTTTTACACAATTTAAATTTGGTGTTACTGTCACCAAAACTCAAAATATCAAAATATGTTGAGATACATGGTAGAAGCAGCGCAATAACAGCAGGTCTAATCCACACCAACATAAATTTGCCTATCAATACTGAAGTAAAGAAAACTGCACTAATTTAGGCCAACTGCACAAAATCTCAACACATTATACCACTATTCATTAGAATAAATCATCAGCTCTATTTTTTTCAGCTACAGCAAAGGGTTCACTTTCTTTTAGCCAGATAGCAATATAGTTTCAAGATGAGATTTTAAAATACTCTACAAGAGTCTTCAAAGGCACTGCAGAAGTGTGGTTGTCATTCTGATGGTTAATTACACTCTGGCAGCTCCTAGAAAATCCAGACTCCTGTTGCCCTGAGCTCTGGTCTAACACATATCAAAAGATAAACCCTCTGCAGTTAAATTTATGCTTCCACCTCAGTCAATACTAGCACATTTAAAAGGTTGAATTCTTTATTATTCTAAATATTATTGAGATCTAGGCACGCATATGGTTTTAAGCATGTTCAGTTGACTTTATTTAAAGTGCTAAGCATGGTGCTTAAAGCTAAGCAACCATCTATGTGCTGCCCTCAGTATAAATGCTTTCTGCATTAAGACCTACCAAAAAGTTGACATAAAGCAAATGCATATAGTTGTAGATTGAAGCAAAGGTGAGAAAATAGTAAATTGGCCATGACTCATGGGCGATTAAGCAAGTTAAAAATTCAGATAAATAAATCAGAATAATCTAAATATCTGGTTTGCATTGATATGGTGACACATTGATGTCTTGAGATGTGATGACTTGTTTAGACAATCAGGACAGCAGCTAGTGGACTTCAGAGCTCATAACAGGATTTAGAAAATGGTTTAGAGGTCTTTAAAACCAATATTGCATGATGTACCAAATGAAACTGTTCCATTGCAGACTGTTCCATTGTGGTTCAACAAAGAGTGAAGGACATAGGGGAAAAATAAGGTACATGAGAACAGTTGATAAACAAAGTGGCCATGCACTGAGTGCATCACCTTAACTGACTTCTTCAATGATCTGAGTCTCTTTAATACCTCTTCTCAGCTTTCCCAGATCATCACTGCATTTGGAAACTAAAGCATCCATGCCCTGTTGGGCAGGGGAAAAAGACTATTACTTGAACTATATTTCAGTTATATTACTGTCTTCTTTCCTCTTAGATTTCCTTGTCCATCAGACGATAATAAGTATACACAGTGCTCAGACATGACTGCTGAGAGCAGCACGGGAATTCTCAGTAATGCTGTAGAGACAGAAGAAAGTTTTATCTGAACTCAGCAGGAAAACCTCTGGGCACCAGTTTTGAGGTGCATGGGCACGGAGGGGCTTGAAGCAAAAAAGCTCCTAATTCCTATCTTTTTTGCCTCAGAATGACAGTTGCTCCTTTCCCACAAGTTCTGGGATTGAGTCCTCCACATGCTCTGAAGGTACTTCACAACCCTAAAATAATAACGCCAAAATAGCCATAGAAAAGCTTCTCAGTCTTTCCAGCTGAATGTATATGACTCTTATTGCTGTGACTTTCAAGGCTGGATTGTCAACTACCTCTCTTACAAGCACTTGAAAATCCTATCATGTTTCCACTTCCATTAATCTCAAAGTCGATTTCCAAAGAAGAGGAAAGTATTAGCTGTAAATACTAAAACAGCTGAAATTAGCAAATGGTTTCAGAGTCAAATAAGGTCTGCCTGGAAACAAGCCTGATTCTCAACTTTCTCTGGCAGGCTATTTCTTCCTGATCAGGGAAGGCTGCTGTTGAAAGGAATAGCTTTAATATTTTTCAGGACATGGGCAGAAAGATGTAGAGAGGAAAAGATGGCAGTAGAGTGTTAAAGCTACATTAAAGGACACTAAAAGCTTGGGTAGCTTGGCAGAACTAATTGAGTTAACTGAATGCTAAGACTGATTTTAGATCTCAGGCAAAGGAGGTTATTATCAACAGAAAGGGCCTCTCTCAAGAATCCAGATAAGTAATCTCATATTTAGGACAGTTTAGAAAAACAACACTAATTGTAATTGTCTCTTGCTGAGCAGCCTCTGAGGTCCAACAAAGTCCTTGCAGAAGCAAGGTCTGTAAGTGCTGATGACTACCTCCTTCATAAAAGTACAACTGCTAACAAGAGGAAATTGCATCATCCAGCCTTTCTCCTTCTTTATTAAAAAGGGGGAAGTTCCACTGTAGTAATGTCAATGGTAGCAGGATTAATTCTAGGAAGTTTAGCAATGTTTCTTTAAAAATAGGTCATTTAGCAGAATAATGAAAAGGAGTTGAACACTGACTGTTTGCCAACCTGACCTTGTATTCCTGATTCAGACATGAGCAGGATGAAGACCAGGCACTATTCAGCCCTCCAAAGCACAAAAAAAAAAGCAGAAAGATTGTGAAGAGAATGAAGTAAAGAAGAGCTATTGGGAAGCCTTGGATGTGCTAGTGCTGTAAATCTTTTACTGATAAAGCTCGATGCTCTCTCCACTCTCCTTCCAGTGAGGTTCCCTCAGGCTTGGGATGTACAGGTTCCTAAGAGCACTGCTAATTTGGTTTTAGTACATATGAATAAATGGTTACTGTTGGTGAATATTGAAAATCTCTCTTAAATTTTCCATGGTTAAATAACTGCCAGAAAGCCACGTTCAGGAATGGCTGTTACATAAATATGTACCGATCTTAGTGCCCACTGTTGGGGAAGAAATTACCTAAGTTACAGTAGGAAATGTAAGGTGTTTTTCATGATCACTTAACCCGTGCATCAAAGAGATTTAGGAAACAACTGATCTAGAGGGTGTCTGGCAAAGCAGTGAATAAAATATGGGTCCATGCATATGGATCAAAGGAATATGATCCGTTGATATCTACAATGATTAGAGATAAAAATTATTTTATTAGGTCCCCTAGTCAACTTTCTTTTTTCCCCTCTACCTTTTCCATATTGCAACAGAACTCTCCTCACTTAGCTTGTCCTATAGCTTTTTAAAATCCTGCTATTTATCCCCAAAGGATGGCACAAGAGTTAAAATCTTCCCAGTTGAAAACCTGTACTTGACTTGACCCTCCGGGCACTGCAGAACCATTTCCTGTGATTGCAGCAGAGAGAGATAAAATTCCACTGTGGTGGGAATAAACCGAAATTAGATCAAAGATTTCCAGATAATTAAGAGTTCCGAGCCAAAATATTTTTTGCTTCTTGGATCTACTATTTTTTGCTTGTTTGTTTGTTTTTTAGGCAAACAGGGCAGTGCTTCATACAGGGCAGTGCTTCATACAGGAAGCCAAATTTGCCTATCAAAAACAACAATCCAAATCAGCGTGACAAGAGCCGATGTGCATTTGCATACACTGCAATCCCCCACGCAAACCTGTACCACCCGGCAAGCAGAGGGCTCAGGAGGTGCCTCGCTGGCTGCAGGCACGCTTCCTGCGCGGACACACGCAAGACTAGCACAGGTGGACATAACTGGTGGATTTGGGATGTGAGGTTCTAGCTCGCTTGCCGTGAAGCAGCTCAAGCTCCTAGTTCTGGTTTAGGAGCCGGAGAGAAGCGGCTCGTAGAGGTGGCAATGCAGAGCCAGCCCGGGGCTCCAGGGGGATTGCCGAGCGCTCCGAGGGCTCCCCGCTCAAACCCTGATGCAGGGCAGGAGCCGCCAGCTCCCGGGCTATAAAAGCCGGGCGAGGCCTGGGGTGGGGCTGGCGTCAGCGGGAAATGTCTCCCTGGAAGCAGGTACGTGCCCGCGCCCTCCGCGCTGGGGAGCGCTTGAGGCTGGGTGTGGGGTCTGGGCACGGCCAGGGGGTGCCGAGGTGCCCTTCTCGCCGGCCGGCACCGGCAG